>OY979730.1:0-370000 GCA_963855995.1 Muricea muricata | reverse complement strand
TTTAGGGTATCCTATAAAGCCATGACCCATACGTATTCTGTGATAAAGTTTTAAAATGAAATTTAAAAAAGCGCCAAACGAAAAAAAATGTCTCGAAATTTTATTCGTTTCGCCATTCCGCAGTCATTCCGCATGTCATTCCGCATTCACTCCATATGCCATTCCGCAAGGCCATTCCGCCTTTTACTTTCACCGACAGGCACCCGGTAGTTTTTATTATTATTTTAACTTTCAACAAAACTATTGAACAAATTGGTCCCCAAAACAAACAATATCTAAAGCGCCAGAAATACAGATAAAGGATAAGTAAAACCTTTCAAATCCTTGAAAAACGTGTTCAAACTTACCTAGCATCAATGACATTTACATAATCATAAGCTAAAATCAGTGATAATCATAAGCGAAGGAGGGAAAGCTTTGGCGTTGGGTAATATACAGAAAGTAATAATATAGTGATTAGAATGAATGTATTGTGGTGTAACTCTGTCTCTCCGAAATCATAACTCTCGTTAGAGTTATGACAAAATTATAACTCCCTAACATCTTCATAATCTTGACAAGAGAGAGTCACGTACAAACATAACTCTCTCATATTAGCTCAAAATGGGACATGGTCGTTTGGAAAGGTGGGCGTGGTTTGGGCCGTAGTTCAGACATAACTCCCCGGGATAACTCTCCATTCCATAACTCTCCCATTAGTCATACCCAATTTTCGCAATTTATTAGGGGAAAATATTTCTAACACTGAAATTAAATATAGGGATATAAATCAAAGTCCAACTGAAAACTAATTTCCATATTTACACTACGATGATTTTGTTTACGTCATAACAAACGTTTTGATTGGTAGATTGTTTGAAGCCAGACATTTGATTGGTTCCAAGCAAAATCAATAATGTAGTTGTAAAACGGGTCGTTTCCTCATGCGAAGCATATTATTTCATGCTTCTGGCCGGTAAACAAATATGGCTGAAGCTCGTCTTGCCGTGTCAAAAATTAAAGTTGACTATCACGCGTCTGGGACAAGCACCGCGGAAGCAGAAGCTGAGTTTTTCAAGTATTTTTACAAGTCAACAAAGAAGTGTCTCCGACGCACTAGGTAAAATATCATTACGTTCTATATTGCTGTGCTTTACATTACTGTATTGGGAATCTTTCTATTCTTTATCCTATATTTTCTGTGAACCACCAAATATTTAAGGTATTGTTCTAGGTTTGAATGAAATAAAAATTGATGAAAACCCGTTAACGAACTGGCCGATTTGACACGTGCTTTATATAGTATGTCGATATTTGTAAAATGGACAATTTCGTAAAAGTAGATAGCGACGACGCCGACGAGTGAATATTAAAAATCCACGCGTTTTATCTGCGCCGCCGTTCCATTTGTTAAACTATCTAAATTATTGATGGTCAAATGAAATTGCTGTGTGGTCTTGAATGCGTTTACAAATGCTAAAACGTGTGCTTGTAGGGCAAGATTTAATTCTCTCATTTCCGCACTGACACTGTAAGTGATTGGAGGAAAAAAAGTTTAAAGGAAACAGCTTTCAGGAAATGCTTTGAATATTGATGTTATAGAGCTCAAATATCCAATGGACTCTGGCCGACTTCACCAAGTAATCTGGTCGTAGTATGGGTAACCCTGGCATGCATGATGTATTGGGACAACCAGTATGTGAAATTTATCACACGAAGACTCTGGTCATTTGCAGATTATATTTATCTTGATCAGTCCTACAATCTGCTGCTGCGGATCTTTTGTACCTCGCTAATTGTAGCAGTTGGATTTTTTGTTACTCTCTTGTATGCAAGACAGTATGCACTACGGATCTTGTTGTCATACAGGGGATGGATGTGTAAGTATGTGTATGTATGGGGATATAGATTTGATTTCAAGTCATCATATTTAAGTGACTGTAACCTGCCTCAGTATCACAGCATTACCCCCAAGAAGCCATATATAGAATGTCAAAAACATCATAAAATGTGTTTTGAGTGGCTTAAAATTGTTCTTTGCAAAAGAAGGTGATTCGGATGTGAAGAGGCCACAAGTGTGAAGTTGCCAAGTTCAGATTGTGACTGAGTTGAAGTGCAAAAGTAACAAAACATCTGTTTTAAAACAATGAAAATTAGAGCTTTTGAAGCAGGTTGAAGTGCAAAATCTGGGGGGGGAGGAATGGTCCCAGGTGCACTAATTTCTTTACAGTCAATTTCAGATTGCTTTTCTGCGAGCGTTTGCAAACCTTCTTGTGAGCTTCGGGAATTTGTTGCAAAGTTCATGATGAATTCACCAGCATTTTGTAAACGAAACCTATGATTGGCTACTAAATAAAACCAGCCAATCACATGCTCTGTTTACAATCCTGCTTGTGAATTCCTTATAAACTTTCCAACAAATCTGTCAAGTTTGCAACAAAGTTCACAACCACTTGCGGAAAAGCAATCTCGGGGGCACTGTTGATATACTCTGCACTCTGGCCATATACCATGCCAATACACCATTAGCATTGTCTAATTTTTGCAGATGAAAATCCTCGCACCCAGAGCTTGAAGACATTAGCGTGGGGTGCTATGGTTCGTATAATTGGGGGTGTACACCCGCGTCTGTATAGCTACCAGAACAGCCTTCCTCGGATGCCTGTACCTGCTTTGCGAGATACCTGTCAGGGTTTTTTAAAGTCTGTTAAACATATCCTGCCTGAGAAAGAATTCAAGGAAATGGAAGAATTAGCAAAGGTAAATTTTTTATTTAGAGCCTATTTACGTGATTCCGGCTAGACGGGATGGGAGAGTTGCCAGGATCCCACATATTGTAAATTCTATTGAGTGTTACAATCTATTAAATCTAAAGGTAATTGTAGACTACCCAAAGTGAGGTTTGTTTAAATTCCAAGCTAATGTTTCCAGTGTAGTATGAGCACACAAAAATCTAGGATGCACACAAACAGAGCATTGATTTTTCAAGCACTGGCCCTTTTATTGGAAAGTTTGATATTTTCAATCTTGATTTGTTTCATGCTTGTAGGATTTTGAAAAGAATCTTGGTCCAAAACTTCAGTTTATTCTGCAACTAAGATCATGGTACAAGGGAAACTATCATGCAGACTGGTGGTAAGCCATTAAAAGAAGTTCCATTTTTACTGATGAAGTTTAAAAGATTAAGGCCTTGTGTACGCATCACGCGCCTGTTTTTATTGCCTGAATTGTGTACGCATCACCCGCCTATTTTTTGTCCTAATTTCTGCATGCTTCGGTACCTTTTTTTGCCCTTACTTGTGTGCCCAACACGTATCTATCCCCCTACTTACGTACGCAACGCGTACCTATTTTTATGACCTTACCTGTGCACGCAACACGTACCTATTTTTTGTGTCTTCACCTATGTATGGTATGGTCAATAGGGAGAAGTATGTGTACCTGATGAACAGAGAGCCAATAGCTATCAACAGCAATTACTATTGCTTTGATCATGCCTTCTGGAAACCCACTGGTGTTCAGACTGCAAGGTGATAAACAGTTGTGCACTTTTCTAGCGAATGTTTCGGTGATTAACGTTAGAAATGATTGTGGTGAACATTATAGGATAAAAACGTAATAACAGTCTCAGAAATACTGCTGATTTTACACAGTTTCAATATTTTTCTAACCGTTTTAAAAATAGTTTTATACCAAGTAGTGTGCAAACTTTTAATAGTTCTTAATCTTTAGCAAGAATTTGTATTAGTAATATATGTATTTGTACTTTTAGCTAACGATAACTGAGCAATTCAGCGGCTCTGTAGCTGCAATTCAGTTTCTATTCCTAAATCATTAAATCATTAAATCATAAAAAAAAACTGTATTGTGGTGGAATTATGTCGTCGACATTAAATATCGAGGTAAAATTATTGTTGAGATGTTATCTGCGTTATGTGTTTAGAGCCGCTGTCTTTTCGTTTTTGCTGCTCGAGTACCGTCATCATTTGGAAACGGAAGAACTGGAACCATTGATTATCAGAAATACAATACCCTTGTGCATGGGACAGTATGACAGAACCTTCAAATCGACAAGGTAATAGACGGTTCTTGTTTCTGAACCACCAAGTGCCGATGAGCATACCCAGAGCGTCAGACAACCACACATGCTTTTCTTTTACCATAGTGTACGTTAAATAATTTTAGGGTTCCCGGAGAAGAGATCGACGATTTAGTTCATTTTGATCACTCCTTCAACGAGGTATGCTAGACGAACTAGCCTTTTATGTGTTTCATTCAAGCTCCTTGTATCAGTATGATGATCATGATGATAAGAGTGTGTGTTGTAGAGTCACATTGAAGTTATACTTAGTTTAGATTCTATTTTTTCCAGCATCTTGTTGTGTTCTGTAACGGTAACATCTACAAAGTGAAGGTTTCGGACAGTTATGGTTCACCAATAACGTTGTTGGATCTGGAAAGTCAGCTGGAGTGGATTAAACATGATGCCTATCACTCAGACAGTAAGTGCTAGTGCATGTAGCCAAGTTTCTGTACCTTTCCACGACAACATGCATTCCTTCTTTTGACAGTCAGTAAAGATACCCCAGCAGGATGTATACCGGCACTGACCAGCCTTCCAAGAACTGAGTGGTACAATATTCGTAGAGAGCATTTCTCCGATGGCATTAACAAAGACTCTTTGGATATCATTGACCAAGCTTTGTTTGTCGTAAGTTTCGCTTCCAGTAACAATCAATCTGAACAAAACCCTAGCTATAATTGAGCCAATATGCTAAGGTCAATGCATGTTGAAAACCCACCTATCAACACCAATTTCTATATCGTAAAGTAGAGGGCATTAAAACGCGATCGTAGTTTTGCTGTGAATTTATGGTGCAAGAGAAGCTGTGTATTCACTCCTAACTTATTATGTCTCGAACTAACATCGCCGCCATAGATTAAGGCTACATAGATGTTCAACTGGGGATACTTCGCCTATATTTCGCTGTCTCACGGATTACGTCATATCCACATGCATTTTTGGCTAGTACATTTGTTCGAATTTCATTATAAAATGTATTAAAACAGAAAAATTGTTCCTGCCGTTTTATAAGTGACCAGGACAGGACAAAAACATAGCTTCGTTTGTTGCTTGAAATATACAGGGCAACTTATTTTTATATATTTCTGTGAACCAAGGCAATCTAGCGGAAAGTTTTCTTGAAATCGCCGTTTATTTGACATTTCCCTATCTAATTCCTTATAAAATCTTGCGTGTGTACTTGCCAGAAATGAGTGTGCGTATGACGTACCCAAGCCATCCACGTAAGACAAGAAATACCCCGAGTTGCACATCTATGTATCCTTAATCTATGTTACCCTGTAGATATTACAGTCATATTGATATAGGATCTGTCACTACCTGAAATAATATAACTAAAATTCAAAGTTTGGAGTGAAACAAACAGTCTTTGCTTGAAGCTTGGAATTATGTTTTATATATTCCAAATTTTGTTTAATCGTTTACATAGCATCTATTCTAAATACTTCCAGCTTGTTTTGGATGAACACGAGATTTCAGATCTGAGTGGCCGTGGGAAGTACTTACTTCATGGTGATGGTAAAACATTGTGGTTCGATAAGAGTTTTTGCGTTGTTTCTTTTGCTGATGGTAAAATTGGTATAAATGCCGAGCATTCTTGGGGAGATGCACCTGTAATTGGACATATGATCGAATATACAGTCGTTGAAGAGTAAGTCCTGGACATCTTCCAGCGGACTTGTTATAAGCAAGTCGATACCAGGATGTGTTTGCATGGCTTGCGACAGCTTGTTGACAACAAGTCTGTAGCCAATTTTCAGCAAACTTATTGGAAGTTAATTGTCAAAACTTGTTATTCATGGGCAGGCTTTCTACAAGTTGTTTCAAACTAGTTGTAGGAAGTCTGCAACTTGATGAAATTGACAAGTTTCTTGCAACCGGTTGACAAGCGGCGATAGCCTTCCTATTAAGTGGTCATCTTTGTCTTTCTCAGGTTTATATTCCGAACATACAACGACAAGGGAAGATGTAAACCATTTGGTAAATTCCATAAATCCAAAGGAGAAGTGGATAATCCGATGAAACTGTACTTTGATATAAATCAGAAACTTGAATCGCATATTGACGATGCCTTATCTCGTGCTAAGAAGGTTGGTATCTTCATTTCAATTGTAGAATTTTAGCTTTAGAAGAAGAAGACCAGGAATGATAAGAGAACTAGTGTCTTTGTTTTCCTTTTCCAGCAAAATGACGATCTACAGCTACGAGTTATTGTGCATGATAAGGTCGGCAAAGGATTTGTTAAGAAGTGTAAGTTGAGTCCAGATGGTTTCATACAAGCTGCATTGCAGTTGGCTTACTATCGTGACAGTGGCGGCCATCTTCCTCTCACATACGAGGCGACCATGACAAGATTGTACCTAGGAGGAAGAACTGAAACTGTGCGCTCATTAACGGACGAATCCCGAGCATTTGTATTGTAAGTTTGTTCCATTTATTTTCTTCTCCTCGCCTTAAAAAAGTTTCAACGTCGTTTCCACGTTCAGACACTGTTTCCTGTTGTAATTAGCGATTTCCCAATCGAAAACACGAAGGCATCTGTGGATTGTTTTGAGGGGCAACGCCAAACCACATGAAACTTTAAAAGTTAAATTTGGAGCAAGAAAATATAAAAGATGCCTCATTTTCTCCAAGGAAAACCCTCAATGATTGTTTGCACTATCGTTCCATGTCTCATAACTGGTGCTCTCTACCGCACTGTCCTATCAAACCAATCCACGCATGTTTTGCGGTCTCAATTGACCATACCCATAATGACGTCATTTAGTAGTTAGGCATGTAAAACTATTTGAATATGCCAATATAATTGAATGGTTTAAGTAACAAAAAGATTATTTGTGAAATAAATATGTTAAATTATTTGTTTCATTTAATGTTCTGAACAAATAAGGACCTAAAAAAATTAACAATATTGCCATATTTAAATAGTTTTACTCGCTTAACTACTAAATGCCGTCATTATGGGTAAGGTCTATTCGGAACTGACCTATTCTCAAGGGATGTTTTGGGTATCCTTTGTTTGCAGAGATGAATACTTACTGACTATTGTACTGTACTAACTCTTTCTAGAGCAATGGAGAACCGTGATCTTCCGCCAGAGGAGAAAATTAGATTGCTTCGCGCATGCGTGAAAAGACACCAGGTATCCTAAGACTACATTCTCGAACCCCCTTTATCCTTTCTCAGCCAAGCAAAATCTTCCGCCTTGGTCATGCTCAGTGCATCAACTTTTCAAGTTTGTCTTTTGTACTTACACACGTTTATATTTAGGTGCTGTACAAGGATTGCATGAACGGAAAGGGAATAGACAGACATTTGTTTTCGCTCTATGTTGTTTCCAGAGGACAAGGACACGTAAGTCTTGTGCTGTTTTCACATGCATATTCTTCTGTTTCATTTCTCTTGCCTTTCTGTTCACGGTATAATCGTGCAAACTAGCTGATAATCAATGCTAACCTTCTAGGATTGCGAATTCTTAAAGAGAGCGCTGACTCTGCCGTGGACATTGTCAACAAGTCAACAACCACAACAGCAAATGTTTAAAATTCCTGGTTGTAATATTTCAGACCCAGTTTTCCATGATCTGGTAAGAATTATATATGCTGTTAAGGGTCGATAAAAATCGCAGGTTTCTCGTCCAACAGGCTTGATACCACTTGATGACAATAGACACTTCCCGAATTTGCTTGAGAGCACACGAAACAATAGCTTGAAATCTATTGAAAATAAGTGTTTTTTATACCCACAGAATAAATTCGGGAAGTGTCTATTAAAGTTTTATCGAGTTCTTGGCGTTTCTGTTCGGCGTGTGGTCTCCATTCCATCGTAACTGTACATGTGTTCCGTGATCTCAACGAATCGTTAAATGATAGAAAGTTCTGGATGAGAAATCGTCCAAAAATAAACCTGTTTCTTTGTATAATTAACAATTATTCGCCGAAGGCGAAGTGATTATTGCTGAATATTCACCGAGACGAAGTCGAGGTGAATATTTACCCTAACCACTGAGCCTGAGGTGAATAATTGTTTTATTATAATTTCTTTAGTAAATTTACGTGTATAAAATGCTCTGTCGTCTTTTATGAATACAGTTTACTTCTGAAAATTGCTAAGTAAAGACTAAAGTTTACTTGTAATTTCTAAATAGTGAAAAAAGTATTTAATAAGGTATTTGCAGACGGTCTATTTATTACCTTTAGTTTAACATCAAAGTTTGTTTGTATTCTTTGAGTATATATTAATGCAATTTTCTCCATTTGCTAATTTTGGCAAAAGTATAATACATCAAAACGACCCTCATTGGCGGCCATTTTGAAAAAATGCCAACTAGTAAATAATGCGTCATATTTACTTGTCAGGCAACCAATCAAAATGCTTGAAAACCATTATTTACTAAAGAAATTATACTAACAACAATTATTTGCTTCCATATAGATCTGTCCAGGAGGAGGGTTTGGCCCTGTAGCAGATGATGGGTACGGCGTGTCATATATGGTCCCAGACGAAAACTACTTTTTCTTCCACATCTCTTCGAAGAAATCTTCTGTGAAAACAGACTCGGAGAGATTCATAAACCACGTGCTCAATTCACTGGATGAGATGAAGGCCATGTTTGTGGAAGTGATGGAGAAAGAAAGGCAAGCAAATAAAAAGGACGAGTAAAGAAGAACAAGAAGTTTAGCATTTTATTATTTATGTAGACTGTTGTAAAGTGCTTAAAGCAAGTTTTCTAATTTGTGCTGTTTTTTACCCAGATTTTCCCTTCCGTGCTAGTTTAATTGTGTTGAAATATTGAAGGAATGTCTCAAACTCATCAATGGTTCACCATTTCGTGATAAAGATGAACGGTCCAATATAGTGATTCCCGAACTGTGTCATTTCATCTTATGACAATCATTTATGAGTATGAGAAGTCGTTTCAAATATTGTACAAGATTTATATATATTATGTAATATATAGTAGATTTTATAACACACGGAACAATTTATGATTACTGTTGATATTTAATCTATATATTTAATCTTATATTACCATGTTTTAGCTAAATGTTTTATTTTACAAGTGTTTTCATGTTAAAAAACACATTGTTAGTTTTATGCTAGGTGTTATATTAAAATTTGTATTACATATTTAAGTAAACAAATATTGTTAGTCAAACTGTTTTGGACCGTCCTGGTATGCGTAGGTAAAGAGCCTGGGTACGAGGTTGTACCTGTAATAACTGTAGTTGTAGTACAATACGGCTGCCAAGACTATATATAAGCCCGAGACTATATTGACTAGAGGCTCAGGCGGTTGTACCTAAAGAATCCACCAGGTTGGTATACTTGTTTTATTTGTATAACATAACGTTTTCGTAATTGGCTACTGACTCGTTATCCTTGTCATGCAGGCTCAAAGCGCAATTTAGTATAAATAAAAGTTGTAATGTAAAAAGTAAAACATTTGTGCGCAAAATGCACACAGAATGTGATTTGCTTATTGAAAACGGGCTGGTTATTGACCCAGCCAATAACATTAATCAAATTCCTTTAAATATAGCTGTCAAAGATGGCAAAGTTTTAGATGTGTTTGAAGTGGGTGCAAATGTTTTATACAAGGCAAACGAGACTTATGATTCCACTGGTTGCTATGTTACACCTGGATTGATTGATGTTCACGTGCATTGTTATGAACATGTGACTTCCCTTGGTGTGAATCCTGATGACACGTGTTTGGCACGTGGTGTGACCACTGTTGTTGATGCTGGCAGTGCAGGTAAGTACATCAAGGAAAGGGGGAGTGGGTCATGTTGCATCCAATGAGAATCTTCACCCAATTAGGAAAGAGCTTTGATTGTATTTTCACATCATTGAAAAAAAAAGCTAGTCCAATCAAGTTCCATAGTCCCAAACCACTTAGCCAATCATATTTCATGACCTTTTGAAATGGGAATCTTGTTAGAGCTTCTAAATAGTTTCTATACTA
Organism: Muricea muricata; assembly: GCA_963855995.1. Lineage (NCBI taxonomy): Eukaryota > Metazoa > Cnidaria > Anthozoa > Malacalcyonacea > Plexauridae > Muricea > Muricea muricata. Next base: position 359,969 of record OY979730.1, on the reverse strand, counting down.
TTCAAAGAGACATTTTGTGTTTTTCATATTCTTTCAGGCTGTGATACCTTTCAAGGTCTTCGAAAATTCATCATGGAAAAAAATAACACCAGAGTTCTGGCATTTCTGCACATCACCTCACATGGATTAGCTGGGGCAGGATGTTCTGCTGAAGGTTAATACAACATCCAGTTTGTTTCTGTACAGTTCTCTTGCTCTTCAATTAGGAAAACCTTCTACAGGCTTGTAAGACAAAATAAACTTTTCCTTTTTCAGCTGCTGGTGGAGAGCTGGACTCTCTAAATCATGTCAAACTGGATGATTGTGTTAAATGCATCAACGAAAACAGAGATGTGGTTGTTGGAGTCAAGATTAGATTAAGTGAGAGCATTTCAAATGCAGGTGCAAATGAAGAAGAAGCATATAGGTAGGCTAAACAAACAGAGCAGCTGAGTGGAACAATGGAATTTACCAGTCAGACAAATTCTAGGTGATTTATGAATATTTAGTTATATGTATATGCCTTTTCATTTCATATCTAGAAGAGCCTTGACAGCATGTCAGAGGACAAAACTACCATTAATGGTTCACCATACTATTTCCAGTATTCCTTTGGCAAAAGGTAACCATTATGCCAAATTGACACCATTAAGTGTCAATTAATGCCAGAGGTATAGCCAAATTTCATTCCTTTTCTAGAACCAGACAAAAAGTTGTCATGTCCTGGTGACCTGAAACCAGGTGACATTTACACTCACACATTTCATGGTCATAAGAGCACCATAGCAGATTACGATCAAAATAAACTTCATCCAGTTGTTCACAGGATGCACCAAAATGGTGTGTTGTTTGATGTTGGTCATGGACAAGGCTCGTTCAGCTGGAAGGTTAGTTTTAGTGTAATTAGAGATAATAACTGGCTTAATTAAGGATACAAGGCTAACTAGAGATAATTGCTTGCCTAATTGGTAACTGGATATTTTAATTAGTAACTTGATAATTTTGATTAGTAACTTAATTTTAATTAGTAACTAATTAATTTGTAATTATTATTAAAACTGAGATTATTGTTTTGAAGGTAGCTGAAATTGCAGCCCAGGAAGGATTTTACCCAGACCTCATCAGCACAGATCTACATTCATTAAGCCTCAATGGGCCAGCATATAGTCTAGTTACAGTAATGTCAAAATTCCTTCACCTTGGGATGAACTTGTACAATGTTACTAAAGCAGTCACATCACAAGCTGCAGCTGCTATTGGCTGGGGGGATCGGATTGGTTCGTTAAGCAAAGAGACGATTGCAGATATCACAATACTAAGGTTGGAGAAGGGTGAGTTTTTGCTAGAAGACTGTGAAGACAGCTTCAGAACTTGCAAGAAATTACTTCAACCAGTGGCTGTGTGGAGGAATGGGAAAGCATTTCCAGTTAAAGTTTGACCTGCCAAAGATGCCGTGAGTCCTTGATGGTGATTACACTGATTTTACTACCTGCTGAAATGTTTGAATATCAAAGAGTTAGTTAGAGAAAGTTGATTATCACTTGATTGTTGTTACATTTAGCTAACAAGTAGATATAAAACATACACTAATACTGTCTTGGTAATGTCTTATTAAGTCTCCTCTGTTCAGTCTAGATTTTACTGCAGTTCTCAACACGGACACAGCATTCTGTCCCTGGGTAATCAGGCAAATCTAGATTATATTTCTCATGTAGGATTCTTGGGACAAATCTTCCTCCAATATAGTGATGTTGTCCTTTGAAGAGCTTTGCACAAAGTTTTGGAGCTGTGAGAGAGATCAGGAAATCTGGTTGAAGGCCATTAGGAGCTCCTTTCTCTACATCCCAACCTAAAAGAAAAGAAAAAGCTTAGAAAGGCAGACAGGTTTGTGCTTGGAATAAGGGAAAGATTTACTTGAGATTAAGAGTTAGGATTTATGTTGGGATTAGTGTCAAAACAATTAGGTTTAGATTAGAGATTGTTAATACTTTATATAAAATAATCCTAACAGGTTATAAAGTATGAAATATTCTTCAATACCCGAGGGTACATCGACTGAGCATAATGGAGCCTTGACATCCTTTAATGTGTTGATGATGGCGCCGAATGGTTCCCGGATGTTTCCTTTGAAGCTGAAGCCAAATATTGCATCAACAATAAAGCTGTATTTTGTATCAATATCTGATGAAGCTGGGAGCTCTGTGATAAATGGTATGTCCATCAGTGTACACTGCCTCACAAGATTTTTATACAGTTGCTTGTCTGTCCTTTTGGGATAAAATATTGATGGAGTGTACCCCTGAAATGAAATAAGATGCAATGAAATGATGTGGAGTGGAATGAAATGAAAAACAATAGAATGGAATGACTGGAATAGAATGAAATGAAATGGGAAAAAAGGAAATAATAAAATACATATTTATTTGATCATGGAAAACATCAATAAAAATGAAGTTAAGACCATCAAAAGTAATTGAACATTATGAACATTACATAATCAGGCTGGTAATTAATGGTTAATTAGACAGTTGATTGACAATGCAATTAGTCAACTTGACTTACAAACATTTTCAAATGCCTAGCTGCAACCAAGCCGTCTCCCCCGTTATTTCCAGGACCACAACACACCAGAACATTACCAGATTTCTCTGCAGACAACGGATAAGCTTTAGTAAGAGCCAGTGCAACGCTCAGACCTGCTAACTCCATCAACTGATCCACACTAAATGCGAACTCGTTAAATAACTCTTGATCAATTTTTTGAGCTTCATCTTGTGTTAAGTATTTCATTGCTCTTCTTTTAATAAACTGAAAACTGGAACTTGGAGTTAAAGTAAAGTTTTTGACAAAAAATGATCGAGCAAACATAATAAGGATTCCTTAATTAAAATCTCCAATTCAAATGATCATACTGTATTTGTACCTTTGTCTAAAAAACCCGGTATCTAAAAACATGCGGGGTTTCCCCTAATGCGCAATAACATTTCGGAATGTCTCAATTTTCGTGTTTGTATCATGTTATTATATATTATAACTATATTGCGGTATCCTGACATTTTTCTTGATATAAAATTAGAATTTAGTAGATAATTTTTTGTTGTAAACATTTATAAATACTGCCGGGGTTTTAATCTGTGGTCCATATCTCGTAGTTTCTGATAGTGTATCAACCTTATTGACAAGGAAAAGGAAGTCGAACAGTTGCGTATTATTTGTCGTTTGTATTTTGTAAGGAAGTATTTGTAACGGTATTATTACAAGATCATGAATGACAATTTGTGGGTAAGTTTGCTTTGCTAGGATTGCTTTTACTTCAACACATAGTTAATTGATCTTTTGCTTTCTTGCAGTTCTGCCCCGCTGTTTCAAATATTTCATTTTCTCTCTTAGAAAAAGCCCAAAGATGTTGGAGGGGAACTTCAATGGAGAAACGGTTGGAGTTGGCGAGATGTTTATTTTCAGGTAGAACTGTGTAATATTCATATATAGCTTAGCATATTTCTAACCCACAAATCAATGGTTGTATTGCTTTAATAGACACAAGTAAAGCTGGGAGTCAAATGTAGTGTTATGCCGGGCATATGAGAGTATTGGGAATACCCATAGGATTTGACAGCAACATTAGGGAAACGGTCGACAAAATTGTACCAAGATATCAAATCTCACCATTGACTGATGCATTAAAACATTCCCTCTTTCTTAAGGTATCTGCTGACACTATTCATCTCTACCCAATGTCAAGAAAAGCTGGAAATGGAGTATGCCATTCAATTTCTTTGACTCAGGTATGAAAATGAATTTCTGATATCTTTAATGTTTATCATAAGATAGTGAAGGCCCCTTAAAATTTTATAATACCTGTTATAAGCTGATTACTCCCTTCTAGAGTGTACAACCCTTAAAATAATATATAATTGGAAATTACCACCAATTCGTAAATGAGCAACCCCCCACACACACACACACACACACACACACTCTTGAAAGGTTCCTCACATACACCACACGCACATAATATAAAGTATATGTATATAAAGTATATATACCGCATATAAAGTATATAAGGTTTACCACACATAATAATTCATTTCCAGGTTGATGAAATCAGTGAAATGGGAACAAAATTTTCCAGCAGATCATTTAAGATCATTTTAAAGATGGGAACTATTGAACAGTTTAAATGTCCTGCCAAGAAGGTTAGATTAATAACAAACTCACATATCCAACTTTTAGTACAAGATCTGATATACAAGACAGCATTGTCATAGGAAGTGTGTGAGCTAACTGGCTTACAATTTGATATAATCTCACAGGATGGTTTAAAAGTTCAACAGTGGATTGATAGTCTAAGACATTCCAAAAAATTTTGGAGTGATAAAGAAAATCTACAGCAGAGAAAGCCTGAACCTCAAAAAAAGGTAAGAGCTTTCAAAACAATGAAGTTTTTCAAACACAACTTATTTTAAATATAACTCAGTGATAAAACAATTAATATATAATCTTATACATAGTATTGCATAATCTGTAAACTTTTAAACATTTAGGTTACTTTGGAAAGACAAAATGAACCATCAAAGAGGTACTGGTATTTAATGTGTTGAATGATTTATGAATATTAGAATTTATTCAAACTAACGTAATTTATAAGACACAATAGTTAGGAAAAGTTATAGTTTTTGTCTAAGCAGCAAATTGAAGAATAAAGTAAATGATTTTTATGAAGTAACTCGGAGCTCTCTAACAATTTTAGCCCAGATGATAAGAAAGTTCAGATATTCTTCACGTTATGGAATGGAGAAACGATAGGTTTGCTGGTGAGCATGAGGTCAACATTCACAGATGTGTATCCAAGATTGTTCTCCTTTGCCTGTGAAACCAGTTCCTGTTCCATATGTAAAATACGTCACCAGTCATGTGACCTGTGGTTTGTTGACGCTACTGGATCAGGTATAAGATCTTTGAAGCTCTTTATGCACCAGTTCTTAAGTCAAATCTCATTTGCAGAAGAAACACGTAATTTTTTGTGTTTGTAACAGTCTTTAGGCAACTTTGTTTTTACCAGTAGAAATTTTTGTGATAGATTTCTCCAGAGGTTCAAATTTGATCCTTTTGAGAAAATCATAGCGGGATATTCACATTTTACATTAATCATTCTCAAAACAGCAAGACGTGTTAGCAAGGATGAAAATCTAACAGACCTCGACAAATCGGGGCAATGTTTTGTTATGGAACATCATCAAAAGGTATAAGAATTTCTTTGTACGTTTGCATGGTGATTATCAATCGAAGTATGAATTTGTGGAAACACCACGTAAACTTACTATCGCAAAGCTTTCGATCCAGAAGCTCGGATCTTCGTCACTGCTGATAATGATGCTTTACGATAATAAATCAAGGCTTTGCGACATTAAATTTTCGTGATGTTTCTACAAATTTATACTTTGATATTAATTTTTGTTTTATTGAATATCCTTTGTAGTTATTGGTGGTTTTCTTCAGTGACTCTTCGTACAAAAGCCTGCTCGTTCCAGGCGGGATTACGGCACATCAGGCGAGTGTTTCCAAACCAAATCAGACCAAATCATGATTGTACTTTTAACACGCAGATATTTTCAGGTGTTGAAACTTGACCAAATCGCTAGCAAGTTAAACAGACTAAGTTGTTTTGATCCAGGGTTATTTTTGCGCCGTTACGAAGATGGAAAAGGTACGAAAAGATGTAAAACGTTGTTTTTTTCTTATTCACAAAAAATCCCGAAGCCTAAAGGCGAAATTAATGTCTCTTTTAACAGAGGTTCAGTTTTGTATGAATGACATCCCATTCCAGTACCAAGAACATGGTGAGTTCTGCGAAGACTATTTCACTTCATTGATCTTTGTGGCAAGGATGTGCTTTATACATTTTTTGTGCAGGTAAGATCGTCGCAAGAAGTAAAAGAATCCAGCGAAACAGTTTGAAGAAGTCTAATTATGAAATCATAGCGGAGATACGATGGAAAGAGGTACGTTAATGATTGTTTGAAATGAATTTCTAAAACTTATTCATAGTTCATGAGCAAAATACAAAGGAAATCATAGCCTTGAAGGAGTCTTTATATGAGAGTATGCAATATCTTATCGGCTTATAAAATATCTGCATCGCAAATTATTTCGTAAACAAACTGACAAGATAGGTAAAAATGGATCGTTTTAAATGCCATTTGAAATACTCGCAATTCGTGCTTTATCAGATATAAAACGTTTGGCTACGCCTTTGGTTGTATATCCTGCTCGTGTTTTTAATATTACACACTGTATAACGCTCAAATTTGAGCGAGTGTTGCAGTTATCGTTGAGTCAGAGCTCAATTGTTCCTCTGTTTTTCTCTCATTTACACCCCCTTTATTACCGCTTCCTATCTCTGTTGAACTGTAAGCATGCCCAATGCAAAGATCAATTTTCCTTGTATAGTATCAGAAGTATATTCATAGCCAGAGAACCAAAGATGCCGCGGAAGATCAGCTTGCCAGTCAAATTAGGAAATCATCTCGCGTGGATGATGAATTGTGTTTTTTTGACGATCATTTCGCCGTGAACAATGATGAAACTCGATCAAATAAATTACAACGGACTAGCCCTCTTCGTTATGGAACGAAGCGTCCTCCTAAAAATAGTGACAATGATTTTGATAGCAAAGATAGTAATGGTGATAATGGTAGTAGTGCTGATCATTTGACCCCTGGCAATCTTGGCGACCACTCGTCAACGTGTTTGGAGCCGAATGTTGCACAGAAACTCTCGCCTGATTTGGTTAGCGCGACTGGTAATGACAATGTGTCCACGAAATTGCCAGACAATGATAATGCTAAAAATAATGCTGACGTTATAGACACGGATGAGGTGAGAATGCCGTACCAGAATTGGAGTGATGACGAGATCAACGGTGAGGGTTCATCAGCTGATGAATCGCTTAGAACTAATAATGAAGACGCAAGCATTCATCTCGAGGACCACGAAAATACACCATCGGTGCCGGTGAATGACCATCCTATCGTCTCAGGTCCTTCCCAGGACAAACCATGCAATAGCAGTCACATCAATCTGGACTCTTCTACTAGTACAAACAATGATGACGTCAGTAGCACCAAGGATGATGTCACTAAGCAAGACGTCACTGATACTAAGCATGGTCTTACTAACACCAGTCGTAACAGCACTAACACCAGTCGTAACAGCACTAACACCAGTCGTAACAGCACTAACACCAGTCGTAACAGCACTAACGCCAAGCATGATGTCATTGACACCAATCCTAGGAATTTAACCCATTCTATTTCTGAAGGCTTGGTATTCCAAGAACAACGTAAGCACCATCTACCAGTCAGACATCTTGGGATGCGTCGGTCTTTGTCGGACTTGAATATACGTTACTCGTCCACCAGCATCAAAACACGTGATGCTGAAGCCGCGTCACGTGGCATACGGGCGTCGTCGGTATCGTGTATAAACGAAGACGAAGACGAAGTTGTACAGGTCAAGTGTTTGTACCGGCCAACCCCGGAAATCTCAGATCATTCTGATGATGACTGTCCAGCAAATCCATTATCTACATTTACTGGTCCAACTGGGACATTTGCTAAGAGAGTTCAGGATTGTGTTACAAAAATATTGACGGCAAAAACGGACGCACAAGCCGTTGATAAATTAATTTCTGAAGATTTGAGTAAAATTCTGTACGAATTACTCGATCATGGCTTGAAGAAAAACTTTCTGGGTATTTCACTGTTATCTGCTGGTACGAACGTGTGGAGCATCTGTCAAACTGTTTGCAAGGTAAATTGATACCAGTCAACCAGTGCTGTAAAACTTACTTTAGTTACAGTTTCAGTTACATGCTAAAAAACGAACTAGTTGCTGGTAAAAGTTACTAGTTTAGAAAATGTAACTAGGTACCGTTACAAAGTTACAGGAAAAAAATTGTAATTGCTTGAAAAGTTGCTTTTCATGCAAATAATATGTGCCTGTGAGCAGTGGCCATCAAGATAGAACCGACAAGACGTTATGTATTCACCGGTCTTGGTTTTGAAATGTTACGGCAGGTAGAGAATTGTCGTGAATGTTTCATTTCATTTTTAAGAAGCATTACAGTTAGTGTTAAAATATAAGAAAAATGTAACAAGAAATGTAACGGTTAGGAAAGTAACGCGGTTAGCAAATGTAATTTCGTTATTTCGTTACTTGTAACGGAGTTACTTACAGCACTAAACTTATCCGTAAATTGATACAACTCATCCGTAAATTGATACAAACTATGCGTAAATTGATATAGCTATACGTAAATTGATACAACTTATCCGTAAATTGTTACAACTATGCCTAAATTGATACAACTTATCCGTAAATTGATGCGACCTATCCGTAAATTGATACAACCTATCCGTAAATTGATACAACCTATCCGTAGATTTAACAACTTATCCGTAATCTGATAAGGAAACGTTAAATGATAAAGGTCACAAGAAGTATATCCCAAATATAAGCTGTAAATAGTGAGGTTTTCGACAAAAATGTATGATAAAGATTTATTGTTATTTAGGCGACAAAGGTTGGGGTTAAGGTGATGAAACGTATAAATGATGGCAGTATTGAGCACAAGTTTAAATTCTTTATTCACGAGTGTATCCGAAAGAAGATTCTCAGTCGATGGTTTGAGGAGCTGTCCAGTGAAAGTATTCAGAAACAGATCATGAAATATTACGAGCCGAGTGCGGTAGTGTTAGAACCAGAACATTCTGAAGCTATGGAGCAGATCAAGTTGTATCTGGATGGCTTAGACGTCTTGAAGTTAGAGAGATGGAGAGTTCGTGAACTTAGCAAGGGTGTTAATGAAGTGTACATTTATGAATGATGAATTGCTTTGTTTTAAAATCAAGACTGATACTGTAGTACGAAAAATTCAGTCTTAACCTGTCTACCTCATGTTTTAAATTGGCCCGGCTTTTGTGGTCTGTAACAATTTAGTAAAGTAATAAGTGTTTATATAGCTGAATTAACTAGCTTTCATCGCTAACTAAAGCCTATTTTTGTAGCTGTAAATATTTTTATTCTGTGTGTAAATATGTATTAATCTTACTAAAAGTATATTTGCCGTTTTATTAAAAACTCCCTTTTGTAACTTCGGTTTTCAATTAAAATTGTTCCAGCTTTTTAAATCTCTTTTTATGTGTTGTATCAATCACAAACTATGGTGATCTTCTTTCAGGTACTGTTTAATTAAATCCTTTGTGTTAGTTTTGTTTTTAATTATCACCCGTGCGCTCACGTTAAATTGTTGTGATGATATTTCATTTCTGCAGTGGACCTTCTCAAGAAACGAGCTAAAGTAATTTTGGCGTTTGAGAAACATTTATAACAACATGAGTCTTTTGTTTGCTGTTATTTTGTTCTGTGTCGCAAAGGACTTTGGTCGTTCCGTTCCGCTACAGAAACGAGGTAAGAAATGGCTAGCTTGCAAATAGGGCTAAAAGACGTGTTTTTATGTAACCTTGCCCTTTCAGCTTACCCCAAAACAAAACTGCTTCATTATTTTGAATCTGAATGTCAGTAAACATAAAACCAGCACGAAAGCTAAGCGCTTTATTAATGCTTCACCTAACCAGTCAGTCTCCAACCTTGATCCAGATGAACTAACCTCAAAGCTAGTCAGGCTATAGTTTCCACCCTTTCCCAAACAGAGTGCTTGCTAAGCGTTTACTCGAGATAAAGGGGCGCTCAGCTTGCAATGCGTCATGTTTACAAATATTTTGTTGTAGTGATGTATTAACTGGTGACGACGGCGCATTGTTGCTGGCTGAGTAACAATCTTTACAACGAGCGTAAATACACATATATCTATATGGAACCAATATTGGGCTACTTAGGCGGTGCTAATGGCGCACGCTGCCCATATTTACAAACACGTATGGAAACTGCGCTTAATGTCAAAACATATCGTATTCAGCCTATTGCATCAAGATTTCGACACTTTGGCTATTTTCAGTACATAATTAAGTGCCGTTATTCCTTTCCGTATAGCTCGACAGAATTAAGTGCGATAGCTTAGAAACAAGTCATGGTGAGTAGTGTACAAACTAGATCGAGTGGACAAAGGATGACTATAGTTGGTTAGTTTTGATCAGGTACGCCAAGAAAGCGTATGTACAGCCATTTTGTTTGGATCGAGTGCGCATAGAAAGCAAAACTTCACATATATTTGAAAAAAGAATGCGAGAATGAAAAGAAACAGACCAAAATTATAACTCTCGCTTTAGCTCGAGTAATAAATTCTACTGTCCCTACCGGCCTCTACCGTCCTAATTAGCTCTAATCCCATTGTCTGCTTTGCGCTGTATATTTTCAGATGCGTCAGATGAGATGCTGTTCGAAGGTGATATGATAATGCCAGTAAAGGAGGTAGAGAAAGCTATTCACGGTGAAGATCTAGACGCCTCGGAGGGAAGAACGCGGGGCGCAAGGAGGAGTAGGCTGTGGCCACATGCTATTGTGCCCTTCGTCATTAGCAAGAGTGTCAGTAAGTCGAAGAAACTAACAACATCTTTATATTATGGTCTAGTTTTAACCCGTGAGAGGAGCGTGAAGGTTGAACTTGAATCTGTAGGTGGGAGGGAGAGGCGGTAGTTGTTTCGAGCTGGGGTAGGGATAGGGTCTTAAAGAATGGCAATTAGCCTGAGACATCCGACGAGAAAATTAGAAGGAGAATCAGTTTTCTTAGAATGTTTGAGTTATGGCAGCATTACTGGGAAACATGGGGGGGACAGTAAATGTAACTGCAGACCATCCCATTCCTTGTTTAGAAAACCCTGTGCTGAATGTTGTGGGTATAAAAGGTCCAACAGAAGCAGCCATTCGTGGCGCGATAAAAGAATGGGAAGAGAAAACTTGTGTTAGGTTTGTTCCGAGGACGTATGAAAAAGATTATGTCGAGTTCTTCGATGCTGGGTTTGGAAAGTAAGAATTGATAAATAACATTGAAGTTCGTGTCGCAGTAGTTAGTGAGAGCCTTCCTTTCAGTATTGGAGATAAGAGTACCTTGATCTTACCCCAAGCCTACGTTTTCTGGGTGAAGCTGTTTAAACAACCCACTCCTGGACAATACTGTAACCCCTAGATTTACACTTTACCAGAGCCATTGGGGACTGAAGTGTTATATACTTATTAAGCTTTGTGGAAACACCACGTAAATTTATTATTGCAGAGCTTTCGATCCGTAAGCTCGGATCTTCATCAGTGCTATAATAATAATAATAATTTTTGAATGTTATACTTTTCATGGAGCCACTTAAGCGTTCTAACATATTTTCCTAGATGTTACTCTCATGTTGGACGTACTGGGGGTATGCAGAGTATATCTCTTGGTTTTGGGTGTTTTACTCGTGGTATTGCTGTTCATGAAATCGGGCACGCACTTGGTAGGTCCACGTGATTGGACATGCTCATGTTCTTCCATTCTTTCCATTATTAGTTTATCTTTTTTATCATCAAAGGTTTCTACCACGAACAGAGTCGACCAGACAGAGATGATTATGTTGAAATTATATGGGATCATATTAAGGAAGGTAATCTGCATGCTCGAACTAACGTTGCCACTGTCAGTAGTGCAGTAAAAAGTACACAAAATCGTAGGACCTTTCACCATCTGAAACAAGGTAAACAGAATTGGAAGTTCTGAGCAAAGGTTGAACTACGTACTTTCCGGGGAAGTCTGTTTGCTAGAACGACCAATCCTGTTCATATCTTTTCAAGTAGTGAGAGATCCTATGTACAGTATTCGTGTGTTTTGACTGCACTGCCTACATTGGTAACTTTAGTTCAAGATGTTATCGCATTTGTATTGAGTAGCTCATTATTCTAGCTGTCCAATAAAGATCATCTGTTGATGATACTACCAGAACACCGGTAGTTGACACCGGAATATCCGGTGAAAATGTGTACTACGTTTATAGTGTTTTGAATTATTGAATACTGCTTCATTTTACTAAATTTTCCAGAGAACAAATTCAACTTCAATAAGTACAGCCGATCAAAAATCGACTCGCTGGGAGTGAAGTACGACTATGGATCCATAATGCATTACGGGAAGAGAGATTTCGCCAAGTGGCCTTGGCAGACCACAATCAGACCGAAGAAATCTAGAGTGTCTATTGGACAGAGGGATGGTCTCAGTGATCTGGATGTAAAGCAAGCTAATCTTTTGTACGGTTGTTAGGAAAGGTAACAGCAAGGTGCATTAACTAAAACTATTTGGGAGTAAACTACTATTAACGATGACTTGTCTAATTCCTGTATCATTTTTTTCCAGACAATTTTCCGACGAGGTAAACAGCACGACTGTATATTAAAACGAAAGGAATTAAAGATTGATCACACGATGTCGATTCAGATGAGTTTTATTTATTTGTTCTTCTTGTGTTTCAAATATGCAAGGAAATGTACAACCTAGAAGCATACTCGAATCATTTTATGATTTTTTTATTGAAAACAGCAACAGGGGAAATCTCTCTCCTGCACTAAGATGGATCAAAATCAACTTGGCCACTGTTTGATATTTATGCGGAATATTCACACAGTTCAATAACTCTTCATCCTACGCTTTTAATACCAGACAACTAAAAATACTCGAGGAACGCTTTTTCTTTTGTCGAGCCTTTCCGCTCTAGCAGCATGTTTTTAAATACCTGCAATTGCTTTGGAGACCAGATTCTGGCTCTGCCGTTTCTGCATACCTTATGCTTGTGAATGGTAAGCCAAATTTTATTTGTATCTGAATAAGTGAGGTAGTTTAAAGTAGATGAATAAGAAATAGGAACGAACAAGCCATTAGTTGGTTATAAGAACTGAATTGAAGGGGTTTTTGTTGACATAAATTATTCTCATATCTTAAGCTCATATCGAAGTGAAAGAGGTAAGCGATTTTTATTTGATTTGTATAATCTCTGAGTTTGCTTGCTTGTGATCGTTTTTAATTTACGTTTGATTTGATTGATTATGTTTTGTGGAAGACCTTAAACGTATTTACTCCGCTAAACTCAAACTCTTGTGCCAATGTAACATCTAGTAACATAGTGACGTTGCGTATTCATAGATCTAATGCTTATCCAAATATTACTAAGTGCATATTTCTCCCAAACAAATAAAATTAATAAAGTTTCCTCTCGTTTTTATTTTAGACCATAAACCCAAGAAATGTTGTTAGAGATTCTTATCCTTGTATTACTCACAGTTATCCTCATTCTTTATCTTTCAAAACCGTCAAGATCCCATGGATTCCCTCCCGGTCCTCCAACGCTCCCTCTAATTGGCAATCTCCACAATTTGGGAACGAAACTACACCTTCATTTAGACAACCTTAGATCCATATACGGGCCCGTGTACAGTATCTACCTGGGCCGAACACCGATTGTGGTTATAAACAACATCACCGCTGCCCGAGAGGCACTTCTCGTACAACGGGATGCTTTCTCCGGGAGACCATACCCTCGTGAGCTACCCTATGGTTGTCAGTTGGTTGGCAAGCAAGGAACAAACATCGGTTTCGGTGATGTGACATCAGAATGGAAACTTCAAAGAAAAATTGCTGAGAAAGCATTGAAGGATTTCTTTGGTAGAACTATGGAAGATCACGTGACAACAGAAGTGGGAAAACTTCTCGCGAGATTACGTTCACGCGTGGGAAAACCGTTAGAGCTTGGAGCCGAGTTTGACTTGGCAATATTGAATGTTATATGTTCACTACTTTTTGGAGTACACTATGAACCTGAGGACACTGAGTTTAAACGAATTATCTATTTCAATAAATGTTTCACCGAAGGACTAAAACCTGGTCAATTGGTGGACGTATTTCCTTGGTTGGCTAGATTCCCGTTACCAGGCCTTCAGAAGTTAAGAAACGCGGTTGCTATACGTGACGACATCTTAGACACGAAATACGCCGAACATAAAGCGACGTTTGACGAAAACAATATACGTGATCTGACAGATGCAATCTTAAAAGCAAAACGTGAATTTTTGGACACTGAGGACGAACAAAATACTTCCTTAACTGAAGATCATCTCAAAGCCATCTTAGCGGACTCTTTCATTGCCGGGTTTAAGACCACTGCGACCAATCTCCGATGGGTATTTGTATACCTTCTTAATAACCCCCGAGTTCAAGCTCGCATAGATCAGGAACTTTCTCCCTACTCTAAACCTCCTGGATTAAAAGACCGACCGGCACTTCAGTACCTTCAAGCAACAATGGCGGAAGTGTTAAGGTGTGCAAGTCCAGTCCCCATTCCTATTCCACATCGTGTGACCGCTGACACAAACCTGTGTGGTTACCAGATCCCAAAAGATACCACCGTGTTTTTGAACCTCTGGGGCATAAACCATGATCCTGATTGGTGGAAAGAGCCGTTTGAATTTAAACCAGAACGGTTTTTCAATGCCGAAGGATTGTACGCAGCACCATCGACATCACGATGTAGTTATATACCTTTCTCAGCCGGGAGAAGAGTTTGTCTTGGAGAAAGCCTGTCGAACGCAATACAGTACTTGTTTGTCAGCAGTCTGCTGCATGAGTTCATATTCGAAGTCCCATCTGGATGTGCGCCCCCAGACACTGAGGAAGTTGCAACAGCAGTTTTAGAGCCCAAACCGTTTCAAGTCATCTTGAAGAGGAGATAACGTTTTTATTCGCGACTTTGTCTGCCTCTGTCAGAACTTTATAGTTGAACTTTTTAGAACATTTAGAAGTGCCTTTTTAATTGTATCATTAAACATTCAAATATAATTTAGAGTTGAATACTTTTGAGTGATTTTTTTATAGAAAGGTAGACAAGCGGTTTTCTATGACTGCTTTTTATAACTTTGCCATTATTTTAATTGAGGTTTTAGCACGTTATCTTTTCAACAAGTGCGCTTGTCTTGGAAAAAGTATCACATAGAGAACTTGCTACTTTCCTCCGTGACTGGCATTAAATGTAATGACAAACGATGTAGTGAAAAAATCCACGTATTTTTCCCCCAAAATGAACCAGTTTGTCCTCTAATGCGTTTCATGCTTGCCAGATTAAAACGTTTTGCCACCCGTTAACCAAAGCCGCAGAAGACGCTTTGAATACTTGAATAGCAAATAACGCTAAGTAGACTGGTAAAGTAAAATATTTTGGCGTCATTCAAGCTAGAAACTCGAGTTTGCTTCAGACCAGGTCGTCAGATATTCAGGTAAGAAAGTTAAATCAACTGTATTCTAAACTAGACAGTAACACTCCATGCCTAAATCTATAGGATTGTACTGCATTTAGATATAAAATAATACACACAGTAAAAAAGTATTTCCTACAAATTCAGGGGTTTAGTTTTGTCATCGACTGGGACCCTTTTCGTGATACACAGCTATACAATTCATATTTTCTGTGGGTTTGTCTAGCAAAGTTCAATTCTCGCCGCGTTTCTCGCTTTACAGACGGATTTCAATGCCACTAATATTCAAAGTTTTCATATTTTAGCAGACATGGGGAATTCACTGTCAGCTTGGAGAGAAGATTTAATAAATGCGTGTGACTATGTGATGGATGAAAAAATTGTTAAAATGCCCGAAGTTCTTCAGGATGAGCGTTACGTTCAATGGTGCTTGTATGAACGATGGCGAACGAAGCGTAAGGGGACATCCAAGTTCGTTCGTATGCAGTGCCCCTTGGCTAGCGTTCAACAGTTCTCGAAGGTCGGTCAGGATATCAGCGGTAATCCCAGAGCCTTGGATTTTGTAATATTCAACACTAGCAAGGAAAGGCCTGACGACATTAACGCTGTCCCAGCGGTGTGTGTAGAACTGAGTCTGGCGAAGACAAGAGGCGAATCTTCCTCGCAGTTCCGTGAAAGATGCTTGAAAGATATATTCAGATTGGCCTATCTTCGGCATCATTTCAAAACTGAGAAAGCATTCTTCGTTATGTAAGTATGGAGTTTTTTATGGCATTGTTGTTGTTGTAATGATATTCGCTGGGGACTTTGGTCATTGATTCTTACTGTAGACTTGTTGGAGTAACTTGTTTTCTTATTTTTCTAAATCTTCAATAATTTTTCTTCGCAAATATACCGTCAGGTTTGGAACGGAAAATCAACTGTTTCAAGTCACAGAATCTCTGAAAATGTTGAAAGGAAAGGAGGGCAAATTAAAGTGGAAAGATTTGGAAGAACTTGGAGCCCATGAGGAACTGAAGAAGAATCTGGATTGCACGTGTAAATCATGCGGCCGTTTGGAAATGTCATGCTTGAAAAGCGTGGTCCCTAAATTGAAGATTGTTCATGAGAGAGTGGTGATGCATAAAGCGTATTGGTGTAAGATCTGGGAAGTCGACGCGCCACCCAAGAGATAGATTTCACAGAACACTGGACTCTCCTTATCTATTCCTACAATGGTCGGTTATTGAATAAGCACAACACTACATAACATAAAGCTATTTATGATATTACATGCGATTGTTACATTAAAGTAATGGTAATTAACTAATCAATAAAATATTTCGTAAATTGTTGCTGTTACACACCCCTTAACTTTGTTTCGTTAACTGGCGGGCAAATAAACATGAGTGACTTCTAATGAGTTTTTCCTGTCCAAAACGTAAGCAAAGGAGAGACGTCTTGACGACATTTGTGACGTTTTTCTCTTAACATCCTCTGTGTTTGTTTGTAAACATAAACGAGAAGGTAAACAGAGTCTAGTGGGTCCGTAAAACCACTTCATTAATTTACTCGAATGCTCAGTAGTAACAGTGATCTTACGAGATTATAGAACATTATAAGCTTTTTATTTCCACAAGTGTAATACTAGTTCATTCAGTCAATCATTCAAAGATCATTAAGTTTCTATACTAACAATTGTGCATAATTACATTTAGGAAAAATTTTAAAAATTAACGGAGTAGAATTACGTGCATAAACTACAGTTGCAAAAAGGTAAAAACAGGCTAGTCTTATAAAGAATGTGATAGTGTATGTTTAAAGAATCAACTTCAATTCTATGCTATGTTATATGCGATGAAAAAAACGACGAACAAAAGCATGTTTTCCCCACCTGGTCGTCCAGCGGTGCTCACCCATTCTCGTTTCTCATTAAACTCTTCAACAGTCCAGGTAAAGCTTTTGCAGCTCACCATGCCGCTCGGTGGGGGATTGTGGCGAGTCTGGACTTCATTTATCACCGCTGCCATACCTTCCAACTGGTGGGACTCAATATGACAATGCAGGAACCAATACCCGGGGTTATCGGCGATAAACTCCACTACGACATAACCACCAGAGGGGACAATTACCGTATCTTTACGAACGGTTTTGGTAAAAGCCTGAATGCCCGCAGGTGGTGCATTTGCCCGCCATTTTGGTGCCTGCTGGCAAGGTGCCTGCTGGCAGTCCAGATCAGATGATGCGTTCACTATTCTTTCTTCGGAGTCGTAAACGCCATAACCCACTTTAACCACGTGAAAACTGTGTCCATGCATATGGATAGGATGGGAGAATCTCGTACCATTTGCTGTGCTCAATGATGAAAAAACTAATCTGTTGAGAAAGCGAATGAAGAAATAACATAACTACATAATTATGTGTAGTGCTGGAGTTGCCATGCTTGTCTGTCTCGGGGGACTCTCTTCTGATTATAAATTGAGGCATGACCAAGTTTAGTTTTTAAACCAGATGCAGCCATTGTCATGACTTTGAAAATAATGCCATAAACAAATATGGGCATTGCGTTGTGGGGGATCATGTACTATTGAAGGCCTTAAGATTCTCCCCATGGGGAGAAAACAAAACGTGATAACGCCAAACAATGAACCTCAAGTATGGAACTAAACAATACTAGACTACATTGATATAAAGCACAATGGACAAGCTCCCACCTGATTGGTTTTTTGTAGAATTCTTCTCCAAGGTCGAGTATTTGTGTACACTGGCACTCGCTCTCGCTACACGCTTCACTATCAACGTTTTTACACAGTTTTAGTTCATCCTTCGCATCAGGCTCAGTCTGCAGCGAGATTGGCGGGACGACGAAATTTCGGCCATTCACAGTGCTGGTGAATTCTCCGCTGTCAAAACCAAAATTGAAGAAGAACGTGGATTCATTTGCCTGCTTTTCTGTGCTAAAAACTGGCAGTTCGCTTTCAGGAGTTGGAACAAGCAGTTTAAATTCATCAACATTAACACAGGTGTAACCTTGTTCAGGCCAATCCTTGAAGGGACAGTTGACCACTGTACAATTTTGCGCGATGCAATTCGGTTTGGAAAAGTCATTCATATAGGCTGCTTCAATTTGTGACATATTAGCTGATTTTCCATAGCTTAACGCAGCAATTGCATCATTGTTATCCAATTTTCCGTCCTTTCTGAAGCTATTACAGTCCACTTCCAATGTTTCTGCTCTGATAAGAAAAGTGCTTCCTGTTGTTTGGTTTGCTTCCAGCAAGAAATCATAACGTTCCCCAGTATTTACTATCAGGTAATCAGCCTCAATCGCCTCAATGAAAAACCCGTCGGTGGCAATAACACGTAGTTTGTGATCTTGAATATAAAATTTGTAGGCATAATTGGCTTGAGCGCCAATCAGTCTGAAACGATAGGTCTTTCCACGCTGAACGTAAAACGCACTTAGCCTTGAATTTCTGAACGCTACATCGCCATGTTTACCGAGACCGTTGATGATTCCAGACCAGTACGGGATTGGGCCAACTTCGGCACCGTCCAGTGAACATGTTGATCGGTACCTGAAAAGATTTAAGCTTATATATTACAGGTTTCTGTAAGGGGAGGAGGGTGTACCCATTTCCCACCCTTAATTTTGACTAAATCCCGTAGCCCTAGTGGCTGTCCTGCTCAAATCTTTCTCCCATTCCCATTTTCGAATGTTTTTAGCCATTGAATTCCAGTGCCAGTGCATGCAATCCCATTTTCCCAGCAAAAACATAGTCACTTCCCACCTCCCAAGTTTTATTCAAGCTTTGAAGTTTTAGTTCGTGACAACATCGTGATAATCGTCTCACTGAGAATAAAAAAGAAATCGTATGCAGATAAAGGACTGGATTTCTGGGGTTGATATAACTTTGTGATGGTCTTTACGCATTCCTAATCCTTTTACTGTGGTCATTGAAAAACTAAAGAACATTAAGAAGATAGAGAAAAGGGAATCCTGGCCTTTAAGGATTCTTATACCTAAATTCTTATATCGTAGAATTTTCTACATTTAATCGACAACATTTCTTGGAAGAGATGTTTTAAAATTAAATACCTTGTATTTTTTCGTGTTGGCACTTCATCCACAGCGGTGTCTTCGTAATAGCCCAGTGATGAATGAATCTGTACAAACAGATCTAGAGATGATTCTCTTTGCCAGTCAAGTAATGAAATAGTGTGTTCTTCAGGCAAATCTTCAAACACCCCATACCCTCGAAATGGGTCAGTCATGTTCTTTTCTTTAACTATAAACGCCCCATACAATCCATCTGTTCTCTGAGGACCGCTGTGTGAATGATACCAGAATGTTCCCGAGGGCGTTGCTTCAAAAATATAGCGAAAACTCGAACCGGATTCTATTGGACATTGGGTAATGTAGCCTACCCCATCCATCCATGGAGTGTTCCTCTGATGCATACCATGCCAATGAACTGAGGTTTCTTCTGTAAACAAATTGTTTGTGACGTCAACAACCACTGTAGCTCCTTCACGCACTATCAGAGTAGGTCCAGGTATTCTTTTATTGACGCCAATGAACGACCGATAGCTTTTCCCATCGACGAGGTTTGGATCGCTACAGGCTAATGTATCGTTACAAGGGGCTCTATCATTGTTTTCTACCGTTGGCTCCAGGACTCCTGAATCGTTGACATAAAATACTCGACCACGAGTACCTATTGGTGCTTCTTTATCGTAAGCTGTGAAAGTCTTTAGAAGTAAAAAAAATTAAATACATACCGTGAGAGTTGTAAAAGAACTTCCCTCACTTATCCTTATAATAAAAGTAGCTTTTCTTATATAACGAAGATTTTATAGCTCATATGTATAGCACACTATTATATCTTCGCAATCTCCGTGTAAATTAAACAGTTTAAAGCTAGTACATTATCAAAACTAATTCCCGGAAGGATTTATTTCAGTATGTATCATTCTCTGACCATCAGTCCATCTAAAAGTTTTAGTAAAGACTAACCATTACTGAGGCCAATCAGCTCGAAATATTTCTCACCTGAAAATGCTCGATGTTCAGTTTGAAATAGCAAACATCCTTTTTGCATTCACAAACAGCTTTAGCGTCCAGATCATCATCACCACCACAAATATAAGGTGGGTTTTTCTGACCATAGGTGCGGTGAAGTGTAACCACAATTATGACTATGGTAGAAAACCAGTATAGAGACATGGTCTAAAGTAACAAAAAATAGTTCTTTGCTTGATACTTGCATGATATTTCCTTGTATGATAATTATTTGGTCGTAAATGTCGTAGCAAAATCATTCTCGACAATGTGATATAGTCTAGATCTATCTTTTCTTTTGTGGATTGTATTCAAATTAGTGACACTAAGTGTAGATCGGCGTACATACTCAATCACATCGGTCTCTTTGATATATTCACGACCAAATGCGAACTCGGGCTCAAACACGAGCGCTGCTGTAACGTTAACTGGGAGAGATGTGTTTATTCATATACTCTTTTGTCTTCTGTCCGACTAACAGCTGATTTCAAATAACATTTGAATAACAGCTGTTTTCAAAAAAAATTATTCGGGCAGATCGTGAATATGTGAATACGTACCCCGCCCTCAATTATTGTAACGCTCTTGCTAAATGTTTGAAAAAAAAATTCTGCTCGGTAACACAACAATGTTGTCATATTCTGTCGGGAACAAAATTCCAATCTTGCTACAGTACTCACTGCATATGAAGCAAGGATAGTTTCTTGTCCGAAATTTGCTCCAAACTCCGGATGACAAAATATAACACAATGAAAGTGTGGACGCGTGACCGACCGCTTTGCCTAGCAACAGGCACATGCCTTGTTGTCTTGACTATAACTATTGCGGGAAACACTGAGTATTTTTTATGAAACACACAACAACGGTAACTCCGAATAAAATTGATTCAACGTTTCGACTTTATTTAATCATCACCAGGAATCATTCCTGATCATTCGTCATGATGACTAAATTAAGTCGAAACGTTGAATTAAAATGTTGTCTTTATTCGGAGTTACAGATGTTGTGTACTGTTGTCTTGAGCTGAAAAATCATGCCTTTATGAGTTATCACGGAAAGCTTTGCAATAATAAGCAACCTGATAGTGACAGATTACAGGCTCCAGTTTCCAAAGGCTGGTATTCCAAGAAAATTGCGATAGTGAAATCTACAGTTCTGAGAATTAAAGTAACGGGAATTGAAGATTTATCATGCGTGTTAAAAACAAACAATCTTTGTATAAACGGAAATAACTAGGATTTATTTAAAAAACAAAACTGTATTGTATTTTATCAACTGAAATTATTAGTGGCTCCGTAACTTTTAGGATTTATTCAACTAGCCATTATCAAGTCTTTTTAGTACAGGGGGAAATGTTGTGATATATTAAACTCTGTTTACATGGCAACGGATCCGCATCGTAATGACATCGAGTAAGTTTGCGGTAAAATTTACCCTTAGTTACCACTTTTGCTAGGATGAGTTGTCATTAAATTCTGTGATGTGATCATAAAATTGAAAGCTATACTGGAGTTCAAACCGTTCCATTTGATATTGTGACCATTATTTTAGCGAACAATCAAAGTTGCTTGTCTATAAATAGGCTAGTATAATGTATTTTAAAGTGCGGCTAACTCTACTTCCGCACAAAATTATTTCTCTACTTTGACTAGAATGATAATTTTCCAAGCTGTTGTACTGGAATATAATCTTATTGTAAAGCAATAAGATAATGTTAAGCAATAAGATAATGTTAAGACCTTACAGGCACAGCGTGTTTGCCTTGCACGCTGCATGATACTCTCCAAAATATGAGCACAAATTAACTTACAATCTCAAACTATCTTAAAGTACGCGTTACAATTCTTACTTAAGGTACCTGGAAAGTTTGTATTTCTGTTTGAATCTTCTAAATCGCCAAACTAGCCAAAACCTTGTCGCTTGGTAGTCTTCGCTTCTGCGCGTCTCACGAACTGAATGCGAGATAGGAGTGCCGCATATTTACTACATGCTGAATTACTTGGAAATTCTAGTGTCCTGATGAATAATTTATCAATATTTGATTTACATCAGAGCAGGTCTGAAACAGTTGAAGCATATAGTTAAAAATTAACTGCATTTATGAATCTGTCTTTGCTTTATCTATTTGTATTCTTGGGTTTCACTGGAACCTTTTTCAGTAATTCTGAGTGGGGGTCAACCCAAAATGTATTGATGATTGTACTGCACTGGAGCAAGCAAATCTCACGAAATTGCGCACATTTGCTGCGAAACACAAGGTCAACACATACAGTGAAAATTTTTTTCAGTCTGATGACACTGTATCGATTTCGAGTTGACCCCCAGTGAAATTTATGACGTCACGTAAAACCCAAAAATACTAATAACGACCAGAAAGGGTTTTTTTTACCAGTTTTATCACAGGTAGCCCATGAGCTACTGCTGTGTTTATTTCTATTAATATTCTCTATGTTTGTTTGTAAACATCAACGAGAAGGTAAACAGAGTCTAGATCGAGGTCTGTATAACCACTTCGTTAATTTACTTAACTGCTCATTAGTAACAGTGATCTTACCAGGTTGATATGTCATTTTATATAATAATACGTGTTCATTCTGCATTTTCTTTGGTCGCGAGCTGTGTGTTATTAAAGTACACACGCACGGATGACGTCAACTGATGGCGTGATCTAATTTAGCTAATTTATTTCGCGGGTCTTTGCATGATTTTTGCCAACTTTATTATAATATAAAACAAATATTAACCAAAGTTATAAAATCTCTGAAAACAGTAACTTCAATCCTTATAATAACATTTTCCAACTCTAAAGACACAATAATTCGTGTAATAATGGGCTTGGTTAAACAATGACAAAATTTGTACATATTTAACCAAAGTTATAAAATCTCTGAAAACAGTAACTTCAATCCTTATAATAACATTTTTAAACATTAAAGACAAAATAATTCGTGTAATAATGGGCTTGGTTAAATAATGACAAAATTTGTACATATTTAATCAAAGTTATAAAATCTCTGAAAACAGTAACTTCAATCCTTATAATAACATTTTCAAACACTAAAGACACAATAATTCGTGTAATAATAGGCTTGGTTAAATAATGACAAAATTTGCACATATTTAACCAAAGTTATAAAATCTCTGAAAACAGTAACTTCAATCCTTATAATAACATTTTCCAACACTAAAGACACAATAATTCGTGTAATAATGGGCTTGGTTAAACAATAACAAAATTTGTACCTATTTAACCAAAGTCATAAAATCTCTGAAAACAATAATTTCAATCCTTATAATAACATTTTCAAACACTAAAGGTACAATAATTCGTGTAATAATAAGCTTGGTTAATTAATGACAAAATTTGATCATGTTTAACCAAACTCATAAAATCTCTGAAAACAATACAGCAGTCCTTATAATAACATTTTTAAACACTAAAGACACAATAATTCGTGTAATAATAGGCTTGGTTAAATAATGACAAAATTTGCACATATTTAACCAAAGTTATAAAATCTCTGAAAACAGTTACTTCAATCCTTATAATAACATTTTTAAACATTAAAGACAAAATAATTCGTGTAATAATGGGCTTGGTTAAATAATGACAAAATTTGTACATATTTAATCAAAGTTATAAAATCTCTGAAAACAGTAACTTCAATCCTTATAATAACATTTTCAAACACTAAAGACACAATAATTCGTGTAATAATAGGCTTGGTTAAATAATGACAAAATTTGCACATATTTAACCAAAGTTATAAAATCTCTGAAAACAGTAACTTCAATCCTTATAATAACATTTTCCAACACTAAAGACACAATAATTCGTGTAATAATGGGCTTGGTTAAACAATAACAAAATTTGTACCTATTTAACCAAAGTCATAAAATCTCTGAAAACAATAATTTCAATCCTTATAATAACATTTTCAAACACTAAAGGTACAATAATTCGTGTAATAATAGGCTTGGTTAATTAATGACAAAATTTGATCATGTTTAACCAAACTCATAAAATCTCTGAAAACAATACAGCAGTCCTTATAATAACATTTTTAAACACTAAAGACACAATAATTCGTGTAATAATAGGCTTGGTTAAATAATGACAAAATTTGCACATATTTAACCAAAGTTATAAAATCTCTGAAAACAGTTACTTCAATCCTTATAATAACATTTTTAAACATTAAAGACACAATAATTCGTGTAATAATGGGCTTGGTTAAATAATGACAAAATTTGTTCCTATTTAACCAAAGTTATAAAATCTCTGAAAACAGTAACTTCAATCCTTATAATAACATTTTCAAACACTAAAGACACAATAATTCGTGTAATAATAGGCTTGGTTAAATAATGACAAAATTTGCACATATTTAACCAAAGTTATAAAATCTCTAAAAACAGTAACTTCAATCCTTATAATAACATTTTCAAACACTAAAGACACAATAATTCGTGTAATAATAGGCTTGGTTAAATAATGACAAAATTTGCACATATTTAACCAAAGTTATAAAATCTCTGAAAACAGTAACTTCAATCCTTATAATAACATTTTCCAACACTAAAGACACAATAATTCGTGTAATAATGGGCTTGGTTAAACAATGACAAAATTTGTACATATTTAACCAAAGTTATAAAATCTCTGAAAACAGTAACTTCAATCCTTATAATGACATTTTTAAACACTAAAGACACAATAATTCGTGTAATAATGGGCTTGGTTAAACAATGACAAAATTTGTACATATTTAACCAAAGTTATAAAATCTCTGAAAACAGTAACTTCAATCCTTATAATAACATTTTCCAACACTAAAGACACAATAATTCGTGTAATATAGGGCTTGGTTAGACAATGACAAAATTTGTACATATTTAACCAAAGTTATAAAATCTCTTAAAACAGTAACTTCAATCCTTATAATAACATTTTTAAACACTACAGACACAATAATTCGTGTAATAATGGGCTTGGTTAAATAATGACAAAATTTGTACATATTTAATCAAAGTTATAAAATCTCTGAAAACAGTAACTTCGATCCTTACAATAACATTTTCCAACACTAAAGACACAATAATTCGTGCAATAATAGGCTTGGTTAAATAATCACAAAAATTGTTCCTATTCAACCAAAGTCATAAAATCTCTGAAAACAATAATTTCAATCCTTATAATAACATTTTCAAACACTAAATACATAATAATTCGTGTAATAATAGGCTTGGTTAAATAATGGCAAAATTTGTACCTATTTAACCAAAGTCATAAAATCTCTGAAAACAATAATTTCAATCCTTATAATAACATTTTCAAACACTAAAGGTACAAAAATTCGTGTAATAATAGGCTTGGTTAATTAATGACAAAATTTGATCATGTTTAACCAAAGTTATAAAATCTCTGAAAACAGTTACTTCAATCCTTATAATAACATTTTTAAACATTAAAGACACAATAATTCGTGTAATAATGGGCTTGGTTAAATAATGACAAAATTTGTTCCTATTTAACCAAAGTTATAAAATCTCTGAAAACAGTAACTTCAATCCTTATAATAACATTTTCAAACACTAAAGACACAATAATTCGTGTAATAATAGGCTTGGTTAAATAATGACAAAATTTGCACATATTTAACCAAAGTTATAAAATCTCTGAAAACAGTAACTTCAATCCTTATAATAACATTTTCAAACACTAAAGACACAATAATTCGTGTAATAATAGGCTTGGTTAAATAATGACAAAATTTGCACATATTTAACCAAAGTTATAAAATCTCTGAAAACAGTAACTTCAATCCTTATAATAACATTTTCCAACACTAAAGACACAATAATTCGTGTAATAATGGGCTTGGTTAAACAATGACAAAATTTGTACATATTTAACCAAAGTTATAAAATCTCTGAAAACAGTAACTTCAATCCTTATAATGACATTTTTAAACACTAAAGACACAATAATTCGTGTAATAATGGGCTTGGTTAAACAATGACAAAATTTGTACATATTTAACCAAAGTTATAAAATCTCTGAAAACAGTAACTTCAATCCTTATAATAACATTTTCCAACACTAAAGACACAATAATTCGTGTAATATAGGGCTTGGTTAGACAATGACAAAATTTGTACATATTTAACCAAAGTTATAAAATCTCTGAAAACAGTAACTTCAATCCTTATAATAACATTTTTAAACACTACAGACACAATAATTCGTGTAATAATGGGCTTGGTTAAACAATGACAAAATTTGTACATATTTAACCAAAGTTATAAAATCTCTTAAAACAGTAACTTCAATCCTTATAATAACATTTTTAAACATTAAAGACACAATAATTCGTGTAATAATGGGCTTGGTTAAATAATGACAAAATTTGTACATATTTAATCAAAGTTATAAAATCTCTGAAAACAGTAACTTCGATCCTTACAATAACATTTTCCAACACTAAAGACACAATAATTCGTGCAATAATAGGCTTGGTTAAATAATCACAAAAATTGTTCCTATTCAACCAAAGTCATAAAATCTCTGAAAACAATAATTTCAATCCTTATAATAACATTTTCAAACACTAAATACATAATAATTCGTGTAATAATAGGCTTGGTTAAATAATGGCAAAATTTGTTCCTATTTAACCAAAGTCGTAAAATCTCTGAAAACAGTAACTTCAATCCTTATAATAACATTTTCCAACACTAAAGACACAATAATTCGTGTAATAATGGGCTTGGTTAAACAATGACAAAATTTGTACCTATTTAACCAAAGTCATAAAATCTCTGAAAACAATAATTTCAATCCTTATAATAACATTTTCAAACACTAAAGGTACAATAATTCGTGTAATAATAGGCTTGGTTAATTAATGACAAAATTTGATCATGTTTAACCAAACTCATAAAATCTCTGAAAACAATACAGCAGTCCTTATAATAACATTTTTAAACACTAAAGACACAATAATTCGTGTAATAATAGGCTTGGTTAAATAATGACAAAATTTGTTCCTATTTAACCAAAGTCGTAAAATCTCTGAAAACAATAATTTCAATCCTTATAATAACATTTTCAAACACTAAACACATAATAAATCGTGTAATAATAGGCTTGGTTAAATAATGACAAAATTTGCACATATTTAACCAAGGTTATAAAATCTCTGAAAACAGTAACTTCAATCCTTATAATAACATTTTTAAACATTAAAGACAAAATAATTCGTGTAATAATGGGCTTGGTTAAATAATGACAAAATTTGTACATATTTAATCAAAGTTATAAAATCTCTGAAAACAGTAACTTCAATCCTTATAATAACATTTTCAAACACTAAAGACACAATAATTCGTGTAATAATGGGCTTGGTTAAACAATGACAAAATTTGTACATATTTAATCAAAGTTATAAAATCTCTGAAAACAGTAACTTCAATCCTTATAATAACATTTTCCAACACTAAAGACACAATAATTCGTGTAATAATGGGCTTGGTTAGACAATGACAAAATTTGTACATATTTAACCAAAGTTATAAAATCTCTGAAAACAGTAACTTCAATCCTTATAATAACATTTTTAAACACTAAAGACACAATAATTCGTGTAATAATGGGCTTGGTTAAACAATGACAAAATTTGTACATATTTAACCAAAGTTATAAAATCTCTGAAAACAGTAACTTCAATCCTTATGATAACATTTTTAAACATTAAAGACAAAATAATTCGTGTAATAATGGGCTTGGTTAAATAATGACAAAATTTGTACATATTTAATCAAAGTTATAAAATCTCTGAAAACAGCAACTTCAATCCTTATAATAACATTTTCAAACACTAAAGACACAATAATTCGTGTAATAATAGGCTTGGTTAAATAATGACAAAATTTGCACATATTTAACCAAAGTTATAAAATCTCTGAAAACAGTAACTTCAATCCTTATAATAACATTTTCCAACACTAAAGACACAATAATTCGTGTAATAATGGGCTTGGTTAAACAATGACAAAATTTGCACATATTTAACCAAAGTTATAAAATCTCTGAAAACAGTAACTTCAATCCTTATAATAACATTTTCAAACACTAAAGGTACAATAATTCGTGTAATAATAGGCTTGGTTAATTAATGACAAAATTTGATCATGTTTAACCAAACTCATAAAATCTCTGAAAACAATACAGCAGTCCTTATAATAACATTTTTAAACACTAAAGACACAATAATTCGTGTAATAATAGGCTTGGTTAAATAATGACAAAATTTGTTCCTATTTAACCAAAGTCGTAAAATCTCTGAAAACAATAATTTCAATCCTTATAATAACATTTTCAAACACTAAACACATAATAATTCGTGTAATAATAGGCTTGGTTAAATAATGACAAGACTTGTTCCTATTCAACCAGTCATAAAATCTCTGAAAACGACAATAATTTCAATCCTTATAATAACATTTTCAAACACTAAATACATAATAATTCGTGTAATAATAGGCTTGGTTAAACAATGACAAAATTTGTTCCTATTTAACCAAAGTCATAAAATCTCTGAAAACAATAATTTCAATCCTTATAATAACATTTTCCAATACTAAAGACACATGCATGGCCACAATGACCATTTGAACTTTGAAGTAAAGATAAGAAATCAAGTGGCATGCATGCAAAAACCGAGTTAACATATAACCAAGGCCAGATTTTGGAGAAATTGTAAGGGAATGTGGGGTTTTTTTGGGGAGGTGTGCACCTCTCCTATTCCCAGAGGAGGCGCGCACCTCTCCCAAAATTCGGTCTTGTATACAACTACATTTATGTTACCATGCATTTTGGAGAGGGAGAATATTATGTTAAGCGCTTAAGAGTGAATACTAGGCTAGTAGCGAGAAAAAGGTATGTTGAAAATTGAATAATATATGTATGAGGTTAGCAAAAATATATGGTACATGCACTGTTTTTCGTAATAAGATTATTATATTGTATTTTGATTTATAAATAAATCTGAACACAAGATAAGAAGAAATTATTTATTAAATTCTATTATTTACAAAAACCGTATTCGTTTGACTAATTACGGTATATTTAGTATAAGATAAATGAACATTTAATTAGACCTGATTTTGACTAGCAAGATGAACATAAGCACACGGTTAACAAACAAAGAAATCAACAGTACCGAAATGTGCGTCGGAACAAAAACAAATTTTAAAGAAAATTCGTTCAGTATTTTTTCGCAAAATTCACTGGAAACGTTATCCCTTTTTATTTTACTGATGCTCATGCTGCCAACAAAAACCAGGTCATAACATAGCAGCAGTGCGTATGCGCAATATACTGGCGAGTACACAAGCCAAAGTTTATAACGAATTAGAAAGAGAAATGTCAATTAATTGACGATTTTATGAACACTTTCATGGTTCGTGGATGTGACGTCGTATATTAGCATAGAACATGAGAGACTGGCACGTATCCAGTTGCACATCTGTTTATCCTTAATCTATGGCTTTACAGCACATCCATTGTGTGTCTTTTTAAAGTTCCTTTCTTTTCCTAAAACAGTTTGCAGACGTTTTGTTGGAATTTATATTGTGCATTTCCGTGGATGACTGAATTGTCCAAATATGACTGTGCAGGCCAGATCCTTTGGTGAATGCATACTTTACAGGACTGAAATGTTGGTCCAGCCAAACAATATTTACCATGCAGGCAATTGTGTGAATTTGTTTCTCAGCCTCAGAGACTAAAAATAATTATCAAATATTAATTACTGATAATTGGGGGGGGGGGGTGCATGCTCATATATTTCCAGTCTGCACAATCTCTGCACAGACTAAATCTCATGAAGTTTTTCAAATGTTTATTATGCCCCAGGTTAGCTGCTAGAATGACGGCATTGTCACAGCCAAGGAGACAAAAACATATTGGTCCCAACATGAGTGAGACTTATTGTTGGCTATTCTCTACTAATACTGAAGTTCCAAAGTATAGTGACCAAACATTACTAAAGATTTCTGATTAAATAAACATTAAATTTATGTGGATGGCTAGATACTGTTAACTTAACCTGAATAAGACAGTTACTGAATGTTGCAAAAAGATGGCATGGGCAGAAGGATAGTATACCGGGAGTGATAAAAAATAGTCCACTTAACTAGCTTATTTTCAAACTAGCCACAGTCGGTTGCATTATTTTCACATTTTCAAATGTTTCAAACAACAGTCTTGTACCCACAAGAAATCAATAATGTTGATTGTTCGAAAATTTTCATGTTTATGAACCTGCAGTCCAGACTAGAAAGATTATGTGCTGAGATTTAAAATATTTAATAGAAAATATATAGGGACTAAAATATAGGCAATTTAATAGAAGACATTTAATAGAAAATTTATTAGAAGACATCAGAATTGCAGCCCAATAATGTATCTTGGCTATGCAGTACAAACAATCCACTTTGATAGGCAGTCAGATACTGTAGACTGATGACCTAGACTGGAAAGTATGGCTGTTTTTAACAAGATCTCGGGTTTCAAAAATTTCAAATGTACAGCACGCAAACCTATGTCAAATGCACTTCAGTGTGCACGTTAGGTACCTAGCACTGGCCATATTCACCATATTCAGTATCAAGCCAAGTATGCAAACCTGAACACAACAAAAATTCTTGAGCGTGTAATTGCCATACTTTCCAGACCATACCTGCTGATTACAAAATAAAGTCAAAAGAGACTTACTTGTGGGTTTTATATAGGACTATAATTGTAGGTTGAATACAATCTCGAATTTTTACCTGCCTGTTTGCCATCACATGATCACTACATGCAATGAATTACTAACCTTCGTGACTAGACAGACAATACTTATTATTTAAAGTACAGTGCTTCATAAAGATTTCCAGCACTGATAAAATTGATAATCTCAAATGTGAGATCATGACATGTGAAAATTATCACTTTTCAAACAATCAACTAATAGCTTCTGGATGTTTTATATTAGTAGAAAACACTGTAGTTTATATAATAAACAGAAAAATACATGGTGCTAGGAAATGCCCTCGTTCGCTGCACTCACTCTTAGGATATCATGTTCAACACTCGAAATAAATCTGGTATCTCTGCGACTCCGCGCACCATTTTAATATTATTAATATCATCCAATATCCGTACGTATATTAAACTGGTGAAATTCATAAACAAACCACGTAGTCGTACAGTCTGTACTCAGGAAAAATATTACCAATTCTATTTACCTCGCTACTTTCCGTCGATTCATGAATATTCAAGCCCTCATTATTAGAAAGCTCATCCATATCTAATCCATATCATCCAATATCTTCCATATTCATATTTTGACTCTTGTTAGAAAAGGAAGCCATGTTGAAATTACTTACCAGTACCTTTGATCGCGTTTAGCTTAGTAACCATGCCTTGGTTTCTGTTGTTGGTTTTTGAACAAATTTTGTCTGAAATAATACCTCTTTTATCTTAACCAACGCTGTGCCAATATCGTCTTTCATTTCAGTAACCTATTTCCTAATATTAAACTGAAAACCACATGCAGCTGCTTCCATACCAACTGTGAATAGAGCCGGATTGATGACAGCTTTACCTATTAAATTTGTTGGAATTAGGCATAATTGCATCCGGAGAAACGCACAAATTTTGTGCGTTTGACACCTTTTTTCGGCCGTGCGGATTCTCATGATCCCCATTATCAAGTTTCTTTAGCAAAGGGGAAAATGATGTCGGTAAAAAACAGAAGACAAAACAAAAAAAATGCAGTGAAGTGTGCGACATAAGCATCGTCAAAAGCAGAAGCGCTCGTAGGAGCATAAGCTAGGACAAGCTATGCTAGAGCGAAAACGAATTCAAAAGAAAATTCTTTCTGCTTTGCTTTCGTAAACTTCTGAGGAAAAGCTATCCTTTGTTTTATTGCTTATGTTTATGTCGCTAGTGAAAACAAGGCTTAAGAAATTTTGTAAGTTGAAGGACATCTTTTAATAGCAGATGTCGCATTAATTTTATAGCGAACAAAACTGTTAAGCAAGTAAGTTGCTTGTCCATAATCTCTTTTAAATTGTGGCTCTGCTTCTCCTGCAAAAAATTTCTCTACTTTGACTGGAATGATAAAATTCCAATGTGTGGTACTGTAATGTGAAGTTATAAAGCAAGAAGATAAGGTAAAGACGCAGCAGGTATAGCCTGCTTTACCTCGCGAGAGTCTGCGTGAACGTCCCGGAAGTATGAATACAGATTTACCTTCCAATCTTAAACTATGTTAAAATGCGCGTTGCAATTCTTACTTTAGGAGACTTTGTGTTTCTGATTGGAACTCCTGAATCCTCAAACTAGCGTGAACCGTTTTTCTTGGTAATCTTCGTCTTGTGCGCGTCTACAGGAACTGAATGCGAGAAAGGAGTGCCGCGTATTTATTACATGCTCAATTACTTGGAAATCCTAGTGATCTGATTAATAATTTGAGACGATCGATATTTGATTACATAAATCAAAAAACTTGAAGGATAATTAATTGTTTCGGCGATCCTTTTCGTTGGTGCTTTTTTCATGTCTGCTGTGTACCGTAGCGTGTATTTTACTATCACAGGAATTGATTTTAAGAAGGAAATATTTGTGTCATATAAAGAAATTAATAAAAGGCTTCATATGATATAAATTCCAATTTTCGAGGTTATTTACCTAGTTTATTTTTGAGGAGGTTTTCGTAGCCAAGCAAAGTCGAGCATATGCGCATGTTCACGTTACCTTGCTCGGCATAAATTCCGTGTGCATGAAGTCGAGGCTAGTTGAAATTTCCAGGATTATAAATAAACAAATGTTTTGCATTTGAAATTTGCCGGTTTCACTTGCAATATAAACCTATTTATTATGGCCTGATTTCGACTTCGAAATATACTTCGTTCGGGTCAATACAAGAATTGTGTAATATCAACGAAGACAGCTCAAAATGAGCGCCGAAATTTTGTATACAAAAGTGAGTGCACAAGTTAATATTCTCGTCAGGATGTACATTAACATGTACGGGCAATATATCTTCAATACGTGTTGTTACAGGGTGCTCGAGTTTGGCTTCCTGATGACAAGGATGTCTGGGTTTCTGGCGAAGTTTGTCATGATTTAGACAGTAGTTTACTTAGCATCCAAATTGACAATGGACAGGTAGGGTAGTGTTTTATGCAATGAAGTTTGATTTTGCTTCGGCTTTGAAAGTCAACGTCGCTCTCTGCAAACACATTGTTTGGGGATCAAATAAAATTAAACGATATTCACGGTAGATGTGAAATTTGAAGTACCACTTTATATTTTAAATTGTGTCCTTGAAATGTCGACGGCAAAGAGCTTTGTACTCAATATTATAGTTCTTGTTTCATAAACACGGCCGAAATATTGCAATCAATACGTGCTGACAATTTGTACAAACTGAAACGCATTTGTTTGTATTGTACATATTTATGATGAATATTTTAAAATCAGTTTTGTTTTAATGTTATGAAACAGATCACAACGAACTTATATCATTTGAAATGAATGAGCTATTTTTATAATCATATTACCATAATATTGTTCATGTATATACAAAGGGCATATTTTGACCCTGGTGTTGTATTTAAAGGTTTCTAGATCGTGGGTAAATCACTCATTCAAGGGGTAAAAATTTGTTACATGCTAGATAGTTGCATCAGCTGTTAACCACACTCAAAGGAATTGTAAAAATCACGTCATTACCACCTTAAGAACTTGAGTTGGACCAAAACCCATAGATGAAGTGGTGTCCCAGCATGCTCACCCCCCCCCCCCTCACATGTCCTCTGCTCTGGAGAGATGGATCTGACCAAATCTAATCAGAGTTCTAATTTGGGGTAATTTGTTACATTTAATTAGATGATAGCATATGACATTGAAAAGAATGGTCTTCCACCATTACGGAACCCTGAGGTCTTAGTGGGAGAAAATGACTTGACGACACTTAGTTACCTTCATGAGCCAGCTGGTGAGTATCAATTTGATATTATTGGGGATTGTGAGAAGTTGGGTTAGGAATAATGACTGCCATGTATGAATTACCTTGAACCCTGAATCCTAAGCATTATTCTGTATATTTCTTAGCCTAAAATGATGTCTGATAAAATTACTGAAGATGCCTCATTTCAAGAGAAACACCATTTTTAGCTACCCAAAATACAATTTATATAATAAGTTTCCAAAATTTTACCTAATATGGTTCCTCAGATATCAGAGTTTTACAAATTGTAAAATGAATATTGCTTTCCATTGATGAGTAAAAATCAATTTCATGCACTGTCTACTCTGTGCTAATCATCAAATGGAATCTGAGAATCTAAGATAATGTTTTAATTGGTAACTAGACATAAGCTGAAATCAGTTGAAGCTTTACACAAATTTTTAAATGGTCTTCTTTCGTGAATTAATCATTTTCAACCACTCAAAACACACTTTCTTTTCACTCTATTTTTTCACTTTTTGCAAATATGTATCTTTCTATTTCAGTGCTGCACAACTTAAAAATAAGATTTCAAGAGTACAACACAATTTACACATATTGTGGTATGTAAAAAACAGTTTAAAATGATAAATGAGAATACTAACAGCTGTATATTATAGGTATCTGCTAGAGATGGAATGTGGATGGGGGGGGGGGACTAGGTTGGATGGAAAAGGAATTTCCTTAAAGTGTGCATTGTGCGAACCTCTTGCAAACATGAAACTTATGGAGCTTTGTAATCATTGCCAAAGTGGCAATAATGCCTAATTTGCTTGAATATGCTTAAATGTTTAAACCATTAATCTGTAACCAGGTATTGTTCTTGTTGCGATCAACCCGTATGAAGAAATCCCTCTGTATGGATTTGATATCATCTCCGCTTACAATGGGGCGTCCATGGCTGAGATGGATCCACACATCTTTGCTGTTGCTGAAGAGGCTTTTAGAACTATGAGCAGGTTTAGATTTCTGCTTGTATGTTTGCTGTCCAATTCCTTTTCTGTAGTAGAGAGTCTAAGCAATACTACGCAAATTTAAGATGCAGTTGTTGCATATATTAAACTAGTTTTATTTGAAAAGGATATCAAATAACATAATATTGTTACCACAGCATAAATAAGATTGTTGTAGTTAAGAATAACACAAAATAACAATATATGAAGAAGATATTTACATCATAAGTTTTACCATATTGAGACCAGTAAATACCATGTCTTATGAGAGGGACGTTTGCTGTGAAAAATATCCATTCCTAGCAATGTTGTTTTTTATTATTCCTTGTGGTCATAAACATGTTGTACTGGACACAAATAAGTGCTGCAGAAATAGATTTTAAGTAGCTTACACTTAGAAATTAGGCTCATGTCCATAGTGTAATCTCATGTGGTACACCTTAAAGTGCACATTCAGTCATGGGATCTGATATATTTGTAAAATTTATTACATTTTAACCCGGAATACAATATATTGTTTAAGAGAAAAACTTCACCTTCATGGTTTTTTTGGCTTCTCAAGTTGAGGAGCTGGCGTCATTTAAGTCATTTGAAGCACAAAACAATGGAATTAACTTAAATGATATCAGAAACGGTAACTTAAAGAGCCAAAAAGACCATAAAGATGGCTTTTTTCTCTAGGAATAAAACTAAAACTGCCTAAAGTGTTTTAAATATCGCAAATATGTCAAATCCCCAAAGGCTGCATATACACTTTAAGTTCTTGTTAACAGCAGGTATTGTACAACTCCATGTTTAAATATATGTTTGTTGTTTCCTGCCAGAGAAGAACAAAATCAGTCCATCATTGTGAGTGGAGAAAGTGGTGCAGGAAAGACTGTCAGTGCAAAGTATGCCATGAGGTATTTTGCTGCGGTTGGTGGCTCCGAATCAGAAACACATGTCGAGAAGAAAGTACTCGCTTCGAATCCTGTCATGGAGGTGAGATGTTGGGAACAACGACACGTGATGCCCGATTGAAACGAGTTTCCTCTTTATTGCAACCTCTACAAGCTTTCATATCTGTTAAAACTGCATGGAGCTTATTACTGAGGGCTAATTGTCTAAGTTGCGTCAAGGTCTACATAACTATACGTTGTCCTGGCTTGATAAACTAGATGTATGTACTTACAGTAACAATTAACAGTGCATGGTATGACGCGAAATTCACGTGTTAATTTTTATGAGAAAACGAAAAAAAGGTCTATTTGAAAGCGCACAAAAACATATGATCTTTCACTGCCTTAATACTCGATAGACGCTGAAATTCGACCTTTTGAGGGAAGGCCTTGTGTCAGTTACTAAGTAGTATACCGCACTATCAACACCGACAATGTTTGTGTGAAATAAAACTCGCGACGTGCGCAACTTAACTACACTGCAAAGTAAGCGTCACTGAATGTAAGACTCTTGATGATTTCTAGGCGTTTGGTAATGCAAAGACAATACGAAATGACAACAGCAGCAGGTTTGGCAAGTACCTGGAGATCAACTTCAACCGCAGTCATCACATCACTGGAGCGCACATGCGCACTTATCTTCTGGAGAAATCACGTGTTGTTTTTCAGGCTCCTGACGAGAGAAACTACCACATCTTCTATCAACTATGTGCGCACGCGGAGGAACAAAGGTTTAAGAATTTCAGACTCGGTGAGTTGATGTTTGCCAAGGGATGTTGTGGAATCTGCATGTCGCGTAGCCATGTTTTCGAACAGAATAGAAATATGTACTTCATTTACACAAAGTAGCCCACTCAGGCTTAGGACCAGTTTAAATGTGTTCATAGTTCGTAATTCTTTTGCGCGAAAACATATGATCTTTTACTAGTTGAAACGATATAAAGGATTCGAAGACCTTTCGTCGAGAAGTTACTACTGACTTCCTTAAGAAGGCTCTTCGCTCGAAACCTTGAATTCTGTTTGTCTCGTTTCAGATAGCGAAAGATCCAATGTTTTTGTGGACTTTTGACTACACTACCAACACTGGCAACGTTTGACATAAATCATTCAAACTTGTCTCTCAGTTCCTTCATCATACATCGTCGTCATCAAGACGTCATCAAAACGCAGTTTGTTAAACTCAATTTCTTGGTCAATTCATTGGCAGCTTTTTACTACTAAGAATACATTTCTTTTCAGGTCATCCAGACGACTTTCTTTATCTGAACCAAGGCGAGAATCCGTACATCGACGGCGTTGATGACTCTGAACTGCTGGAAGAAACTTGTGAAGCGTTTGATCTTCTGGGAGTTCATCAGGACGAACAAACAAAAGTATTTCAAGTACTGGCTGCTGTTTTACATTTAGGAAATATTAATATCGAGGAAGACGATGGTCATGAAAGTACTCATATTCAAGTAAGTGAGGAGGAGGGATTGTTAGGGCTAGTTTAAACTGCGTGTGTGTGTGGGGGGGGGATATTGATGATAATGATTCTTCTTAGTTCATACAGTTGTTTTAAGCATGTTGGTGATAGTGATAGTCGTAATGTTGTGATGGTTAATGGTAGCAGTGATGATTATAATGTTGATTGTGCTGAGAGTTGCGTTCTGAGTAGTATAGTCATGTTGTTGATGTTAAAGGTGATGGTAATGTTGATGGTAATATTGATGGTAATGCTGGTGGTAATGTTGATAGTAATTTTGATGGTAATGTTGATGGCGATGTTGATGGTAATGTTCATGGTGGCATCATGGTACCTGTAATGGTATTCATCCTGTATTTTCGTAGAACGATGACTTTCATTTGGCTGTGGCTGCTTTTCTTCTCGGAATTGACAAAGCTCAGTTTCAGAAGTGGCTTTGTTTCAGAAAAATTGTTGCACACCGAGAAATAGTAATCGGGAATCTTAACCTCCAACAAGTACGTATAAGATCATCAACCTGCTTCAGTCGACAACTGTTCTCTAATCAAGATGATATGAGCGTTGTGTTCAGTTAGTGCTAATTGCCCCAAAGTGTATCTCAATGACTGAATGATTGACCAACAGATTCTAGTACTTATTAGTTAGCTAGGGGGACCGTAAATCTCTTGGTCACGGGCATTACATAGCATATAGTGAAACTGTCACTAGATATTGTTCTATGAATGTTGTATAGGCGACTGTAGCTAAAGAAGCACTGTCCAAGCATATTTATGCCGAAGTATTTCAATTCATTGTTTCGAGTATAAACAAAGCATTGATGCCTTCAGATCAGGCTAAGATTCACTCGTTTATTGGAGTGCTGGATATCTATGGGTAAGAATGAAAATCTTGGTGGTAAAAAAGGAACTGTTTGTAGTACATAACATAAATAACCTAACATTTGTTTTTTTTTTAGTTTTGAAACTTTTGACGTGAACAGCTTTGAACAGTTTTGTATTAATTACGCGAACGAGAAGCTTCAACAGCAATTTACAATGGTATAAAAATATCACTTATGGTACTTATGAGTTTATATCCTCGCAGGACTAAATAAAATCTACTTCTTTTGATCCTTTTCAATCGAACCTGTGACCTTCGGATCCGCATCGTGGTCAGGCATATTTTTCTGCTTGCCCAGCGTGGGCATAAACTCAGAATAACACCATGTATCACCATTGTGCTTCGTGGTTGAGGGAATATAATTGAATCTGGTTACGTTACTGTAAGTGGTTTGTTATTTTTTAGCATGTATTTAAGTTGGAACAAGAGGAATATGTCCGCGAAGAAATTGATTGGTCTTTCATCAAGTATTATGATAATCAACCATGTATCGATCTTATTGAAGGAAAACTCGGAATTCTGGATCTTCTTGACGAGGAATGCAAGGTATAAGATCGGAAGTTCTGAAGTCTGAACACAGAACTCAGCTTGTATATTGTTCCTGACTCTGCAAAACTACAAATAATTTATTGAATTGGTCATGTTCTTCAATGTAGTTGACGAAAGGTTCGGATGAAAACTGGACTCGCAAACTGTACCAGGAGCATTTAAAGAAGAAACCCAATGCTCATTTTAAGAAACCTCGCATGTCAGAGTTAGCTTTTCTAGTTGTTCACTTTGCCGACACCGTGACGTATGAGAGCGAAGGATTCTTGGAGAAGAATCGAGACAGTGTGAATGAAGAGCATATTTTACTTCTCAAAGCAAGTGAGGTGAGAAAACTGGTCTTGAAACACGAAGGGTGTGTGTGCCCTTCTCCCTTCGTTTCCCCCAGTACTCTGAGTTTCTATGTAATTAACACCGGGCGAGCTGAAAAATATGCCTGGCTACGGAGCCAATCGAATCAATGGCATTTGAGATGCTAGCCCAATGTTCTGCCAACTGAGCTACGTGGTCAGGTCGGTTCGGTTCGGTTCGAGTATGTGATATTTCGAAATTGTGGTGCTTCGATGTCAACGTAATCTTAAATGTTATATCATGTAATCGCAAGTTCAATTCCCACCGTGGTCAGGCATATTTTTCAGTTCAGTAAAGATATAAACTCAGAGTAACACCACAAACATCATTTTCACCTGAGTACAGATACTACATTAAAATCATGATGAGTTACCATTGCCATTGCTGTTCTTTCCAGGATAGTTTTGTTGGTGAGTTATTCACAGAACAAAAGTCTGCCCCACCGGCACAACGCAAGCGCGCGCATTCTAAAGCAACGACAACCTCTTCGGCTGCCAAGAAGACTGTGGGCTCACAGGTAACATTTTGTAATCTTTGCGAGAAGATGCATGAAGAAAACATAAAAGAAAAGATGAGCGTTAAGGAGTTTGTATATCTAATGAAAATTTCTATTGATGCATGAAGGAGTCTGTATATCTGATGAAAGTCTCTATTGATGTGCATAAACTCTTCGTTTCATTACTTAAAAACTGTCTGAGCTTTGGAAAGGAATATTTATATTTTGTTTTGCATTGTCATATTTCTGTTCTAGTTCCGTGAATCTCTCTCTCAACTGATGAAAACTCTCAACTCAACCACACCTCACTATGTTCGCTGTATCAAACCGAATGATGAGAAAAAAGCGTTCACGTTTGAACCGAAGCGCGCAATGCAACAGTTGCGAGCATGTGGTGTCCTGGAAACGATTAAAATCAGCGCTGCCGGTTACCCATCTCGATGGTCCTACGTGGATTTCTTTTATCGTTACCGAATGTTAGTGAAGTGGAGCATGATCAACAGGAATGATGTCAGGTTGAGCTGCGAGAATATTCTCAATACTTTGTTAAATGTAAGTAAACGATCACTGAGTTATAATTGAACCCCAGGGCTTCCACAATTTAATCCTACAGTGCTGTCCTTAGGAAAGGGGATTGGACCAAAGAGAGAAACAATGAAATTTTGAAAAGGTTGTTTTATACATGATGTTTATAATGACCACTACGCTTCTGTTTAAAGCAATTTCTTTGATTCTTGTTTCTTTGAGTGAACCCAAAAAGCCCCATCATTCGACACTGTTCTGGTTAACAGTACAGTAATTGTTCTTCCTAGAGGTCCACGCATTGTTTATCTAAGAGGTCTGATTAAAGAGTATCTTTCGTTTTTAATAAAGTTTTTTTTTATTTCAGGATCCGGACAAATATCAGTTTGGGAAAACCAAAATATTCTTCAGGGCAGGCCAGGTAAGTTTTGGTTGACTGCGATGATGATTTGGTTTGCTGAGATGGAATCTCACGAAACTCTCGATGTAATTATGCTTTTGAATATAAATTTTCTGTTGAGCTATTCCGATTCTCACAGCATGCACGCATTTTTCCTAAAAGGTGGCGTACTTGGAGAAACTTCGAGGCGACAAGCTTCACGAAAGTTGTGTGATGATCCAGAAGACTGTCCGTTGTTGGCAAGTTAGGAAACAATATGTGGAGATGAGGAACGCTGCCATTGTTCTGCAGGCCTGGGCACGAGGTTATCAAGCAAGAAGGTAATAACTATTGTGTCATAGTTTTTGTGATGCAACTCTCGTGACTTCATTCTAGGTTTACGCAGAAAAATGAAGAAACCGGGGTGACCTGAGAATAGCACACAACTATCTTCAGTGTTGGTGTTGAGCGTTCCCCTTATGGCGAAATACTAAAGAGATTTCTCCCATACGACCACCTCGCAGATCCCCCCCCCCCCCTACTTCTCCTATGGTAATCTCAGTGGACCGATAGCATTATGGGCAAAATTGTGAAAAAAGTTGAAATAGGAAATTATTACCACATCATTGAAGAGCATCCTAAAATTAGTAAAATTGCAAAGTTTGGTTGCGAAACGTTGTAAAATGTGGTGGAAAATGTAAGCCTGTGAAGATTGCAAATTTTGTATATTTTTGTATTACGCACGGAAAATTGATACCAGCATCGAGAAAACGGTATCAATTTTCAGTGCGTAATACAAAAGTATACAAAATTCGCAAACTCTGCAGGGCTATATTTTCCTCATTTTACAACATTTCGCGACCAAACTTTGCAATTTTACTAATTTTAGGATGCTTTTCAATGCTGTGGTAATGAATTTTCCCACTTCAACTTTTTTCAAACTTCTGTCTATAATGCAATCGGTCCGTTGAACACCTCGAGATTACATTCTGATACCTTGTCATTTTTTTAGACTTGCCCATTATCTTCGCCGTACTAAGGCTGCCATAACCTTGCAAAGCAAGTGGAGACGTCACAGGGCACGTGATCACTATTTGCGCCTGCGTTACGCTGCGCTGGTCATTCAGTCCCAGTACCGTGGAAGACAGGCGCGATTGTTGAAGAAACGATTATTGTACGAAGCTAAGGCGATTATACTTCAGCGAGCTGTTCGGGCTTTCCTCGGCCGTCGGTCGTTCATTGCCGTACGTAGAAAAGTCATATTATTACAGTGTTGTGTGCGGCGGCTTATTGCTCAGAGAGAACTTAAGAAACTGAAGGTATGTTATACGTGCAGTAATTTGGTTGTTTATTGCTGACACAGAGCTACTTTATTCGAGGCACAGTAAAGGCATAGTATCAATGTATTTCTACTACCCCTGATAAATCAAGCCTTTATAAAAGAAGACGAGTAATAATTACAGCAAATTCAGTTTTGTGTACATACGTTTCTTAACAACTTTTTAGATTGAAGCAAGATCTGTGGAACATTACAAAAATCTCAATCGTGGAATGGAGAACAAAATTATCTCTTTACAGCAAAAACTTACTAGTGAGGTATAAACAGCGGAACGCATTTGGATGTAGGAATTGTAAAGAATTAAAAAACGTTTAAACGTTTGATAAATTGTGTGTGACAGCATTGACTTTTTTCTTTTCGTATTGTGCTTTACAGATTCGTAAAAATGAAGAGCTTAACGCAAAACTACAAGACGTTGGAGACATAAAGTTGGAGTTAGAAGCTGCTAAAATATGGAAGACAGATTATCAAACAGCGAGCGCGACGATTGTTGAATATGAGAAAGTTATCAAAGAACTCAAAGTGCAACTATCTCAAGTGACAGCCGAGAAAGATGAAGTAGTTAGAAAAGCGAATGAAGAAAAGGAAGCCATTGAGGAGGTATAAAATTGAAGATTACTTCGCAGGGATGTCGTAGAACTTGGACCAGTTGTGTTATCAGTGAGCCTTAGACATTGCAAAGTAATTTCTATTCATGTCTATTATTAAGGAGAGTGAAGTCTTGCGTTGGGAGATCGTCAAATTGAAAGGAGACATGAAATCTTTGGAGGAAAAGAATGAAAAAGATTATAAAGACATGGAAGGTATGTGTGAGTTACTTGGTGATTGTCAAGCTTTTGCAAAACGTGGTGATGGCAATGGTTGGGGGGGGGGGGGGGGGCTTTAGCCCCCGTCCTCCACCCCAACACAATCTCCTTGAATTCCTCAAATATTGCCTTCTGAAAGGTATCTAATGTTTGGTGTGTAGATGAAATGCGTTCCCAGTTTGAGATAGAGAAGAATCAACTGCTGGCCGAGATTGAGGCCGAGAGATCGCATCATCAACGTATCTTAAAAGACTATAACAGATTACAACAGAGATACGAAAATCTTCAGGATGAAGTGGAAATACTTCAGAGTCCGACAGTCAGTCCTGACAAAGGTCAAGTAACAAGTGAGTTTCGCCATCAGATTCGCAATAAGACGTAAAGCGATTCATTCAGAGACATGCTAAAGATCAAAGATCTGATAATACTAATTGTTTTCTCTAGATAATGGGGACGAACTAAACGTGGAAGTTACAAGGACAAAAGAGGAAGTCGCTCTTATAGCCGAGCTCAAACAGCGTATCAAGGCACTGGAGAAAAATTCTTCATCAACCAATGAGATTCCAGGAATAGAACTCTCGCCTCCCGCGGATGAGAAACTGGGAACGAATGAAACGTTAGGCAAGAAAATTATCCATACAAAAGACATGGAAACATTGACGAAAGAAAACAACAAACTAAACACGGAGTTGAACATTTTCCGTGAAATCGTAAAGAAACGAGATTCTGTTTCGGAGAAAGACGTGGATGAGTCGATCGTTGCTTTGAAAGAAGAAAACATTAAAAAACTTACAAAAGAAAGAGACGCCTATAAACAGGAGTATCAGAAGTTTCGCTCGGAGCTCATTCGCTTTGCTTCAGTATCTAAAGATTTAGCCGAGGTCGATAATAAGATGAAAAACAATCCTGATTTAAATGCATATATTCTTCAAGCCCGCGCACTGAAACAGGCGAATGAAGTGTTGCAACGCGAACTGCAAGATTTGTTGCTCAAGGAGACCGATTTGCAAACTGCTAATGAAAAATTATGGAATGATCTTGCCAAATTGAAGATTGAGAAGGTACAA
Source organism: Muricea muricata (assembly GCA_963855995.1). Classification (NCBI taxonomy): domain Eukaryota; kingdom Metazoa; phylum Cnidaria; class Anthozoa; order Malacalcyonacea; family Plexauridae; genus Muricea; species Muricea muricata. Next base: position 315,920 of record OY979730.1, on the reverse strand, counting down.
GTATATATGGAGTAACTTGGAGTTCTAATGGTATAAAGAACTGTATGGTACCTTGTGATACTGGTAATCTTTGTGTTGGCTGGTCTGATAGCTAGGGTTATAGCATCATCTATCTTCTATAAGGACATTGTTTCAACGGGTGTTTCTTTGGTACTTGCCGTATAAGTCTCAACATTTCGTAAGCTGCCCTTAAGATGTGACTTTACTGAGTATACCACACCAGACCATGCATAAAAATTTTTTAGAAATAGTTTCACTTTCATTTCTTTTGTCATTTCTTAGAAATTTAATCTCGGGAAATTTCTCAGAAATTCAACTTTCATGATATTTCCAAGAAACTTAACCTTCGTGAAATTTCTCACACGTTTAACTTTCATGCATTTCTTAGAAATTTAACTATCATGCATTTCTTAGAAATTTAACTATCATGCATTTTTCAGAAATTTAACTCTCACACATTTCTTAGAAATTTAACTGTATATTCCAGATCCAACATGGCGAGAACCACACGCTCAACGCGGACGTACAATCGGAAATATCAAGATTGGTGGAGGAAAATTTAGTAAGACACCAACGAAAGTCAAAAGAAAATTTCTATATTTTTTGAGTATGTTGCGTGGTGATTTAAAAATTTCATTTTTCCAGGACTTGAAAGAGCAAATCGAGAAACTGGAAGAACGAGTAAAAAATCAACAACAAAACACCCAAGCCAAAAACGAGCACGAAAATTTCCGCAAGAGAGCAACTTCGTGGAATAAAGGTGAATTCCGCTACGGTCTTGTCAGTTACTTAGAGGATTTGCGTCGTATATTTGTCACGGGACAAACACTCTACTTGAATTCTAACCGTTGCCATGTTACTTAAGATTGATATTTTGATATGGAAATTACAATCAAATAAGTTAGGGGCATACGGAGTAATTTCAAGGAGCTGTTACAGAATTTAAACACTATATAAAGATGTCTTTGTTTATGACTTTAGCCACGACACTTTCGACATATTAGTTGCTAAAGAACGACAACAAACACTCTTATGTTGCTACTGCGAGAAATATCTCGTATAAATGCATCATTGAACTAATTTTAAGATATCGGTGTCTGTTCATCCGTAATCCACAAGTAAGCAAATATATTTGAAAATATTCTTCTCAATGGTTTCTTTGCCAGCTTATGCTCCACGTAGCAGCTCTGATAACAATCTAATATTGACATAGCTTATTTAATGATTATTTGAATTTATTTCGCAGCTGAAGCGGAGCTGAGAAGGCGAACTGGCTCAGGGCATAGAAGTTCATTGGATCCTATTGCTGGCCGAGTGGTAATCACCCTGGATATCATCAAGAGTTATTGATAGTTCACTGTTGTGTTGCTCCAGTCTATGCAAATGAGACATGTAGATTGTTTTTTCTTTAATATAGATGATGAATTTCGCTGGATTGTTGAGAAAGAATCCTAAAGATTCCGTAAGCATTTGGAACTTAATAATATTCAACTTGGATTTTTTTTCCTGCTATAAGTGTTTAATCTTTTACTAATTTACCTGTCTTCAAAATACAGTCGGCAAATAATGTTTTCTGATTTTCCCGCCTGAGATATATGGTTAGGAAGCGCTATTTACTGAAAGATTAACACAAATTCCTTGTTTCAGACCGAAGCTCCCGTACATGAAGAAGGCAAGAAAAGAGGAATGATTGAGTTTGACATGTCTGATGTTGACCTCATTGTAAAACAACTTATCAACGATCTATTGCCTGGTCAAGTCTCGGACCAGATCCCTGGACTTCCAGCACACTTATTGTTCATGTGTGTACGGTACTGTGATCACGTAAACGACGACGAGAAGTTACAGACCTTGCTGACGTCAGCTATCACTGCTATCGGAATCGTTACCAAGGTAACCAAAATTCGAGAACAAAGTTTGCAAGATGTGAACAGACTTGTTTCAAGTTGCTCGTTTTTTACTGTGCATAATGATGCTGAAATGTTCATGCTTGTAGAAATCTCCGAACGATTTGGACCTACTGGTTTTCTGGCTGTCAAATACTTGTCGTTTATTACATGATTTGAAGCAATACAGCGGAGACAAGGTAGAGACACGGTTTTATTTTGTTCCATGCCCTGGCGCATGTCAGATTCGTGCGGCAGGTTACGTGAAAGGTACACAACACTATCTACCTGGTAGGAATTTTTCAACTGCCGCAAAAAGGCCTAAAGCAATGGCACCGGGGTTATGACACTCGCAAGAGATAAAAAGTGACTTTAATTTGAAAAATGCTGAACGTTAATATGGGTTTTACCGGTTACTGAACATGTTTAGAAAGTTTGTAAAAATCATAGTCCGGTGGGTAGCGCTTTCCCTTTCGTACAACTGATCCCTGCAGTCCAAGATAGCCCAGCGTACTTCTACCATCCAGATTTAATCTGGCCAATTTTGTTTTGCGAAGTAAATTTTGTGTTTCCCGCAGGCATTTCAAACGCACAACACGCCAGAGCAGAATGAGCATTGTTTGAAGAATTTTGATCTGACGGAATATCGCCAGTTGTTGGATGATCTGGCTGTTCATATTTATAATGATATTTTGTCGGCGATCAATGATTCCATTCAAGGAAAGATTGGTAAGTTGGGAATTATGATTGTGATGATAATGGTGATGGTGAGGGTGACTATGGTGATGGTGAGGGTGACTATGGTGATGGTGAGGGTGACTATGGTGATGATGAGGGTGATGATGGTGTTGGTGAGGGTGATGCTGGTGTTGGTGAGGGTGATAATGGTGATGGTAAGGGTGATAATGGTGTTGGTGATGATGATGATGGTGATAGTGATAGTGAGGGTGATGATAGAAGCAGATGACTAATATTCAACATTTCCTTCTAGTTCCAGGTCTAATAGAGTACGAGTCTATTCCCGCTGTCTCCAGTTCAAAACCATTCGGAAGGACCAGCATGCGACAAAGAACAAAAAGTAGCAAAGAAGATATTACTGTGAAGACTATCACGAAATACGTAAGTCCAATATGGTTATAATATGTCCAATTTCTAGACCTCAGTACTTCAAATATTCTTGTGTTTATATTGCCTAACTCCATGTACAATGGTAAATAGCCAGATGTGCAAAATAACTGAGACGACGATCGTATATAGAATTGAAAAGCATAACGATCCATTTTCATTTCTAAAGTTTATGGTTAAGTAGAACGATGCTAAATATTTTTCTTGTTTTGTTCTAGTTATCATACGTGCTTGCAATATTAAATACTCATTGCGTTGATCCAGACATTATCAAACAAGTGTTTAGACAAGTATGTGAACTAGAAGACTGTTTGTATTGAAAAATAACATTTCTTCAGCATACGACAACATTTAATAATTTTATCTCATTCCAGATCTTTCATTTTATTGGAGCCTCTATGTTAAACAACATCCTGCTACGAAAGGACATGTGTCATTGGTCGCGCGGTATGCAAATTAGGTAAGAAGAGTATTTGCTAGACATTGTATACTGTTAAACCTCGGTATCATCAGCGTCTTTTTCTTCAAGGTTTAATTTGAGCGTGTTAGAAGACTGGGTGCGAATAAATCAACTGGACAGCGGTAATATACTGGAAGGACTGAAATGTATCATCCAAGCTACTCAGTTACTTCAAGTAAGCAAGAGTACGCTGGATGATGTTGACGCTATATGTGAAGTTTGCAGCTCATTAAATACATTGCAGGTAGGGTATAGTGCACTTGCTCAATCGCTCACTCGAATCAAGTTCTGATTGAGGTGAACAACACCCATATAAATAGTAGACATAGAATGCGCACATACTCGGTCATGAATCATGCCTCCACCTTTTGTCAAGCGTGCGCTTCAAAATCTACCACATTAGATTTGCTCCTTGCGTGAAGAGCTCTTGACTGCACGAGATATTCCCTGTTGCAAGAGATTGAGACGAGCCAAAATACCCTTAGAAATCCACCATTTTGTGAAAAGAAAATTTTTCCCAAAAAAGATATCGAAGTACGCATTCTGTGTTCCCCTATGTCAATAACAATATAAGACGGTATTTTTTTTCAGGTCCAGAAAATACTGAGTATGTACACGCCATCAAATGATCGAGAAAAAAGAGTACCAGCTGCGGTAATCCGTGCAGTCGTACAGCGGGCCCATAATGAGACTGACCCTATGTATTTGATGGTGGATGCGAACAAGGCTTATTCGGTGTCATTTGCGTTCACGGCCTCTGCAGTTTCATTGGAAAATATAGCGATTCCTGATGCAATAACTAGCGGTGATTTTAAAGTGATTTGATGTGGTTGTGTTGTGTTGTGAGGGTAGACTGTTGAGACATGACATGTCATGACGGCCATCGTATTGTTTGGTCTCGGTAAACCTCCATACTGCACGGCCAATTGTGGCCAACTTGAGGGATGTTTGCACTATAGGAAGATGAAATTAAGCTCTATTTTGAATTCGATTTCTTCGCAGTACAATGCTACAAAAAGTAAAATAAAGTTAGATTATTTATCATTCTGATGACAAGACAGTTGACAGTTCTTGCGGCACAATACTAGGTAATAACAACCAGTTATTCTGCAGGTGTTCCCCTCAATAAAACTTTCACCAGAACACAATTAATTCTCCATAACTATACGCAACAATTCACATACGTTCGTCCATATAACTGACGGAAGATTTCAACAAACTGACAGCAAGATTTCAACAAACTGACAGCAAGATTAGGTGCGAAAGGGTAAGGAAATGTTCATGATATAAAATACTTTCGGTTGATATTTACATTGTACAGAATTTGATAGAAGATTATTTTGTAAAGAAAGCAAATGATTGATTGAACCTAAATTATGATTATCAATAAATAATAATTAATAAATTAAATAAGAATGTAGAGAATTGATATTAAAGATTTGCAAAGATAATGTTTTATACAATGTCATTTTTCATTCTTTCATAGTTGTCTTATGTTTTTGCCCAGTCAGGACTTGTAGACTTCAATTTCAATTTCAATTTCGTAGAAATAGTACTACACGTGCTCCAGCATGTTTACTTGTAAAGAGATCAGTTTCTAAATGAAATCCCAATAATCCCCCCCCCCGCGTGACGAAACAGATATTAGTATAAAATGATCATTTTGTGCAAGGAAACCAGGGGGAAATCCTATTTTTTCGGAAAACTCGTGAGTTTCTTCGCTGGTCAAATTCAAAATGGTTGTTTTGAAAGGAGTTCCGCGTATTTTGTCTCCACAATTGCTGTTTGCTATGTCTCGCATGGGACACGGAGACGAACTGGGTAAGTTTTGAATAGCTAAACGGTTATATTTAAAAGCTTTGTAAAGAGTTGACGGGTTCTTTAGTAAGCAATTCGGCTACTTTAAACCATGTTTTTGCCACGCGCGTTAACCTTAAAAAGTAAATTTATTTATTTATTACGTTGCAATGTTTTTCTATAAAGCTAGTCCTTTTTATGCTCTTGTTTAATTAGTTTATGTCTTTTGTTTGAACTTGCTAATTCTTGTTGCTTTTTGACAGTTTTGGCTGATGCAAATTTCCCATCCAGTTCTGTCTGCAACAGCGGACCTGAGGAGATTAGAGCAGATGGTAAAGTCAAATCATGACAGTCCATATTATATTATATAATACCTCATTAAATTCTGATCATTTAATTGGTTGATTATGGTCATGTGGTATTAAATAAAAAGTTCCATTTTCCAAGAGTGCAATGGAAAACGTTCCATTGCACTCCTAGGAGTGCAATAGTTTTTTCGATTGCACTCTCACAATTCCCATCCGTCAAAAAGCTCTTCGTACGGTCTTGGTTGTCAGGGGAGTGAGCTCATTTAATTAAAGGTGTCGGGCGACATCCCCACCGGGGAAATTTAAAATTCTGTATAGGGTTTCTGAAATTCTGAAAAATAAGGGTTCTCCCATTCTGGAAGTTTGGGCAAGAAGAATTTACGAGACCATCAAGTTAATAGAAAATAGAATGACTTCTTTAGTAATTCTTTATTTGCCTTAGATTGGGAATGCGAATAATTGCTTAATTTGGCGATAAATTCCCAAACTGGTCTTCTTTCACTATCAAATACCCCCCCCCCCCTTCAACAATTTTCTACCCGGATTTCAATGTTTTGAAAAATGGTTTCTCGGACAGTTGCGACCGCCCCTTTGCCCCCCTCAGCTACGCCCCTGTCCGTAGTTTACTTTAGGCTGGTTTTGGTGAAAGCTTGATTGTTCCTTTCACCTCATGAAAATATTCTTACCATTGCACTCATAAACATGCATTATTTGTATACTATGTCATACCTTGCCATGCCATACTATTCCATACCATACTATACCACAGCATACCTTAATGCTCCATACCATACCATACCATACCATACCATACCATACCATACCATACCATACCATACCATACCATACTGGTCAAGTAAGTCTGTGTGTTTGTTTGTTTATTCATGCTGTGTATTTTGAATGACTTAAAACCCTTTTATTGGAGAACCAATCTCTGTGTGGTAATTCCAGCAATGTGATTACATTGTGTAGCTAATCATGTGTAATAGTTACTGTTAAATGGCAAAAATAAAATACAAAACTTATTATCATCATGCCACACCCTGTTATGCAATACCATAATATATAATACCTGCCATACAATACCAAACCATACCTTATGGTACCATATCATGTAACACAATACAAAATAGTGTCATACTGTACCATACAATACAATGGCATGCCACACTATACCATACCGTATTACTATAGCATAACAGCCAAACAAGCAACCAACAGAACTAAACATTTTTGTTCAAGGTCATGGTATTCCAGAATTACTTGAAGCAATCTTGAAATTTTTCCCCCTAGATACATATGTGAAGGAACCAGTAAGTGTCTTCAGTAAAATAATTATCTTTTCAGAGCTTATTTTATTCTCTAATGGTTTTTTTGTATTGAAGGCTCTGTTGATGCAAGTAACGCCAAGTGATATTGAAAAAGGAATGAAATCTCCTGTGATTTGGGACAGATACAAAGAAATAATCAACCAGGCTGAAGGACACCAGGTTAATAATGTGTTCTTGCATTAATGATGCCAAAAAAATCACATATGTTTTGATTTAACTTTTCCATTCTGCAACCAGATCTTCAGCCATTGTCATAACAACCTCTGTTGTGAAATATCATTGAAATACCTCTGAAATATAAATTAAACTTATTCACACTGTATAATTCTCTAGGTTGCTGTTGGGACAATTGAAAGATTTGCATTCTACGAAAGAGCAAAGAAATCATTTGCAGTGGTTGCTACTGGGTAAGTTTGTTTAATGTTTACCAACAGGGATCACATCTTTATAACATACAAATCCTCTTAATCAAGTATGCTTTAAGATTGACAACCTTTTCAACCTTTGGCTGGTAGTGCCAGGTTATCTTTCATTCTTTAATATCTCAGTGAATTTCAGCAAAGTCATTGACCTGGTTGGCCCCTGTGTTGAAACGCTTTCCATATCTTTGCAGTCAAGGAAATAAGCACTTTCTCTGATAGCAGGTTTTCCTTCTCTTCCAGAGAGACAGCATTGTATGGGAACATCATTCTTGTTAAAGGAGCTCTGCCACCAGATTCTGAATAGGAGTGGAAAATTGAATCTAGATTATGACAATCTGATAAGTTAAGGAATACTCTCGTATCATTGCATAATATTGAATTATTTTCAAACATCTGTCTAATATAATTTGCAGTGGAAAAAGTATGAACATTGAACGACTCTAAATATCTAACGATTATAGAACTAAATCCAACCATTCAATTACAATAAATGGATTATCTATCATCCATTTATACAAACATTTTTTCGTTGCCGATTAGTACCTTCTAAAGCCAACCAGAAAATGTATTCTTCAGTAGGAAAAAAGAATAAAAATAAAATGAAATTCGCGAAACAAATTAGTAAGACGGTGAAGTTTAACATAGCTTGGAATAGAATGATGAGAAAGTACAACTGGATTTTCTTTTTGAAGTGAAGATTTTCTGATCTTGTTACGCTGCATCTATCGAACATTATATAATAATACGTGTTCATTCTGCATTTTCATTGGTCGCGAGCTGTGTGTTATTAAAGTACACACGCACGGATGACGTCAACTGATGGCGTGATCTAATTTAGCTAATTTATTTCGCGGGTCTTCGCATGATTTTTGCCAACTTTATTATAATATAAAACAAATAGATTTCATTTTTTTTGTGCTTCTGTACTGTAATAGATCACAGATGACGCCATAGCGTGTGAAGATAAAAAAGTCACACACTCGACTGCGTCTCGTGCGTACTTTTTTGTTCTTCACACGCTATGACGTCATCTGTGATCTATTATAATACAGACCCACGCAAAAATGAAATCTATTTGTTAACTATATTTTGACAGCCTCGTACCCAGGCGCTTTTAATCCAGTATATATAGACAGGCCAGTTACAGCTTATGCGAGCGCGCAAGGGTGCTTGGGGAGGACGCGTGAAACGAAGCTTCACTCTTCCGTCGCGTCCTTCCCAAGCACCCTAGCGCGCTCGCTTAAGCTGTAACTGGTCTGTCTATATCTACTGGATTAAAAGCGCCTGGGTGCGAGGCTGATATTTTGAGGTAGGCTATTTCAATCGCTAATAAATTAATGAGATTAGCGATTCCCAGCAAGCTTTTCGCGCTTGTATTCGACTCCTCCGCTTTGCCTTCTGGGACACCAATACGACATGTGGTGATCACATTTTTTGCAAGAATGATTGCTTATTAAAGTATTCCAAGATCATCTCTCGAAGTGCTGTGAAGATTACGAGTTACTAGGTAGGTAGGTTATTGGCAACTTTATTCATTTGAAGATGCTAGATGCGTAACTAGCATCATTTGAAGATGCTAGATGCGTAACCGGCATTAAACATAATAAATTTGAGACGTTCTCTGGTCTATTCGGCCGGAGATTAGGCCTCGGATTCCACTCATTTCAGTCGTTTAAAAGTAGATTTTAGAAAAAACTATTTCCAGTTGTTTTTAAGGTATTTTTCGTTACAAACCAGCGTTATCATGAGCAATACAACGTGCCTATTCATTACTGATCGAAAACTAAGGAAACATGCTCGTTTGTGAGAGAAATAACGCCTCAAAGACACTACATATTACGTAACCGGCAGCCGGTCACGTTTCAAAATTTACTAAATGACCGGCAGTTCGTAAACTTTAAATTGTTTTGTTTGTAAGGAATTTTAGCGAAGCCTGCGTTAGCTCAGAAGGTTAGGTGCCCGCCTTCTACGAAGTACTGCGTGGGTTCGATTGTGCTTTCGGACACTTAAAACTTTTTAATTTTTTTTTTCTTCGATACTTCCCATTTTATGCCGTGCCGGCTGCCGGTCAAATAGTAACGGGGTACATATTATGTCTCAATTTCACTCAGATTAATTCACAAATTTGAAGATAAACAATCTTTGAAGTGCATGCACAAGGTACAAAAACAATACTGTACAGTATTTTTAGTGCTCTCTCCATTGATGTAGGTTATTTTGTGACACAAGCTTCAAAAGTACAGCATTTAAACAGCAATCAAGAGTTAATTTGCTGTAAAGCATGCAGCATTACAACGCGCAACTAACCTAAATTTTTGCGAAATAAAATATTTCGTTTGCTGTCAAAGACAACACTATTGTGTAATATTTTTCATGCTCGTTTCATTGATGTACGCGATATTTATAGCACAAGCTATTATCCTGTGTATTTTAATGAGCACACAGGTCAAAGTCCAAATGCCGAGCAAAGGCGCAATGTATATAGGATGACATGTCTCAAAGACAACATTCACGCAGTGTTTGCGCAAGAAAAAATGCGAGCTGGTATTCCAGACAACAATATTGTGTAGTATCTTGTATGCTCTTTTCATTTCTGGCCATTATATTGCGGTACAAGCTCTACAAGTAAAGAATTTTTTGAGCAATTAATACGAATGCACAGCTCAAAAAATTTCAAAAAATCACGATTGCTATTAAAGACAACAATATTGTGCAGTATTTCTAGTGGACTTTAAATGCTATAGAAATACAAACCTCACAGATCTATGTTCACTATATATGTCTATGGACCTAGTTTAAGCAAATTTCACGCATAAAAAAATCTGATTTGTTTCCGAAGACAACATTATTGTGAAGCATTTTTTATGCTTTTTTCATTAATGTATGCCACATAGTGGCACAAGCTCATTATTCAATGAGCAATTAAGACGAAGCATGACGGAAAAGCTATGGTATTACATAATCAACAAAGCGCAAGGACCTCAGTTTAGGAACATTTTGCGCAAGACCAAAATCTGGTTTGCTTCCCATGACAACACTTTTCTGTAGTACTTTTTACGCTCTTTTCACTGATGTATGCCATAAGGTGGCACAAGCACATTAGGTACTGATTTCGATGAGAAATTAAGACGAAACATGTCGCTTAAAGCTATATTATTACATAGTCTACAAAGCGCAAGGACTTCAGTTTAGGGACATTTTGGGCAAGACCAAAATCTGGTTTGTTTCAATAGAGAACACCGTTCTGTAGTATTTTTTACGCTCTTTTCACTGACGTATGCCATAGGGTGGCACAAGCTTATTAGGTACTGATTTCGATGAGCAATTAAGACGAAACATGACGCTTAAAGCTATATATTATTACACAGTCTCAAAGCGCAAGGACCTCAGTTTGGGGCCATTTTGCGCAAGAACAAAATCTGGTTTGTTTCTCGAGACAACACTGTTCTGTAGCACCTTTTATGCTCTTTTCAATGATGTATGCCATTAAATGGCACAATCTCACGGATCAGCAATTCAGACGAATCATGACGACTAGACTATGTAATAATATAGCCCTTCCGTCATGTTTCGTTTTAATTGCTCATCGAAATCAGTACCTAATGTGCTTGTGCCACCTTATGACATACATCAGTGAAACGAGCGTAAAAAGTACTACAGAAAAGTGTTGTCTTGGGAAACAAACCAGATTTTGTTCTTGCGCAAAATGTTCCTAAACTGAGGTCCTTGCGCTTTGTTGATTATGTAATACTATAGCCTTTCCGTCATGTTTCGTCTTAATTGCCCCTCGAAATCAGTACCTAATAAGCTTGTGCCACCTTATGGCATACGTCAGTGAAAAGAGCGTAAAAAGTACTACAGAAAAGTGTTATCTTGTGAAACAAACGAGATTTTGTTCTTGCGCAAAATGTCCCCAAAATGAGGTCCTTGCGCTTTGTAGATTATGTAATAACATAGCTTTTCCGTCATGCTGGTTAATTGCTCATTGAATAATGAGCTTGTGCCACTATGTGGCATACATTAGCGAAAAAAGCATAAAAAATGCTACACAATAATGTTGTCTTCGGAAACAAATCAGATTTTTTTTTTGTGCGTGAAATTTGCTTAAACTAGGTCCATAGACATAGTAGTGAACATAGATCTGTGAGGTTTGTATGTCTATAGCATTATGGTCTTTTTGCCACAATATCGCGCACATGGTTTAAGACAAGAATTCAAAGTGTGCGGTATTCGTTGTATCCCAATAAAATTATTGTCCCCAATAAATTATTGGGATTGTTAGGGTTAGGGTTAGGGTCAGGGTTGGGGTTTGGGTCAGGGTTCATTTTATATGCATGAAATGACAATTCCAGTAACTATTGGAATTATCAAACGTTGTAACCAGTAATTTTATTGGAATACAACGTTCGGATCGGTTGCCCACCAATCTGCGGCCGAATCCGAGGCTGAATCCGAGGCCCAATTCGCGGCTACCTTCACAGTAGTTTTGAAGTACATTTTCTTCGTACATATCGTGTAATGGTTCGAAGCTTCAATATTTGTGGTTGCACAGATATTGTTAATCAGTTTGCTTCAGGGTGCCTATGCGCGTCATATTCCTTGAAATACAATATTATTGTAAACTAAGCTAAGGTCATGCAAACCTGGGGCGGGTTGTATCAAAGGCGTTTAGCTTAAACGGTGGATAAGTCAAAAATATAAAACAAGTTTGCATGTTGTATAAAGAAAGCAGCTAAAGTTATTTGACCTGAGAAGAACAATTATATATAAAACTAAATATTCATTTTATTAAACTCATAATTTTGGTTCCGTACTAGGTGTAAAAGTGATTTTTAAATTTCTCTTATCCACCGTTTAAGCTAAACGCCTTTGATACAACCGACCCAGTACTATAAATTAGCGCGCTTTAACCAAATATATTGTTCTTCGAACTGCTTCTATCCTGATGTTGATCGGTAAATGACTAAACCGCCCGTCTAATTCGATGTTACTTTTCAGAAAAATCTTGAAGGATAATGTTCAGAGTTTCGCAGTTAAAAGATGTAATTCGTCTCGGACGACCAAAATTTATCGTTTACAGCAGCGTGATGTTTACTATTGGTGCCGCCGTGGCCTACAAGAACAATGTCGAATTAATATTTCACCTTCCGTTGTACATCTGGACTTGTCTGTTAGTTCCTGCTCTGCACGTGATGGCTCATTATTTTAACGAGTTTTACGATTACGAAGCCGATTTGGCCAACAAAAACCCCAGCTCTTGGACGGGCGGCTCCCGAGTTTTAGTCGAAGGAAAGCTGAAACCCGAAGTGTCGTTGTTCGTGGGAAGAATAATTGCTCTGGCAATACTAGCAAATGTGATCATTTTGTATCACATAACTGGTAATGTACCGCTTACGATTACATTAATACTTGGTGTAACGCTGAGCCACGGTTACAGTGCCGGGCCGTTGAAGACGTCGCGCAGAGGACTAGGAGAATTGACTATATGTTTCGTCTTAAATGTCCTCGCACCATTGTCTGGTTACCAGTTTCTTGATCGGGGATCTCCATTTGGGTCTGCTTCGTTGTGGCCCATACTTCTCTACTTGTTACCAATACAGTTTATAAGGATGATGGTGATGAATATGGCGGATTACGAGGGAGATTCAATTGCTGGTCAGTATTCTGTTGTTTCATTTGTGGAGGTAATCATCCACACTTCAGACCCATCCTCATCATATCTATAAATTATTCTAATTAATTCTAATTATCTCTCTAATTGTTTAATTAAACTTAATTATATTTAATTGATTTTGTTGCTTCTATACTACTCTCTGAATAAATAGTTTATTAATTAATTAAAATTGATTAATACTGTCTTAATACTGCTCTATTAGATTTAACTATACACAATTACTTCTATTTATGTATTATAGATAAACAAACTCTGGTCGTACGGTTAGGACTGGAGACCACGTCCAAACTTCATGCTGTTGGTATGATCTTTGTACATATCTTTCTGGTTTGGTTACTTTTTGCTGCTTACATCTCGAGACTTACGTTTCTTATCATGTTGATACCTTCTCCCATTGGATTACTACAGGTAGATATCTTCGTGTGTTTTCAAAAGTAGCACCACAAACATCGTATAACACCAAGACATAAGAAAAATTATGATTTTTTTATAGTTCTCATTATTTGTGAATTTCTTTCGTTCTAACAACAAGGGGATATTTCTGTCTAGATTCGCAACGTGTTTATTAAACCTTGGAGATTTGATAATCCGTTCTGGAGCAGCCAACATAACCTCCTCTCCATGTCAATGGCGCTCTCTTCTGTTCTACTTTCTGGCGGAAGACCTTTGACTGGAACATCATGGGCCCTTGTTTTCCCACTGGTACTAACATTTACCTCGGTACCAGGTTTCATGATGAAGAATATTCGCGCCGCTCACCAGCAAGAAGCTGACAGTAGGAGTGTCAATAAACTTGCTAATGATAAAGATGAATGAAGAATTGTAAACCATGAGTACCTCATTTGCTGATAGGAATAATCTTCCGCATCTTACGCATCAACTCGTGTTTTTCACCAACTTATGTGGCTGGTTTTTGGTTGTCTGAGATTATGTAGTTTTAAGGTAAATAGTAAGGTCAAACTAATTGACAAATAGGAGAACATTCTATAAGTGGCGTGTTGTGAACTAGCCAATGGGAGCGTAGCGAAGTAGCGTGGTTTTATGTAAACAATGTGAGAGAGTGTTTTTTTAGTGTGTGGGAATTCAGGAAGAGAAAACGGGAAATATATGGCTTTAAATTTTCGTAATTTTGTTGTGATTTTGTTGGGGATACATCAGGGAGGTGAGTCCCCAATAGTTATAACCAGTAGCAAGCAAGCCCGATGATTTAGTCCCGCTATGCACATATTTTCGTGTTCATTGACAGTGAAAACAACAATCTCTAAAGAAATGAATAATCATAATTGATTTGAAATTTGCATAGCGAGACTAAAATGGCGGACTGGCGACGCCGCTGCTTATAACTATCAACGACATGAAACTATTTTCCGACGAGTGGGTCGTACTGGGATATTTTCGTGATGCGTGATCAGATTATTTCATTTACTAAGAAACGTGAAACTAATTAACGATAGGCAAGCTGAGGCGTTTTCACGTTAGGTTTGATTTTAACTCATTTACAACAACAAATAATAAGAAGTATTTACTCTATTCAACAGAAAAAAGCTATTGTAAGATTAAAATACAAAAAAATTTAACATTCTATGCTAGTATTTTTTGTTATAACAATATAACTAGAATTTCAGCTCTATCGAAGTCATGAATTTGTTTACAAAACGTAAACTATTTTATAAATACTCTGTTTTTAAATATTTTCGTTTAGTCAGTAACTTTACAAGAACTTTAAAAAAGCGTAGATCACGTTTAGTCGATGTAGACTTTGCAAATTCTTTTCTGCTCGCTTTGAGATCTGTTCAAGGTTGTCGGGTACTCGATGGTGGATGCTGCTGTTACGGTTCATTATAGCTATTCTGAACAATCGAGGTTCGCGGTCGCTGAACGAGAAGGCGAACTTCCGGGGGACAACTTCGTAGAATGGAAAGAGCTTCCTATATCAGACAAAATAAATGGTCGTTCAAAATTTTTTTGTTTAAAGTTTGTATTGTATTGTATTGAAGTTACTTTGCTCACGCCCGGCTAAGCAAACTATGTTGATAATGTGCCTTCGACGACGAAGAGATGAAAGCGTTCGCCAGTATCTTACCCAAAGAGAAAATTGACAGGATGGTTAAATAATACGGGCCCACATCCTGTAATTACTCTGTGCTGTTGTGGTGAACCTGACCTTCAAACACGATAATTAAGACAATCGTTTTTATGTAACTGGGAGTTAGGGACAAGTAAATGAACCATACCTTATGCGTCAATCGCTCCAAGCTGTTTCCATTCACCTGAGAAAAAACAATCGCTTTTATTTAGTAATTTCCAGAGATGAGTATGAGAATGACCTCATTTTTACCTGTAACAAAATATCTCCCACTTCTAACGCTCCACTCTCGGCCGCCGCTCCCCCCGGAATTAGATTGCTCACGCATATGGGACCTAGGAGAAAAATCCAAAAAAGTTCACAACGATAGTTATGCAGGGGGGACGATCGATTATCTGCACAACCTACCATGTTGACCACCACCGACAAGCTTCATGCCAAGTCCAGACGATTGTTTGTAAAGAATAACTTCAAACGGTTGTCGGTAAGTCTCCGGCTCATCTGAAATCAACAAAAAATGTGTAAGCATTCTAGGAAACACCAGAATTTACAAGAAATAACTTCAAACAGTGAGCAAGCGCAACGAGGAGGTGGTTACTACAGGTAGATATCTTGATGTGTTTTCAGAAGTAGCACCACAAACATCGTATAACATCAACACATAAGAAGAATTATGATTTTTTATAGTTCTTAGTAATAACTAGACTCCTCTTGAGGCCACCGTGTCCGCCATATTGGAATTCGCTTTCTTTGAAGGTTAAAGTTCTTACTCCAACTTTACAAGGAGCTCACTGCCGTTCGACTGCATTAACTTGAACAATTTTATGTCCTCAATATAAAGTCAGCTTTCGATATACTGTACATCTACTTTTTAGTGATCAAATACATTTTTCCTTGAACAAACTTGTGGACAGATATTTTGCTCTGCGCCGGTAAAAGCAAGAAATGCTTACCGAACGTTACAGAACTCTGTACACTTGTCATCGAGTCCGACATTGCGTCGTAGGAAGGCTCACATTTATCCACCACCATGCGGACACTTCTTCCAGCGCTTCTCATCACATCTACGGCCTGGCGGAATTGAGAATCAGTTGAAATCGAGGCCTGCATAGAATTAGAGGCTTGCGTTTTTGTTCATGTGCTTACCTCTTGCCGTGAAACTCCAAGCAGACTGATAGCGTTCACACACAGAATACGATCACCTAGAATAGAAATATTTAACTCATAAACCACCTGCAAATCATGTTACGCTCGCTACGATAAAAGTTGTGTCTTTGCTGTTGCCTTCAAATGAGGTAGAGATAAGGCCCGGAAACAAGTGTATGAATATTTAATAGACATTGTATCAATACTTGGAGAGAAACGTTGCTTACCAACAGATATTCTGCCATCTGCTGCAGCTGCGCCATTTGGACTGATTGTTCTCACGTAGATTCCACCAAGTTCCACTCCACCCTGATAACACAATGACAGCAGTTGTAAATGGTTAATATACTATTTATGTGATGTTAGTGGATACTAGAATAATACACCCTCTATGTCGAAAGAATTATACCATAACCTTCTTTTATTTTCGCTAGGTTAAAAAATAAGTTGATCCAAAAATCTCGAGCTTACCACAACGCTAAGCCCAAGGCTTTGCTGTCGTTTTTCAATCTCCACCAAAATGTTGGTTGGCTAGAAAAAATAGGTGATGAATCTTTAAGAAACGTGGCAAAAAATAAACAAGGTATCAGCAAGTCTTACAGCCCATCTGGACCATAGAATTTGTCGTATGCGTAAAACGTCAGATTTCAACAAATTGTTAGTCAGTATACGGCAAATTTTTTGGTGTAGATAGATCTTTATGCATTACTAGTTAGGAAATGTTGCATTGGTACACTAGTTTGAGGGAGCCAGTACACGGCAAATAATTATGCCATTGTAACAGTTATTGAAAACAGGATGCAACAATGTTGCTGAGGCAACATTGTCCCTGGTTGTCAATAATATTAAGCAACATTGTTGAGCCTGAATTAACTCACAGTCAGGTGTAACAATGGATCAATATTTCTTCAACAACATTGTTGCATGCTGTTTTCAACAGGAACCGGTCTTTTGCCGTGTAGTTAAGAAAGCTTTCAATGCAAGTTTTTCTCAAGAAAGGAGTCGCCAGGCCAGGCCATGCAGGTGTTACCTACCGATGCTTTCAATATATCCTGCTCAATTGACATGGCTTTTTCATCCAGTTGTAATCCAGCGCCCTTATATCGCTCAAGAATAATCTTCACAGTATTGGCCGATGCACGTAATAACTGGACTGCTTGTTTTCTGTTGTAGTGCTCTAAATTCATACCGTTTATTTCAAGAACTCGATCACCTGGAAATACAATCATGCATTTCAAAACAACAGCCATAAAGTTTGAAGATTCATAGGGTAAGGAACACAATTTATCTATTTGGTACAATATCTTATTCCGTTATTGGATTAATTAACTCGCTAACTGCATATATAATCCTAAACGTTAATGCGACGTGCAAGAAAATCTATCGCCGACATACCCACGTGAATTGATCGACTCTGTTCAGCTGCCCCTCCGGGAAGCAGGTTCCTCACAAATATACCTCCAATTTCAGGACCACCCTGAAATGTACAATCTGTTATAATATTGGAATAAGGGCCTGTTTACGAGATAAGAGATGGTCGATGATTTTGACGTTTGCAATAAGTCGCGGTTCATGATTCAGCAAAACTTCATTATTTTCCGGGGGTAGATTACAGTGTACTGGGAGATTAAGGATGGAGATCTTCTAGCTAACTTCTTAGTTTCTTTACAAATGCTGTGCCGTTCCGTTTAAACCTAAGGATCTGCTGTAAATTTTCAATGCATCAAAGTCGGTCCCATCTTTTTGTCTCTCTTCCCGATTAACCAGGATCTGATAAACATCTTCCAAATCAAGTATTCATAATTTCTAATGTACGTATATCGAGGACTGAATAAGACTAAGCGTGATTATTGGTAAAGTTATATTAAAACTAAATTTTATGTACCGTTAAGTTCATTCCGAAACTTCCGTTCAGCTTTGGTAGTTCAACTGTCAAGCAAATCTGCAATAAGAAAAGGTTTTAGAGCGCTGCAAACCTTGCGAAATTTCTCAACTTGTTTACGAGATAGTTTAAAATGTGTTTATCTTTCAACAAGAAAGATCTGAAGATTGACGTATAAGCCATACTGTAGCCCTCGGGCCCTATTTTTGCAGGTAAAGTCTATTTCTGGTTCGTTACCGGAGCGTCTTTCTCCGATCTCTTCATATTGTTGATATTTCGAAACGTTAGCGGTAATTGTTCGTTGGATGCACTGATTCGGTTCCGAGAAGCGATGGACGAGAGAGACGAAGCATCTCCTGTCTGCATTTTGAGTGTGACTGACGGTGGACCACTTCTTAGTAACTGAACCACCTGAGCAAAGAGAGCGCAGCAATAACATTAAAATAGTCGTGATCTTCTGAAATAATGTCACTTGTAGTGAATTTGCAAGCGAATATCATTTGATTTAACCTGCTTCGCTCAGACAGGTATAGTTTGTATTTGCCATTAAAAATATTGAGATAAGCAATCAAATGACAACATACAGCAATGATATTCGGCTTACTGCATTCAACTTACAGCTTAATTACATTTCTGCAACGTCATTCTATTGTGATGATAATTGTTTTGTAAAAAATAATCAAATATTGCCGGACATACCCAAATAATTTGCGAATAATTTCTCTTATGTTTTGTAAATTGTATTTTGCATTTCATATTGAATTCCGCTCTAATTGTCCCTCAGTATGCTACTTTTACTAAAATGCATGTCCAGATAAAATTTTATTGTACCTCCTGCCTACTTTTATCCCCGATGGACTTTCCATTGATTTCTAAGAGCTTGTCACCTTGAACAATATCAAGTTAATATTAATGATAATGTCAATGTTATTCTTGACTTGCACGTCGGCCATGTTGGTGGTGAAGTACAAGAGAATATTTTATCAGTTCTATTGTGGGCAACAGCCAACGTGGGTGAAAAACATTGTCTCGTGTGCTCTGAGAGATTGGTTGCAAGTCAAGAATAGAATTGAAGGACTAAATTTATTTTTATCATGATAAGAATTTGAGAGTTTAACATAATGAAAGCTGTGGTTACTCACCGACGAGCATCGATCCTGATTTCGACGCGGGGCCGTTTGGTGTGATAGATTTAAGGAAAATTCCACCTTCCTCTATTCCACCCTGTAGAAAAATGAACCATAAGATTAGATTACGAGCTTGTGGTGATAGCTAATGAGTGCAAAGCCCGAATTAACTATCACCACATAGAAATTGAGAGCGAGTAATCCAATTGTTCTAGTAGAATGTGAGTTAAAAAATGAAGAATTACGAACACAAGTCATTGAGTTAATAATAGTACCACAAATTGTCTTTGAATTGAACAAAAATACACCAGAAAAATTATTGTTTTGCTAATCAGCCAATCAAATGACAGCATTTGCAATAGTATGCTAGTATGACTCTACTATCACATAATAATGACACTTACCATGACATTGAAACCAAAACTACCGTTCACTTTGTTTAGTTCGATTTGGTAATTATTACCCTGAGGAAACAAAACAACGCACATCATTAAGCATGTCATCTCCAGATGGTCCTAAATGGCAGTCGTATTCCCATTTCTTAGCCAAAAATTTGCCCCAGCTGCTGTCCTATTCAAATCGTAGTTCCCATTTCCATTTTTTGTTGGGGTTTTTTTCTGATGAATTAAGATTCATTCCGGTGCATGGAATCTCATTTTTCCAGCCAAAAAATAGACAACTCCCATTTTATCCCATTCAGAACCCCTTTTTAGACATGTACACAAAAACGAATCCCATCATTATTCCTAAGTCCTCGTGCGTTATGATGTACATAGAGTTCACATACCGCGCAATAGTTTGCAGCAGATCCGCTTGTGTAAGTGCTATCAATAGAGTCTCTCTCCACTCCGTTGCTTGTACTACCAACACAATTTGAAGGGGCTGTAAAATAATCAAACACAATGTTAAAACATGTTTAGGCTACGAACCATAATCCTGTCGCAGACAAATTGCAACTTATGGACCTCTAAATAAGATAATGGCAAATTATGTACCGCTAATTAAGATGGAGCCAAGATGGCTGTTCTCTTTCGAAAATTCTGGAAACGGCCAAGAGGGGAAGGGGGTTCACGAGTGTTCGAAGTGTATATTCCCCACCTAAAAAGTACTCACCGTCAACTGAGGGATTATCTCTGAGATCTGTTAAACTTGACTCCATCGTGCTTTGAAATTTGTAGAAGTCTGTGCAAGTACGCAGTAGATACCGAGATCTGCAATGAATGAAAATAATAAAAACATTGATTCGATGAAGACTCGGGGAGAGTCTTTACTGCACCGCCAAACGATTTGTTGTAAATTGTTGATTTTACCGACTTCATGGAACTTATGAACAAGTTGGAACAAATCATCAGGCTGCAGAAGTCTGTTAAGATCAGGCTTCTTGCAACTTATCATTTGCAGACTTGTTACAGCTTGTTGAAACAACTTGCGGCAACCCTGTGGATAACAAGTTTTGACAATCAACTTGCAACCAGTCTGTTAACAACTTGAAACAGACTTGTCTTCAACAAGCTGTCGCAAGCCATGCGAACACATCCTGACATCGGGTTGTTGATAACACGTCTGTTGCAGGATTTCAACAGACTTGTTTGCGCGTTTTTTTTTTTTACTCTTGTGATCTTACTGTTTGTATCCGCTTGTGAATAACGTAATTTTCTCTGTTTCCTTTGTACCTTGGGCCTCGACGAAAAATCTTCGTTTCTGTAATAAAAATGCCCTCTCTATTTGGTGAAAAAATATGACCACAAATTTGCTCCTTAAGTGAATTCATCGAGAATGCACTAATTTCAATTAGAAACATCATTTATTGATTCTAAAAAGTTTCAGTTAGAATATGAATTATTCTTACATGGAATGCCATTCGTTTTATGTGTATCCAGGGGTGACGGAAGATCGGTGATTTCATAAACCCTCGCTCCTAGGATGAAATTATTAAATTAACATGCGAAATAGTTTCTCTGATGATATCTTTCCAGTAAAGATCAAAATATTTCGTAGAATATCATACCTCATAGACAAGCATTCCTCGAACACAAATGCCAAGACTGAATCCTCCTCTTCTATCTTTCTTGAACTTGGATACTTTGTGAAATAGAACGCCATATTCCTGTAGTTTCTGAGCTTCCTGGAAATCAGAGACTTTGTGTTAAGTAGTATCAATTGTGATAGGGTTTGATTCCTAGATTATGCAGTTGTATAGATTAAGGACTTGATAATTTCACCCCCAGATGACAAGATGGTTAAACACCTGATTTTATCCTTATAGAAGTGCACAATACAACGTATGTACACTATTAAAAGCTCGTTTACCTTTAAGAACTCAATTTCTGCTTGGGCATCTGACAGTCCACGATGAGAGTGATGCATCTTGGGAAGCTGATGACGTATTTTCTCTGGAGTCAATTTCATAATAGCCTGGCGAAGAGAAGGTGAGGCATATTATTCCTCGCTCAAAAAACGCTAGACTGCGCTGCTCAGTGTATTTGTAAGACCAGTGGCTCAC
The DNA here is from genome assembly GCA_963855995.1 of Muricea muricata. Lineage (NCBI taxonomy): Eukaryota > Metazoa > Cnidaria > Anthozoa > Malacalcyonacea > Plexauridae > Muricea > Muricea muricata. Next base: position 294,173 of record OY979730.1, on the reverse strand, counting down.
CCGTTGAGGTAGATATTTTTCTGGTGCAAAGTATAGAGAACTTGGTCCCGAGTTGTGGTCGTTGATCTCCGCTTGGAGAGCGTATGAAGCAAGTAGTAAGGCTGTCTCTTCGTGGACATAAACATTTCCTTCTAAAACATCTTTTCTCAGTTGAAGATAATAAAGATGCCGTGCTGTTTGTTCTCTAGAAATAGAAATTCAGATGAGAATAAGATGTGCCTCAAGTCTTTGATAGATTAGGACAACTTAACGTATAGATTAGCCCAAAATCAGGTTTAAAAATGGTGAACAATATTGTTGACAGCATTGAATATCGGTGGCCACGAAACATTGTTCAATGCTGTTCAATCAACTCAGAATAGGTTGTTCATTTTTTGCTGTGTAATCCATATTTTTCAGCAAAAAATGAACAACCTGTTTTGGACTGATGAAACAGCATTGAACAATATTTTGTCGCCTAATGTTGCCTACAATATTGTTCAGGATTGTTATTGGCAACATATAGGCGACAAAACAATGTTCAATGCTGTTTCATCAGTCCAAAACAGGTTGTTCATTTTTTGCTGTATGTGTTCCTGAAGTCTTCAGTTTCTATGGATACTTTATGTAACCCTTCAATTTGACATTCAGGCTGTTCAGTGTAGAAAAGTTGGAAAAGTGAAATAGAAAAAAATAAGAACGTACCTTAGTAAACAGATATTCTCGACGTAATATTTCACCCGAAAGAACATCGTAAACATGAGAGAGGAATTACGTGAACTCTGAAACATAAATTATTTCACATTAGCATTTTCTACTCTTAAACCTTCTGTCAAAATGATTTATGAAGTTGACTCGTCCTTTTCATCACTTACGTCATCTCGCCAAAGATTCGGAGCATATTTTGCCAACTTTGAAATCCTGTCATCTAAGTTCACAAATTCTTGCTCCGATTCTGCAAAGATGAATTGGTTTCAAATACGAGCATTGGCGTGATGACAGCTCTCTGGCATTTGTGGGAACGTGTGAAAAGATCATATTAAAGCGTAGTTCCCATTTGGTCGTGAATATAACAAAGTGACCGATGTGATAGAGAATGTACGCCGATCTACACTTATCGTGTGACTAATTTGAATACAGCTCACAAAAGAAAAAGTAGATCTAGACCATATCACATCTTCATGACTTTGCTACGACAGTACGACCTTGTAGAAACTGGGCTCAAGTGTCAGTACTAGTTCAGTTGCTGACATAAATATACCTTTGATAATCATGAGCCCAAAATACCAAGTCTCTCGTAGCCCGATGTGTTTAACGACATGATTAAATAGATCCTGCCCGACCGCATTTTTCTGCAAGAAGAACAGATAGAAACGCTCAATATTGTTGTGCTTGCTTGACAAGATGTAAAGCCTCAAAATACTTACTTGAATTCTGACATTAAGTCTATCGCCTCCCAGCAAGATAACTGTCACAATTTTCTCACCCTCTCCGATCTTAGATGGAAACACAATGAAAGAACTTAATTAGTGGGGGCAAGAATGTGGCGGTTGGAAAGGACAATAGGATGGGTGGGGAGATGGGTTTGGAGGGAAATGTAGTATAGCAGAGTAATAGGAATTAAATGGAGTGCGAATAAATTTAAGTAGAGTTGAATGGGATAAAAAGTTATGTAATTTCTAGAAAATTAAAACTGGTTTGCGTTCCTTCTAGAAAGCTCGAGGCAAAAGGGAGAAATGGCAAATACAAGCGAAAGAGAGCAGGGTAAGTGAAGAAATTAATACTACATCTCATTGAGGTTTTAGTTGAAATATAACTGGCTTACCACTGCTGGCTGTGACATTAGTTTACCAACGACATCACATATTTTGATAAGCTTCTCTCATGAATGTTGTAAACTCCACACTATGTTCTTGTCTGAGAGAAAGCGTCCGACCTCTTTTGATGTTTACATCGCTAGCTTGCTTAAAAATCTTGTAGGATCTAAACGACAATCATAACGGCTATGGTAAGGGCTGTTTTCTTCAGCAATTTTGTCGATAATAGTATCTCGAACTAACGTTGCCAGTCTTGGTATACTGCAGTTTAAGGAAGACAAAACAATAGGATCATTCTCTACGTAAACGATAAAAAAAAACAGAGCTTCGACGTCTCGAGCGGAAGCCCTTTGTTGGGCAGTAGGAGCTAGTTCCGAACATCAAAGTTCTGCTTAGGGAGTGCACAAAATGCTACATCTGGCTTTGTGTATCATAATCTGTTTCAAGAAACTGAGAAAGTATAAGAAAAGATGTTCAAGCACATAGAAAATTGCGAAACAAGGGAATGCTATCCTTACCTGTAACCTAACTTGTGATCTAGACAGTAAAAAAATGATTCAAAAAATGAAATCAATTTGAAAACGAAATTTATCGCTAAAAGGCTTTTATCCTTGTACATTTGATATATTTCAGAATAATTCAGTTATCATCATGAAACCAGGGCGATTATTCCTGCTGGGCGTTGGATGGCCGCGTTAAAGCAGAATAAGGTCTCGGGCAATTTTGTTTCTTAATAGGAAAAATTGTGCAGTTAATTTTGTCCCTATAAAGAGGCTTGGCTAACCGCAAGAGGGCCTTCGACCGTAATCATTCATCGCTTTAAAACTTTCTGGCGTAGAAGACTTTTGTTTTGCTAATCAATTGTTGAGTGTGATGTTGTTGAGTTTTTAAAACGCAGCGTCACACGCAATGTGGGCAAAATTGAAAGTAAAATGACTTTGCGTTATGAAATATAAACGCCTTTGTGTGAAACTAATTGAACAAAAGTATGCATGCACAAGTTCGACCTCGAGACTCGTCATTTTGTCAAAACTTTTTCAAATTTGAACTCTTGAATAAGCTTGCGTTTTAATATTGTTTTCTGCTCTTGAAGTCACTGAGTAAATTAAACAAAACGCATAAATTGCTTTCAAACTCTCTTGAAAACATCACGTAATATACGTGATAATGGCCGCTGCATTGTCAATAGAAAAGGAAATTTATATATAAGGGAAGATTAAGCAGTTGTAATAAATCAGATTTACTTCTGTGCACTCCCAACCAAAGCACAAGATTTTGACGTGAGCTTTGTATGTAAAAGTAGGAGGGGAAAGACATACCTTGTTGTGTGTAATGAGCTTAACGATATATGAACAACGTCAAAGGCTCGGGTAATTTGCCTTTTGATCTTTTGCTGTTATAATTAGCATGCACATTCATCTTTTACACGAAGCTCGACGACTTAAATCTAGTTTTTCACAGACTTTTCTGTGACAACTTTCATCTGCGCTACGACTGATACGACTTGACCTGATCATGACATTTCCATTCGCTTCAATTTGTCATTTTCCCTATAGTATAACATCGAATCTCACAAAGCTGTTCAGTCAATATTATGAACGTTATCATACAAGCCCTTTGCCTCCATATCGTAATATCATATACATTACATTTTTGAACGTCATTTCTTCTCTCACCGACCACTGTCAATAAAAGCAAAAAAAATCGCTTTTGCCCTAAAGGGAACCCTTTGTATTACAGTATACGAAACCTTGCAGTATAGCTGGAGAAAGTGCGACCCGTCTATTATCAATAAAATGATTTCAAAATTTTCAATTTGGAGTTTCGTAGCTACGACTACATGTAAACAATGCAATTGAGGATTACATTTTAAATTTAAACCAATTTCATTTTAAAATTTTGCCTTTTGAGATTTTAGGGCAATTGCGAGGTACGTATATGGCCTTGTATCTTTATATGAATTTTATGTATTCAATTGATACAATTATACTTAGCTCTTTATTTCTTAACGGTGCTGCATTTCAGTTCCCTTCGATGCTTTGTTTTATTCATTTGTATTATGTTAAAATGAGTTTTAAAAGCATTGAGAATAACCTTACCTCAGGCCAGTCGAATGAGACGAGTAATAAAAATTTATTTGCTGTAATTAAGCTGGAACACGGTGTAAAGATATAATGGGACCTTTAATTCTCGCCCGTCAAAAATGGAGGAATACTCAGTTCGCAGGAAGTCCGCATTGAAGTAGTTTACAGTATTACACAGATGATTTGCATATGAAATAGACATTCGTCATGAATAATTGAATATTTTCAAGAGAAAATCGACCACCTGTCAAACGTAACATGAAAATGACCTTTAAAGTTTGATTGCTATTCGTTCGGGTTTAATATTGATGAAAAAATGCTTACAAGCAATAGAATCGAGATTTTCTTTTCAAAACTGGCTTCGTGCAGTCGGAGGCTTTTCAAATACATGCTGTTTGGCAATTAGCACGACATAAATGCACTACACTGCTTTGAAACGAAACAAGAAAGGCTTTCTCAATTATCAATTTAAATTTTAAAGCTGCAGCTTTATGAAGAGTTTTGTCATGTCTAGGTTGAGTCCTCCGCTACAAGGCACTTCACTGGAACAACATAATGTCAAATTTTATGCAGATCAGTGGTGCTCTAACTCGAGGCTTTCAACGATCTTAAACACGAGTTTTTAATGTGACAGCAATACTCTTTCTAAGGGTTATCTTTAATTCCCCAACACTTTGATGGTCAAGAGAGCTTTGTGTATAAATAATATTGCCATCTATGTACACGAAAACAGGTTCTTTCAATACCTGAAACAATATGAACAAAATTTAAGGTTTTTCGGTCGAAGACCCTTCGGCAACGTTAGTTGCGCGATACCATCTATGTATATCCTAATTGAAGCTCTGTCTACTTTTGATTGCCGTGATGAAGTCTGTAAGTTACAAATGTTATGTGTGTATGTTGTCTCACAAACATCTGTCACTATTCAAGTCTTTCAAATCCATCATGAGACGAGCATGACGAAAAAACCGCTACAAGAAAAGTTGAATGTAAAGAACAATCATGTCACCAAAATTTTTGAAGAAACATTGTTTTCGAGACTTAAGATGGAAATTTTTATCAAATGTTAAAGTTACTAATTGTGGCTGGAAGCTTACAGATGAAATAATTAATTGATTTTTACTGCACCATCTTACTGTGAGAAACTGTCAGAAAGACAAAGATTTATTCTAAGTTGGAGTTGCACCGCTTGTCTGAGTAGGAATATTATTATTATTATTATTTCTCAATCTTTATACAGGATAAAAACATCAGTATTTACACCTATGTATTTTATAGAGGTAAAACTGCTATCCTTGAATATCCTGCTATCCTTGCTATTCTTGCTATCTAGAGTTGGGAGTCTTGACATTATGCAATGTTTACAATATGGGCGGCCTTGTTGTACTGAATATATCCGAGCAGAAGGCCAGCCATTGTATTTTTAAATTTTAATGCAACAGGACCGCTCTTCTCAAGTTAACATTACATAAAAGTCAAAACTTTGAACTCTAGAAATATATTTTCCATTTAAAAATTCCTGTTTTTCTGAGTGGAAACACAACCCATGATTGTGTCATTTTATCGTTTTAAAACTCCAACTGTTGGTCATATGACGCGTCATTCTTCGACTTGGCAGGGCGCTATAAAATACGCGAGTTTTATCGACAAGCCTGCTAATCCCTGCATATTGTTTTATTAACTTGTCACCAACTGAGATCAAATCAGTCTCCTGCCAAGTCAAATTTCAGTTGGTCGTTATTAATTGATCACAGTTTGAATAATGTCAAATTTCAGCAAAATGTCAGCAAAGAAACACCCAACGCCAAATGTAGATTGAATAATTATAATAATTTATTTTATTTTTGGTAACTTTACATATATAGAAACATCACACTTTTTTTTTACCAGGAAGTTCCATAGTTGAATTGTTCATCCTTTCCAACAATGTAATTGTATAGTTCGCAATTTGGTGTACGTAATATTTATATTTTGTATGTACGTTTTAGTGATGGGAATGCATGCAAAATGACATAAAATTGCCCATCATTAAATAATGAAAACTTCAACAATAACTTAGGATATTTCGTGTGGGCGTTTGATGAATTTGTATCTTACGCTCTTTGCTGAGTACATTTCTCTTGCTGTCTTTGCGTGAAGATTCAGTCATTTTATGCATCCCTTCGCATTCAGAATCACATTCCGAATCCTCTCTCTCGCAAAATTCACGAAGTTCAACGATAGCACTTCTTAAATGAATAAACTGTCTTGCCAGACTGCGGTCGTCTTCGCGCATGTTCTTTAGTTCCTTGAGCAACCACTCGCGTGACAACTTTAACGTCGTCATTCGTTCATGAATCGGCTTCTCCTCGGTAGCTGTCGTCAAAAGGAAAGTTAAAGTTTCCGAGTTCATTTGCAGCTCTTTAGCTGGTAATTTGGGCAGGGTGTTGTGGTTGTGTGAGTGAGACGAAAAGCGAAATGATTCGTATCGCCGTAATGAAATATTTTCTCTTATTTCTAAATCACAAGTTGATTTTAGATTTGGATTCGATTTCCACGATTTCATTCCCCTCGACTTCTACAAGGAAATATAAACCAGAAGTTAAATCTTGCGTTTGTTTTCACAATGAATCACAGACTCGATGTTATAACATGACTTGCTATTGATCATGCATATAAACCTATACACAAGGCATTTGTTTTTCACGGCCTAAAGCGATAAAACAGAATGCAAAGTTTCGACCGTATTTTTTGTGTGAAAGTTGGAAGAAAATTGCTTAACTTCCTGATGAAAGACCCTTGCTTGAAAGGTCAAATTCTCTTCCATTCTTTTAGGCAGTGAAATAAGCTATATTTTCGTGTACTTTCGACTGCTCTACCTATATTGGCAACGTTGCACTGTTTTATTAGAGTCTAATAAAGACAGAGTTGTCGTCAAAACAGTGGCAGAATAGCTCTGTAGGAGTCGAATTAGCTCCGCAGAACTTGTAGTGCATTTCGAGATACTTAAACCAGCAGGCAACACCGAATTTTAATAAAGTTGTTTTAAATGTATCTAAGTTGTTCCTCGATTATTTATTTTCCACAGATGCAGAGTATCACCGTGCTTACTTCACGAGCTAATAAAAACATGGGGATGGTGTGTTTACATTGTGCCACAGGTAAATATTTGAAACATGTCATCTTTCGGTTAATAAGGATAGTAATTACTGGACCTGGCCTGGAATCTCAGAGATATGAAAAACTAGATTCATATTAATTTATACAATTGTAAAATTGCAAATTTCGATACTTTTACCTGAAAATAACTTATGAAGGCTTCAGGCATATTTTGTTTTTGATTCAGTATATAGCTGTCATTTTAATACCTCGTCAATCAATTCACACCTACCTCTGAAATATCTGAGAATATCTCATAGTCATTGCCAGCAGAATTTGCGCCCGAATTTGTTTCATTTTGTTGCACTTTACTTGATGGTTTATCGTTACAGCAGATTCCTGCAGCAATATTCCTAACAATCTCTGATGCCGAACTTTCCTGGTTTGCCGACTTTGCTGAAGAATCTTTTAAATGTTCTTTTTCTGGTGCCTGGCCTGCATCGATGTTCTTGCGTTTTCTTTTAGTTGATTTTCGTTTGATATAGTTCCAAACAGCAGTCTGGAGTTTTGGCATCTCTGAGTTCTCTTCAGATTTCGCTTGTCGTTTGGTCGTGGGAGGTTCAGCAATCGTGTTGTTGACTATTGAAGATATATTTTCAGTTAGGGCAACACTTCTCGACCTCGTCTCGCTGTCATCTCTTGGTTTCTTGCTCGATTCTGTGCCAAACTCGTAGTCAGAAGTCAACACGAGAACTTTCTGCTCCCAATCTCTCCGTTCAAATGCGTTTCTCGAGTGTTTTGTGCTTTCAAAACTGCTCTTTGTACATGCTAAATTATTTTGTCCAGTGCTCGAGTTATTGTTGTTATCACAAGTAATTAGGACTGACGTCTCCGTTCTTTTCATTCGCGCAGCATGAGGTGTATCGTTCGGTTTCTCTTTATGGATATTTTCCTGTAAGCGTGGGAAATTATAGCCACATAAATCTTGATTAGGCTGCCTTAAATCAACTCTGTTACTCTGACCACTTTTCGAGTAACTCTCCAAGTTTAATGCCTCTTCAAACAATCGTCTCGGTCGGAAACGAGCCTGAGAATCAAAATTAGTTTCTTCCTCGGAACTTAGATAAGTCGGTAGAGAGAGACATCTTTTTGTTGTGCTTTTGATAAAACAGCTTTGTTCTTCGGGTGGAGTTTCAAATGATTCCTGAAAGACTTCGTCTTCTGTGCAGACAGAGGAATTTAAGGTGTCTTCAGTTGGAAGAACAGAATTAAAGCCGTCTGCGCTTGAATGACTTCCAGTAAATTGATCTTTGTACTTAATGATGTACAGGTCTAGATCTTCTTTCTCTGGCGAAGCAAGTTTCGGACTTGGTGGTGACTTGGTTGGTGATTTTGCCAGAACTGCTGGTAGATTAAGCTTCTCGCATGTAATCTTTCGTGTTTTAATAACGTTGACACTTAACGCATTCCATTGACTCATCTTTGTTTGCCTTGCTTTGACAGAAAGTTCGTCTTTCGCATACATAAATTCTTGAAAATGTCTACCCGACTTTAAGCTTAGCTTAAAAACGTCTACCCAGGTCAACCGTCCAACACGTGCCCGGAAATGTTAGTGTTCTACCTTGGAGCATCTTTATAAACTACAAATATACCACGTTGCTCGGGGTTTTTACCGCCAGACTAGTGAAAATGAACGCGCTTATTTTAAAAGTGAAATGAGGGTTTTATTGTCGTGTTTGTATAAGGATTAGGACTCGGCTTACATGATATTCATATCGTTTTATTCTAATGAATCATTTCTTGTCTTTGTGACAGACAAATTTTCATAATAATGACTTCGTAATTACCCCCCTAACACTTATCGTATGGTTCAGTCAATATGGCGGCAAAAATTAGTATAAAACAAAAACAAATATAGATCCTTAAAGATACCCTTTGGACTTTAGGACAATTTATATTTTGCTGGAGGGAGCTGTGTAAATTTTATCTTTACTGACAACGCTTGCAGATTTGTATGTAACATAAAGCCATAGAGTTCAATCGTGGTCGATGAATGTCATTGCTAGGATTTGGTTAGATTTTGAAAAATTATGTCGACAAAATGTTGCGAAATTTCCGTTGCCTTTTTTTAATTCAATGCACAGCTATGACAAGGATCGCTAATTGGTGGAAAAATTATAATTGCACGGCCGATGTTAATTTACCGTGCAAATTGTGCACGCGCACAAAGAGTTTTGCATAAAGAAAACTTAAAAAAAAGTACGGATAATTGATGAAAATTTAAATAACAATGTACAGTACGATTGTGCAATATTCCTGACAGTTCGGATTGGGCAAGAAATGTCGAGAAATGTATTTTATGATTTTTTAGAGCAAGCCTACGAATGATTTTCTGTGTTTAAGTTTCCATAAATGGTGTTAATATTAAAATGCAAAACTATCATTTCTAAAATTATCATCAAAAGATGTGTTAAATAATTTTTTGGGATAATTACCAATGGAATTATTACCAAATTATGTTTCAACACATTTGTGAACTGAACAAGTCTGCCTGCAAATATCAAGTTGCATCAAGTCTGATTTTCACAGACTTGATAAAGCCAACAGTCTGGATGCATCTTCATGACAAACTTGCATCAAGCTGGTGAAATCCACAACTTCCATGAATTCTGGCCTTTCTGGCTGTATAAACAATGCAGTCTGAATGATTCCCTTTGATTCTGCGTTTTACCATGTTTGTGTTTTAGCTATATATGGTTTTGCCTTAGAGGAGCGCAATATCTCGCGTCATACACTAGCGCATGCGTCCCGAGCATTTTGCAAAATTGCTGACGTCATAATTCATTAAATGCTAATTATTTACCAAACACGATTCTTCAGATTTTGACAAAACACCCGTGCTATGGCCGAAACTGCACCTGAAAATGGGGATATTATCGTCAAAAATGAAAATGACCACATAATTGAAGACGAGGAGACAGAAAACGCCACGAAAAGTAACGAACTTTCTAAAAGCGAAATAGACAGTGCTACCACTGAGAATAATTTGAAAAGCACGCATGATGTTATTGGAAGTAATCTTGCAGGAAATGAAGAGCAAAATAATGAAGGAAAAGAATTGGTAAGTGGCTGATTAAATAAGGACGGAGGTTGATAATCCATGAAATTTGTAGTTACAAACAAAGGGCTGACATACCTCGACACAAACCAATGTTTAAAGAGATGAAAAAGTGGAAAAAATGTCCGGTTTCTACTAAGATTAGATTATGAGAATAATTTTGTGGTTTTATCATGTTCTATCGTATTTTATCATTGCTCTAGTTGTCAGTGGCGTAGCCAGCTTCGATAATTGGAGGGGCGAATATTCATATGTTTGTGTTCACAGACCATAAAAACAATCGATTTTAAAAGAAATTAATGATGCAAAACATGATACATGAATATTCGCCCCTCCAATTATTGACGCTGGCTACGCCACTGCTAGTTGTGTTTAAATGTTCATCTTGTTGCCGTTGACAAACAAGTTCATAGGTTGTTTTATATCCCAAATTTCTTTTGTCTTTTCTTCTTAACATTACATTTGATTACATTTGAATAATTTGAACAGGAACCAAATTCCGCGGAAACAGAAGCAAACGAATCAACTGAGGATCACACATCGACAGCAACCGTCGAGACTAGTGCTGTCGTATCCACTGGAGACGCAAAGAGTGAGAAAATTGTTGATAAGGGTCAAGAAAATGACGCGAAACCAAATACTGCAATCGAAGGTGTAGCTACTGATAACAATACAAGAACAGCTGTTGTTGAAGTTACTACTACAGAGCCCCAATCTTCCGAAGGAGCTGAGAAACAGGAAAGTGAATGCCAGTTACAAGAAAATAGTAATATTACTGTTGATGATACCAACGCAGAAAGTAATTTGGGAAAAGAAAGTGCATCTGAGGATAAGATATCAACTGAACGTTTGGACAAAAAAGAAAGTCCAATCGTTTCAGCATGTGAAAACGTGGAGAAAACCAACGAGAAAGTTGTCCCACAAGAACTTGAGGACGATGCAAAGGTCTTGGGAGAGGCAGAGAAGCCTGTGACAGAAGTTGAAGAAGTAGCGAACAAAAATAATGGCACAGTAGAGGTAACAGAGACGGAAAATACAGCTAATTCCGATCCCCAACCTGCTGTTGATAAAGCTGTCGAGCGAGAAAGCAGTAAAGTCGAGGATAAAAGCGGCGAAAACTTGACCGAAGGGAAGAAGCTGGCCGAAGTTGAAGTCATTGAAGTGAAAAAGGAAGATACTATGCTGGACTTGGTGGAAGAGGTCGAGAGTCAAGGTGATTCAAAGGAAGTTAATGAACCTAAGGAACATTCTGAGGTAATCCAAGCTACAAGTGAACTAAACGATTCTAGTGAACCCAGCCATCCAGCAGCCAATACAGAACAAAATGTGGCGGAAAATGTGGCTGAGAAATCTGAAAGTGTGGTTCAAAATGTTGAGGAGAGAGAAACAACCAAAGACAACGGCGCAGTTGCAAGCGAAGTGGCACAAGAAGAGGAAAACAATAAGACTGAGGCAACAGCAAATACAGATTCCGTTGAGGATGGTACTAAAACTGAAGTAATCCAAAATAATGACGGTGGAGAAAATATGGAGGAAACTGGTGAGATAACTGAAACTTTGGAGGACATGGGCGAGAAGCAAGATGCTAAAAGCGAAGTTGAAACACAACAAAACAGTGGAAGGGAAGAAAGTGTCAGTCAAGAGCAAGTAGAGAAACAGCTTTCAAAAAACAATGACCAAGAAAACACAGAGCAGACTGAAGAAGGCAATACTAGTAGTGAAGGCTCAGCAGATAAAAATAAACAAAAAATTGAAGTGGAAACAACATCAGACATTACAGTCATACAAGAGAAAGATTCCAGTCCAAGCTTAAACGAAACAGTTGTAGATGCAGGAAAATCTGATCGCGTAGAACGTCAAGAGAATGGAGAGACAGAAAGCAAAAAGCTTGAAAACGCTGAACAAACTAAACATGATGATATTAGCAATCCGGTCGACGAATCAGTAGACGCCAGTAGTAAGGATACCACGTCTGTTGTTACTGAAACCAGGCCAGTAGAAAGCAATACTGATGGGAATATTACTGCGGGCACTGACCATGAAACAGATGATGAAATTATTTCTGTTGTTAACAAGATTATTGAGGACATTACTTCTGATAAAACTGTAGTTCGCGATGAAACTACAAGTAAAGTAGTTGGAACTGAAACTACTACTGAAGATGCTAGTGAAACAATTTCAGATGTTGAAAAATCTGATCAAGTAGAACATCAGAACAGTGAAGAAACAGAAAGCAAAGACGTAGAAAATACAGAACAAACTAAACAGGAAAATACTAGCAATGAAAGTTCAGAAGATGGAAATAAAGAGAAGAATGAACCGGGGACATTAACAGAGGTTCAAAATAGCACAGTCACACAAGAGGAAGATGCTACTCCAAGCGTGAATGAAACTGCCGCAGACGTCCCCAAATCTGATCAAGATAGCGCAGGTAGTGACACTGTGAAAGAAACAACTGCAAATGAAAGCGTAATTCCTCAAAGCGAAGGTGATCTTAAAGAAGACAAGTCTGCTGCTACAGATGATTCAGACAAGGACAACAGTTTGGAGCAAAGTATACCAAAAGAAACTGAAATTAAACAAGAAGAAACTGTTCAGGATAAACCTGTAGAAGATGTCAAAACGACTTATGGTAGTGCTGACCAGACCAGTGAACCTCAGAAAGATACTCTAGACGATCAAACAAGCGAAGAAATGACAATGTCTGTTGATATCACTGCTCAGGATGCTTCTCAGGATGATAAAAGTCCAGCAGAAGATAACGTGAAAACAAGTGAAGATATTACAGTAGCTGGAGATACCAGTGACGGAAAAGAAGTTGGAAATAAAGAGAAAATTCAAGAAGCTGCAGATGTAAAAGTTGAGACAATCGAAGATGACGTGAAGTCTGATGATGAACGTCGTAATATAGACGAGCCCTTGGTGACATCAGACCAGATTGATGATGAAACTACAACTGATGAGCCTGATAAAACTGCAAAAGATGAAACGCCAAGCAGTGAAGTTGGGGAGACTATTGAAAGCAAAGATCAGACTAGTCAAGAAGAACAGTCCGTGGAGTCTAAGCCTGAAAGTACTGAGGCAGCTGTAGAATCCACAACTGATAAGTCTGATAAGACTGCGAGAGATAAAACACCAAGCAGTAAAGATGGGGAGACTGTTGAACACAAAGACCAAATTAGTCATGAAGAACAATCCGTGGAATCTAAAGCTAAAAGTGCTGAGGTAGCTGCAGAATCTGCAACCGTTGAGCCCGATCAAACTGAGAATGTTGAAATATTAAGCTCTGAAGCGAAGGATACTATTGAAACCAAAGACCAAACTAGTCATGAAAAACAGTCCGTAGAACCTAAACCTGAAATCACTGAGGCAGGTGTAGAATATACAACAGATAAGCCTGATAAAACTACGAAAGATGAAACACTACGCAATAAAGTTGAGGAACCTATTGAACACAAAGACCAAACTAGTCAAGAAGAACAATCCGTGGAATATAAACCTGAAATCACCGAGGCAGTTGTAGAATCTTCAACAGATGAGTCTGATAAAACTGCGGAAGATGAAACACCAAGCAGTAAAGATGGGGAGACTGTTGAACACAAAGACCAAATTAGTCATGAAAAACAGTCCGTAGAACCTAAACCTGAAATCACTGAGGCAGGTGTAGAATATACAACAGATGAGCCTGATAAAACTACGAAAGATGAAACACTACGCAATAAAGTTGAGGAACCTGTTGAACACAAAGACCAAACTAGTCAAGAATCCGTGGAGTATAAACCTGAAATCACTGAGGCAGTTGCAGAATCTTCAACAGGTGAGTCTGATAAAACCGGGAAAGATGAAATACCGAGCAGTAAAGATGTGGAAACTGTTGAACACAAAGACCAAACTAGTCAAGAAGAACAATCCGTAGAGTGTAAACCTGAAATCACTGAAGCAGTTGCAGAATCTTCAACAGGTGAGTCTGATAAAACCGGGAAAGATGAAATACCGAGCAGTAAAGATGTGGAAACTGTTGAACACAAAGACCAAACTAGTCAAGAAGAACAATCCGTAGAGTGTAAACCTGAAATCACTGAGGCAGTTGCAGAATCTTCAACAGGTGAGTCTGATAAAACCGGGAAAGATGAAATACCGAGCAGTAAAGATGTGGAAACTGTTGAACACAAAGACCAAACTAGTCAAGAAGAACAATCCGTGGAATATAAACCTGAAATCACTGAGGAAGTTGTAGAATCTTCAACAGATGAGTCTGATAAAACTGCGAAAGATGAAACACCAAGCAGTAAAGTTGAGGAAACTGATGCAAACAAAGACCAGACTAATCAAGAAGAACAATCGGTGGAGTCCAAAATTGAAATTGCTGAAGCAGCTGTAGAACCCAGTCAAGACTCAGAAAACAATGCGAAACAAAAGAAATCTGATGAACCTCTAACAGAGAGTGGATCTGTAGATCAAGATAATCTTGTAGAGACCAGTCCACCAATTCCCTCTGATGAGACTAAAACTGTTGAAGATCTAACTATAGAATCGAAAGATCAGTCAGATAATACTATGACATCTGTAGATGAAGCGAGCGATAAGACAGCAGTGGAAGATCCTACAGTATCAATAAATGAAGTACTTAAAACAAAAGAGAAATTAAAAGATGAAGACGGTGATAAAGAAACAGCAGCTGAAAGAAAAAATGTTGCAATTGAAGAAGAAAGCAGTACGATACAATCTGAAGACAAAACTAATGCCACTCAGGATTCGAAGGGAAAAGTTCTTGACACGCAGGCTGTGATAGAATCTAAAGATGACAGTCTTTCTGCAGAATCCAAAAATGAAGATCTTGACAAATATACAAAAGGCAATGAGGAACAGGATGTCCTCTCAGTTACGCAAGGAATGGATCTCGGTGCTGTAACGAGCGTGGACAATGAACAAGAAACAAAAATAAAAAAACCTGAAGATACCGATGCTGGTGACAAAACGACAGTGCAGACGGAGGAAAGTTCAACAGTTACTGCAGAAGACACAAATCAAACCACTGTTGCAGTCCCTGAGCCATCATCGAAAGATGGTATGTCTATCCTTTTATTCTTATCAGGCTACTGGAAACAGATTCAAACCAATCTATTAGTTTTAAGCGACATTAATCGTTTTCCAAAAAAAACTAATCCCTTGTCAAAACCAACCATTTGATCACACGTAAACAGAAACTATTAATTCGTCTCTCCCCCCGTCATTAATGTCTATTTTCTGCGAATTACATTCCTTAAAAATATGTAATAGTCTCACTGTCTTAGGATTCTTTTGTTGCAGAAACCGTCACAGCCGAAAAAGTAGCAGTCGATAAAGAAAAAACTACCGCAGACAAATCTGGTGACACAGCGGAGAAAGTTTCAAGTCCACCGACAAAGCAGCCTAAAGAACCTCCCAAAGCGAAGAAAACGGAAGACAAGAAAACTACAGATAAAAATCCACTTTCTATTGTCGGTATATCCACGGGAACCAAGCAGAATATTGACTCAAAACCGCAAGAAAGAAAAAGCAAGAATGAATGTGTTTTAAGCCAGCAAAACGATACAGATGTTGCCATTAAGTAAGCGTCTTTAAAACAATTTTCATTTGTAAACTGTCCTTTTGTTTTGTGTAGTTGCACAAAGCCAAGAAACAAGGTTAGGTTATTTGCCTTGTTGACCACCCTCGCATCTGTTTTCGTATGCTAATTTCTAAAGCGTCAAGTGACATAGTTGTGCGTTTGGCTTTCTCTTTCATCATGAATATTCATTTTATATTTCAGGACCCAGGAGACACCACCTGTTGCAACTGTGAGTGAAGATATAAACGAGAAAACGATTGAAAAATCTGATCCAGCTACAAAGAATGTGGATGATGGCGAAGAGGAAGAAGACTATGTAATTGTGCACCACGAAGATGCAGAGATCAAAGAAAGTATTGAGAATGAGGTACCTCTCCAAAGTTCCATCAGCCAAAGCGACAAAGATGATGCTCAGAAAACAGAGGAGCTTTATGAAACAGACTTCTTTGAGAGTGACCATGATGACGTGAGAGACGAAGAAAGGCCAGGAGAGGAGGATGCAAAAACCAATCTTCACGAAATACCGGCTGAAACCACAGGAAAACCAGCAGCAGACAGACCTGTGGTTGAAATTACTGCTGAATTCTTGGAATTATTGGAAGGATTTTGCATGGCAATTTCTCAAGAGTTTCCCAGTGACATTGTTGATTTTGCTTGTCGTTATTTTCAGAGAATCCACAGGCGACGCAATGCTTTGAGAAAGTACAGCATTGAAGTGTCTGATTTGGCCTTATTTTCGGACGTGAACTGGGCTGGAAACATATAGTAATATTTTATCATTGAGGTCAATTTTTCGCAGCAAAATAGTCAGTATAAAAAGGATTTGGTTTGTTTCAAAAACCAGTGTGTATCCAGTATAACCTAAAATAAATTCACAATTGAACCGTTATCCGGTGATGAAGAAAGTGTGTGTCACAAACCTTGGCCTATTGTGTCACTGATATATTATCCCTGGGTTATTCTTCCGGTCGGGTATTTCTTCCTACTGTCGGCGCGCGGTGCATTGTGGCCTAGCCTCACGTGTAATCTTTCTTTTCGAGAACGAAGGCAGCCATTTTGGAAAATTTGCGAATTGGTTAAAACATTTCGACTATGGTATGCTAGATTTTGCGTTTTAAGTGCCTTTTATTTAACAGAAATACGCCCTGTTGCGTAAAGCTTCAATTGAAGGCGATAAATGTGTTTATATCAGTGTTAAGACCTAATTTTCGCATGAATAGAAAACTGTATAGAGTCATAGAGATTTATAAAGCTTTAAAAGTATTCCTGTTAAATGGTTTATAGTCATTCAAATCGACTCTTGATAGTTATAAAACGTGCTTTTTGGACATTTATGTTTGCTTTAAAATATTGTTTGTCAACGTGTCTTTAGATGTTGGTATTAAAATGTCCAATTTCCTCGTGTTTTCTGAGCTATTTTCATGATATAAATTTTGATACTAATTACCAGGCTGCTCGACCACTGATAACTGTGTATAGCGAGCAAGGGGAAGACACGTCAAGCACTGTGCCACTGCCTGCGGTTTTCAAAGCTCCCATTCGCCCAGATGTTGTCAATTTTGTGCATACAAACATGGCCAAGAATAAGCGTCAGCCATACGCTGTCAGCCGTAAAGCAGGTCATCAGACATCTGCCGAGTCCTGGGGTACCGGTCGTGCCGTTGCTAGGATACCTCGTGTTCGAGGTGGGGGAACGCATCGGTCAGGCCAGGGTGCTTATGGCAATGTATCCTTTAATAGATGATGAATAACAGTTAAAACGATAGGTAGCAAAATCCATAACTCTTACTAATTGTAGTTTCTTGCTGTCTGAGTTTACGAAATAAGCAAGAAACCAGTTTCTCGCACTAGGGTGCCCTATGTCAGGTCACATGATATGGTCACATGTTAGGTGACTTCAACACTTTTTAGTTTTTTGTCCATTGTTGTAGTTATCCACCCTCCCAGTTGGGGATAGTAATCGTCGAGATTGAGTTCAATTTTTAGGATTATAGATTAAAGTTTTTTACACTGATATTAGATAGTATTGTGTATAATAAAGGCACTGCACTACTTGCTGTGGCAGAACAGATGGCAACCCAGTGTGAGAATGGCATTAATTCAAGGTAGGAACTAGCAGACAAGTTCAGGAAAAATTTCATCTTTCTTCGAAAGTCAAACCATTGTTGTTTCCTTGTGTGTTTTTTATTGTCAAAAATACAAGATGCCTATTTTGAAATTCAAGATGCCATTGTGTACTATGTAGTTTTAGGTAGAAATTACTTTATATTTGCTGTTGAAGTTTTATGATGATAAACAGTAGAGCATGTAGACTCTTTGAATGTATCAACAATTGACTTAACGACCATTAAGATGTGCAGAGGGGGTCGTATGTTTGCGCCAACTAAGACCTGGCGTAGATGGCATCGTAAGATCAATGTGAATCAGAAACGTTACGCAATGTGTTCAGCTCTTGCTGGTTCAGCTCTTCCAGCACTGGTTATGGCTCGAGGTCATCACATTGAGAACATCCCAGAAGTGCCTCTTGTTGTTGCCAATGGTATCGAGTCTGTTCAGAAGACCTCCAGTGCTGTGAAACTTTTGAAAGACTTGAATGCGTATGATGATGTTGAACGATGCAAGAATTCAAAGAAAATCAGAGCTGGCAAAGTAAGCATACATGTTTTGCCAAGGAAACTGAACTAAATTTCTTCAAGTCTAAATTATACTTTATGAAATCCAGTCTGTTTTTAGTTTACAACAAAACAATAGAAACATCTCACTTCATGAATATGCTAATTTTTTCTTCCAGGGTAAGATGAGGAACCGACGATATGTGCAAAGGAAAGGTCCTCTCATAATCTACAACGAGGATCATGGGATACGCCAGGCATTCCGTAATTTGCCAGGTGTTGAACTACTCAATGTTGATCGACTTAATCTTCTCAACCTTTGCCCTGGCGGCCATCTTGGCAGGTATATTTATTTTTATAATTTTGAAAGAAAAATAGTTTTTGTGTATAACAAACTAGTGCTCTTTGATATTAAAAAGGTAGCTTGTCAGCGTGAAAAAGTACAGTTATAAAACAGCTTAAAGGGAAATAGCAGCAAAAAATTTTATTGTCTCATTTGAAAGAGACTTTAAAACAATATATGGAAGTCTATTACAAAATTTTTATATCTGTTGTACTTCGAGAGATTTTCTCACCTAAAACAACGGGCTGTCTGCGATCTTGGATTAATTTCCAACCTCATTAACAATGTTTTGGTGATGTCACAACAGGGATAAGCCAGTGGAAGTTACTCCTAAATACCTACCAACAATCAAATATTGTTTGAAATCTTCTCAGAAAAAAAATCGCGTGATCCCAGTTGTGACCTATCGTCCATATCCACAAATATCCAAGATGGTGGACAACTTAAGATTTACTCTTAATTTACTCACCAGAATCACCAGGATTTACTTGTTTTTCTGTATAGATTCTGTATCTGGACACAGGGTGCATTTGAAAAGCTCGATGGCATTTATGGAACTTGGCGTAAAGCATCAACTGAAAAAACTTCATACAAGTAAGTTTCTAGAAGATCTACATGGTTTTGCATTATCTTTTATTGTTGCTGTTGTATTCATTGTAATTTACCATCTTTCAGTTTGCCAAAACCCATGATGAAGAACAGTGATCTGGCTCGACTGATTAATTCAGAAGAAATCCAGAAAGTTGTTCGACCAGCAAAGTAAGAATCATGTTTGAACAAAAAATGAAAGCTTTGCGAGAGTGAAGTAGTATGGATGGTCCCTTAACTCTTGCTGACAGCTACTTAATGAGTGCTGTTAAAGATCTTGATTTTTTTAATGTGATAATGAGAAAATGATAGTTTATGTATGGTAATTTTTTTTGGTGTTTTGATACGTGTATGTAATAAGAAATAAATATTAGGAATTATATAAGAAAAAACATACTCTGAAGAACAACATCTTGTAAACTCAAGATATGAGCTGGAGTCGAAATATCACCATAAAAGTGTTGTCTTGTTGTTAACAGCTCATATCCAGCTCATATCTGCAAGATGTTTTTCTTATATTTTATTAAATTGTCTGCTGGTAAAGGTTATTAGGGCTTATGATCTTGGGGAAACAGCCAACTGTTGTTGGTATTATTGAAAGCAAGAATTGTAAGACCCCACCCTAAATATAATTGAAAGAATAATCTGTATTTTCTATTTCAGGCCTGCTCCTCGACGTGCTCAGCTGAAGAAGAACCCCCTGAAGAATCTCGGTGTGATGCTGAAGTTAAACCCTCATGCAAAGAGCACGAAGAGAGCCGCACTTTTGGCGCAAGAGAAAAGCAAGGAGGCTAGAAAGAAAGTCGTGGAAAAGAAACGGTCAAAATGAAAAGAAATGAATCATGAATTACTCTTTGAGGCATCAAATAAATAGTGCTCTCTGAAACATGCTTTTTTTTTGTTTTTGTATACTGTCTGAGGATGTAGGGGGGGGGGGGGGTCTGTCTTTATTTTTTCAAACCATTGGCAAGTTTCCATCGCGCGCCATGTTTGTCTCGCGTTTTGAATCGTGCAGGTGAAAACGTACTCGTGGTTCAATGAGTGGATGCAAATCCGATTGAAGATGAAACAATTGAAAGAACGACAAATAATTGGATTTGTATGAAGTGCTTTATCATTTTACCCGACTTGGTTTTTGTAAATCTTTCGCAAATCCTAAAAAACGGCGTCCTTTGTTCTTTTATGGTGTGATTTCCAGGTAAAGTAAGTAACCTAGATGCTGTTTGTTAGAGCTGTTTTCCACTTACCACACATTTTTGTGCACGCGTGAAGAATACATTTCCATTGTAAAATCGAGTTAGATCTACGTGCAGTTACCTACGTGCAGTTATCTATGTGCAGTTATCTACGTGCAGACGGTGCAGTTGTGCGCAATTGGAAAACAGCTCTTGTAGGAAGCTCGCCGATCCAAGTCGATGCTCCCAAAGCGTTGCTCATGTATCTATGTGCTCATTGAAGCTGCTTTAGCATCGAATTGTATATAAAGGTGTTTTTCTCTCAGCACGTCTCTCCTGATGTGCGTTTGTTTTCGCCAGCAGTGACATTATGAGCATTCCAGCGCAGAGCAGAAGTGGATTAGCAGATAGAAAAACAAGAATTAGGCATATAAGGAACCATTCAGGTGTTAGGGATTATTTAAAAGCTCACATTGTGACAAATAGGCAGATTATCACATTTATAAATTTCTCGCCATATGTCAGAACGTAAACGTCCATATTTCGGAGAACGTTTCGGAGGAACAATATAGAATATGTGATATACTTAGAAAGGTACTTTTTGAATAAATTGCGTGCTTGTGCTTTGGAAATTGCTCATCCCCCCATGCAACAAGAGGGGAAGATTCTGTTGACCCCCCGGAAGTCACGCGGGACTGAAATAGAACACGCGTTCACGCGCACTCATGTCCAGCTTACAAGTCTTTATAAAGTATAAAATGTCGATGCGCAAGTCTTAAAGAAAACGCTTCTTAATTGGCTTCAATTCGGTAAAATGTAGGTGTTCAAAGAAAGAAAGAGTTGTTGGTTCGTCTACTTTGTATCTTAGAGACGAAAGAAGAAGGGACGAGTGTTTAAATTGCTTTGAATACATTATGCAGTCGAGTGACCAAGCGAACGACATAGCGAGTGAGTCCAATTCAAAGTGCCAACATGTGTCAGCTACTGTGACAAATAATGGTGATTCCCAATGGAAACGAGACGTCTTAAATGTTATACAAAACAGCAAAAGTACAAGAGAGGTTTCCCTTACCAAGTAAGTCTACAAAACGCGAGTGTTTTTTGCTATTTTATTATGTAACATGCTTTGTACGTATGCCATGCTTGAGTGTTATGAATTCAAGTTTTGTTATTCTCCAAGTGATTGCTTATTTTGTCATTTCAAAGTAGTCTTCAACAAGTATCATGAAATACGATTACTTTGTTACAATGCTTCTTTCTAAATAATATAAAAGATACCAGCTAGACGATTGTATTAAACATTAAAAGGCGTTTGACTAAGCTTCTTACGTTATTTTCAATTCGACTTTGCATCACAATCGATTATTTTTTGTCGGTCGTGTGTAAAAGTGTGATTGTGCGAGTAACAAGCTGAAAGAGAGTTTGCGCTTGTGTTAAACAGGGACGAAGCAACTTCAATTTGTCGGCAGAAAGGAATGGAAGACCGCAAAATTCAAGAAGTTATGAGTAAATTAAAAGGTGGAGGCGATGTGTCGCTGAAGTGTTTAGAAGATTTACTCCATGACTTCCCTCAGCCTAACACGGACCAAAGCAGTGAAACGAATTCTTGTACATCAACTGATGTGTTCATGGATGATAGCACCGTTTCGATCGCCACAGACAAAACCAACGTGTCGACCCGTGAAGCAAATAATGTCAACTCGACTGGTGTAACCAACAATCTCAGCAGAGGAACAAATTTTTTGGAATTAGCAAACACAGTGAGTACATATTTTGACCGTTAGATTGTATAAAGTTAGAGTACTTGTGTTTGTCTCTTATAGTTCCGATGTTGGTGTTTGTTTTATCCGAAATTCTATAGCGTTACTTGGTAATATAAACTTGATGTTGTCTTTACTATATTCCTAGCCGGTTTGTGTGCCATTTTGTAAATTCGTTTGTGGTTGTAATTTGTGATTTTATGCTCTCATTGTTCGAATAGAGTGTTTTCTCTTGGACTCTTCTTTAAACGTTTAAACTTCCAAGAGCGTATGCCAAAATGAAAGCTTACTGTTTGAAATAATAGATTAATTTACAAAACACAGATTTGTCATGTCGGCTTTGGTAAATGTTTAATCAAGCCTTTGTTAGATAAATTGTAACAACAATGCTCCAAGAAGCTCTTTACATCAAACGCTGCGAAATTGTTGCGTTAAATGTATTTTATATAACTGCCTCTTCGCAGTGTAAACAATTTTATTGCAAGAATTCAAAATATTTTGCCCGCATTCGGAATTGTTAAGTAAACAATACAATGATATTTGAAACTCAAAGCTATAATTTCCATGTCAATCTCTTCAAGTGCGCCAATACATGCTACGATTTTGTGGGGATATTTTTTAGAATTTTTGCATAAGTGCGCGATACGAATTAGTAAGGTATAAATGTGATATAAAGCTTGGGGCTCGCTGTTTTCTAATTAACACTGTCGAAGTGATATTAAAGCAAATGAATTTACCCTGCAGGTTTTTGCCAAATAGGTTTATCATATATATAGTTTGCATATTAATGTGTCTGGAATCATGTATATATGAGAGTCATAAGACGCTCTGAATATTGATCTTGTGTACGTAAGATGAATTTTAAAACCAAGCTTAAAATACATTCTAAAATCTAAATGATGAATCCATATTATGTGAATATGGTTTTACATTGTGTGGAAAATTAATTTTATAACTGTGGACTGATTGATTTTTCAATCAGGAATAGAAAATAGGTTTAATTATGCTTGAATATTTAATAAAGTAGCCATGAAGCATCTGTCTGTCCATATACAGAGTATTGATGCTACTTTTTTGCTCAAATGCACCTATACATTCAAATGCAGTCATGTGGTGTAAGATTTTGGTGTATGCCAGTTGAATCTTAGTGTAATTGGCCAGTTGTTTGAATCAGTGCCAATCTCATTCTTGGCTGTGCTTGATGTGTTTACATAATAAGCTATAAAATAAGTACATGAGTGTACTAGCAGTCTGAAATCAAGGTTGGATTGGGTCAGGATATGAAATAAATTGAAATTTTTAGAGAAATCAAATTTTTGTTTCAGAGACATCAACTCCCTGTTAAATGTACAAGCAATATGACTAAAATATAAAAACATGTTTTGTGCAGCAAGACAATAACTTGAGAAAATTAAACTGGGGGTGTTATTGTCCAAGTAGTGATATGATTGATGGATCAATAACACCCCCCCTGTTGGTTGTTGTGAAAATATTGTACAAATATTATTTGATACACAACATGTTTTTATCTCTTTACTTACATTACTTATATATTTAACAGGGGGGCTGCCTCTCAAGTTAATCTCTTAAAAGATGCCCTGTCCAGAAATCTTCCAAGCAAACTAAATCTCTACGAGATGATATACCTTACTAAACTCTTGAGAATATGTATGTAACAGTTCAGACCCTCCCTTGGTAGTAATGTGACTGCAGTAGCTATATTTTAGATTGATGTCCAAACCTGTTTGTATAAAATATTCATTATAAACTGTTTATGTGATATCCAAGTGGTTCAGTTTCCTTTGTTTTGTTGTATACAATCAAAGTTATTATCCTCAAGACATTCATATATTTGTGCATACAATGAAATATTTTGAAAAAAAGTCTGCATATTGTCTGCACCTTATCAACATTTTGTATTACCTGGCATTGCCTCAATGGCCCTTAATAACTGCATTGTGTTCTTTCCATGATCTTTGACATGCTAGAAGATCTTGTTTTCGTAAATAACCAAGAATTTTCAATTAAATAAACATTACACATTTCCATGAAACTTTCATATTATATTGGACCATTAGAGTTTTATATTTGCGTCAATGCGTTGACTTTCACTGCGCATGTTGACCCTTAGTACAGGAATGCTTAGAATATTCTGCCCTGTACATTTACATTTCTGAACAAAAACAAAATTTAGAATATCAGGGGGGTTGTAGGTCACGTGAATAGCGCTACCGCCGAATAGTGATTTTTCAAACTTTCTTAAATACGTTCAGTAAAGTCACTTTTTATCTCTTGCGATCTCAATATCGTTGATGTTATTGATTTTTAAGGCCTTCCTGCAACAGTTAAAAAATTACCATCCGGTGCATAGAGCTATATCCACCTTTTGTACGAGTGATCCAAAATGACAAACTTCAAAACTATAACCAGCGCAAAGAACGTGCGCGGCTAAACAAGCTAACGCGTTAAACATGTATTTTATTTCCTTGCCACCCCCCCCCCCCCAGCCTGCACAGTTTGATTTAAAAAACAAACCATCAATTTATAATCGCAGCTAACTGCGACTGATTTGGTTATCTTGCTGTTACGATTTGCACTAATGTCTGAATTAAAGCGATGAACAACGTTTAGACGTTTGCCTTCAGTACATGTAGGTTAATTTTTAACCCATTAAAGCCCCTTTTACATGACCAAATTTTCTTTACCAAATTTCATGAGTCACGAACTGTGTAAATTAGGGGGTTTTTGACAAATCTACATTCAAAACACATTTGGCACATGAAATTTGGCAAAGAAAATTTGGTCGTGTAAAAGGGCTTTAAGCATAAATTGTAAAAGAAATGTTTATAGAGAGAACACTAAGTACTCAAGATTGTAAAGATGATTGTTTGCAAATGCTTTCCGTTCAGGAAAACCTATGAATTCCACTGCAACAATTGTTATTTTGAATTGAAGTCATAATTTTCCTTCGAAATAATGAATTTAGGAAAAGCGATGCTCACAGTACAAAACACCTCCATAAATGAGCAGTAATTTGAGAATTGAAAAAAAAATTGTTTTTCCAGGATAAGCCTTTCAATGCGCACGTTTAGGTAAAAACAAATCAAGCGATTATGTGCAAAGCAAACAAAATGTTGGATTTAACGTAACTATATACCGCAGTGTAGTCTTCATATTACCAAATGATTAACACCTCAGCTGGTCACGATATTTACAACCCTTGACAAGAACTGAAGCAGAACTTGACAGCATGAAGACAAGTCAAAGAAAGCTATAGAGGTTAAGAGCCGTTTAGAGATGCTTGAAAAACGAGGGCCAATATTTGAGTCTTTCTATAGTCATCCCCACTCTCCCTAGCAATCTCCAGATTCAGCCCTTGCACGTAGATTCGTGTGCAACAAAAAATCGGCTGCAAAAATTGCTCTTAAGATCTTCAAGGGAAGAAATTTGCATTTTGGCACATGTTCATTGAAGAGTCATTCTTTAGACAATAGCATCAAGCAGCTCATAAACAATGAAAGCTAGCAGAAATGGTGCGAACAAAAAACTGCAAAGAAAAATGTATTTTAGCCATCACAAAAAAGGAAGAAAGATGTATTTAGTTGCTAAGCCTGCCGTGCAGAATCCTGCGTTCGCGCTGTGTGCTCGCTTTTCATAACTTCCTATAGGAAAAAATACACTTTTGTGGTGTATTTGCTGACCCTCAAGCTTGTCAATGTTGACAATAGATGAACTGCATTTCTGTGTTTTCCCAATATCAAACTACTTCATATAATGTACAATTTGGACATCGTTTTGCTGACAATGATCTGTACAATGTATGCACATTTGATCCCCCATGCATGTCGACACGTCTAGAATATCCTTGAATGCTAATCACGAGATCTTGGCTCGCCACTTAGACTTTAAACGGACAATTTCCTGGCAAAGCTTTAAAGCCTCGAGGGCGTTTAGGCACCACTACCCGCGATATTTCATTTGCTTTTCATTCCGCGTCCAAAATGGAAATTGAAACGCGCCAGAACTTCTATCACTTTTTTTCGACCGAATTTGTCCGCCAAAGACTGCTCAAGCTGCGAAGGGTATGTGTTTAAAAGATTGTTGTATTGTTGTTTACGTGCACGAACGTATACCTGCTTTGGCGGGTAGTTTGCTCGTCGTATTACTCGTATATTGTATTACCGAATACTGGATGTTGGAAAACAAATAAATAGAGGCGGTTGGTATTCAATCACTGTGTTGTTCTGGAACATTGATAACCATAATCGTGTGTGATTCTATCAAAGTCATTCATATCTGTTACAATATTTATTTTGTCTATATTATCCTTTGTCAGTTGCCTCAACCCAGTGGTTTTGCATGGACTCGAGTAAGACAATACGTCTATACTTCATACAACTAAAGCAAGGTGGCGAATTCTGCTCTTTTGCTGGGGAATTTTATTTAGTTAGTTGATGTTGAAGATTGTTCTAGTTTTTGTGCGTAATTAGGTGTATCAGCCGGATATATTTATATGTATGATGCTAGATTTGATTTACTTTCTGCGTTTTGCGTAGTGTAAATACCAAAACTAACTTTGTCACGGAAAAAAAACAATTCTATTTAAAGCTCTTATGCTCATTACTTTTTTAAATAACCTGTCAGTAAGAGTCACTCCTTATTTGTCCTGGAGGAAACCGGAGTACCCTGAGAAGACCTGCAGTGGAAAACACGTCACTGGGAATATTGAATGTCATGACAACCAATAACACTCTTTGTCGTAAAAGCATCTTTGTTTCCTCTTCCTTTTTTCATCATTTATTGTTTAGCTTTCTCTTCATTGATGTCCCTTATCCAGGATTTGTAGCAAAGGAATGACTATCTCAATCTATTCTTATTTTAAATTTAGCTTCATTTTGCCGCGCTTGCTTCTCTGAAAAGTGAAATCACCGACTTGCAGAAAGAAGTGAAGAAAGTGACATCAGAGCGAGACTCGTATCGGCGCACTCTCAAAGAGTCTAGGGACGAGAAAGATCGACTGATTGTCAAGTACGAGGAGCGGTTACACGAGCAGGAACAGCAGGTGATTAGTATGTGGGTAGTTGATGGATTTATAATCTTTCCTCGATTTAATAAGACATTTTCCGCATTCTACTAAGGCGATTATGCTAAACAAAACAGTGCTTGGCAACACAAAATTATCAAAGAAAGTCTTCTGTAATTCTGAGTGTTCTAGGCAGTCTCTTGAAACTCGCTATTCAGATCTATGTGAGAGGGTTGCAATAGAGAGTTAAGTAAGGGTTGGTGGAGCTCCGGTCTTGTGTATTGCTGTATAACGAAACATTACCACTCAAACTCTATTGCAGGTAACTGAGTTACAAAGTGTGATTGCTGAATTGAGACGAAAACTTGATCAAGCTTCAACGAATTGTATCGCTGAGGAAGATGAAGAAGAAGAAGAAGGAACGCCAAGCTCTGATGGCGCTGGAAACTGTAAGTATTAAGCATTCAATAAATAAACTGTTTATTTTAGGCTAAGATCTTCTTGAGACTTTGCGGAGATCGTCATAATCGACAATAGAGAAAATCAGGGTTCTCCGTCTTAATCCTTTTTTATCACACAAGCAATCAATTGCTGGGTTACCATCACTCGGTAATTTTCATGTTCGTTTTGTTTATGTTCTGTGCAATAACGTGATATTTTTTTTCTCGTCTTGTATCCCATCGTCAACGTCCGGACTTTAGTTGCACAGTCATTCAAACAAGAGCGTTTCACTCTACGATTGTGGGTTTCAATGCTCACTTATGACTCGTGCCACTTATGTGAAAGAGGTTTGCGACCTCTTCTAAATGTCGTGGGTTCCTCCCACAGGAAATATTGTTTGCTATAAGTGTTTGGTATTATAAAATACGTCATTGGCCCTCGGAAAGCTTTTTAAATTTGGTTGAAAAACTTCCTTACTTTGGAGTGGTAGATTAATTGGATATCTTAGAAGCAGTGTGCGTGGCAGCGGGTCAATTTTAAAGCGGATGAGGTTTTAGGCTGACTTGAAATTGATATGTAGTCAGCCCCTTTTATATTTTGAAACCATTGTTTTATTTATTCAGCTTCAAATGCTTCTCAAGGTGGCAGCGATCAAGAAGACACTGATACTGCAGAAGTGTTTGAACTCAACGAGCAACGAGCATCAGATTCGGATCATGTCGTTGAAGCTCACTTCAGTACTTTATCTAAGGCGAATCAGAAGCTTCAGTCTCTTGAGCAGAGTATTTCCAGTCCTGTTAACGAGAAGCCTAGCGATGGAAAACAGTTGGAACTCACTCGCGCCATCTTTCTACAACTTCAACAGAAATTGACTGAACTCAAAGATCAATGCCAGGAATTGGAAAAGAAGAAACACCAACGTAAGCTACTTCGACTATGACTTTACTAGTTTTTTTGAAATATGTAGAATCAAGTTGTTTAACTCTACCAAAAACTCAGATTTTCCCAGAGAATAACTGTAGTTTTTGTTTCAATTCTATCCAGTCGAAAAACAGATACAACAAGCCAGTGTTGTTGAATATGTGAGTCGAAAAAGATCAAGCGAAGGGTCTGAGGTATGAAATTGAGTGTTTTCTCTCACTGGAAACAACCAGTCC
Organism: Muricea muricata; assembly: GCA_963855995.1. Classification (NCBI taxonomy): domain Eukaryota; kingdom Metazoa; phylum Cnidaria; class Anthozoa; order Malacalcyonacea; family Plexauridae; genus Muricea; species Muricea muricata. The sequence continues at coordinate 265,408 of OY979730.1, read as the reverse complement.
CATTGTGGTTCTTACTGATGATGTACAACTATACTTTATGAATTATTGCAGCTGCAACATCAAGTAATAAACATGACGAAAGAGCGAGATTTGATGAAAGCTCAAGTGTTGAAGTTGGAACAAGAACTGGATAAAAGCAAAGCGCTGACGGTTTCAATGCGCGACGAAAGAGATAGCTGGAGACGCAAGGTTGGTGTCTTTTTCGCATTGTGAGATAACACTTTAGAAATGATGAAACCATCCAGAGTAGATGAAATTAATGAATGTGGTGTCACTCGAGTCTATATCCACACTGGGCAAGCTAAAAAATATGCCTGACCACGGTTGGAATTTGAATCAAACCTAGGACTTTTAGAATCTTAGTTAAGTGCAAGGGTCGTAGGCTCGAACCGTGGTAAGGTATCATTTTCAGCTTGTCCCATGTGGGTGTGGACTCAGAGTAACACCAGAAATGCCATTTTCAACAGAGTACATGAAACCAAGACAAAATAGATGAAATTAGTCTATTTAACGGTTTTTGGGTGGTAACTTTGAACCAAAGTAGATTGTTCTTATTTGTCACAACTAAAATTAACTCACAACATTTCAGCACCAGGAAATGAGCAAACGTCAACTTTCTTTAACCAACGGTTCACGACATGACATCAGTGATGCCAGTGAACCTCCCTCGCCTCGCCCCAGTCGCTCGAACTCCGCCTTCACTCCAGTCAATACTTCACAACAAACCTCGTCCGAGTTCTCTCCTCGTCTTCATCGTCAGCGCGGCTCCTCCACGCCGACCTCCCCCGTTGCAAGACGTCATAGTTTCAACAGATCGTGGACGCTCGGTGAAAGTCCAGGATCTTCGTTGAAATCTGTGAAAAATTCACCACCCGGAAGCGGTAAGACTTGTTTGCATGTTAACTTTTGTCAAGTTTATTATAGAGTTAAATCCACGAGTTTCACTCCATCTAATTATGTTTAAATGAATACAAAGCCCAATCGAATTACATTCATGACCCAATGTTTCGACTCTATGATCTAGCGTTTTCATCAGGGTGATCTGATGTGGTAACGCTCTTTCTTGTATATTTGAGGATTGTAGAGTAAAGAGCAAGACTTGATTATTACACCATTTTGCCGTGAAGGAATTTCATAACTTAGTGATTCTTATAAGCGAATTGAACTATTTCAAATAATAACGCTTTGTCATTCTCGTCATATACATACCTTGTCAAAAAGACTGTCACGGTATCATTCTCGTGGATAAGACCACAAACGTGATTGTAAAAATTGTTTTGTTTAGTAAAGTCAGCTCATAGCAGTGGCTGGAAGAATGCGTCCAGTGATTTAGGATCTTCCGTAGTCAGTTGTCCCGATGCTGTGCTGGGGAGCAGACAGAAGAAAGACGATGGAGAAAATGAATTGATCGAAGGTCTAACTGGAGAGAAGTTGATTAAGATACTGGTTAGTTATTAATCATATTGTATTGTTCAGGTGCTGTACCCGAGCTTCTACAATCCTAGGCTACAATTTGATTGCATAAGCTTTCTTCATATGGGAGAGAGGGAGGGGATTGGAACAAAAAGAATGTTTGAATTGTGTTTAGATGTTTGAATTTGAGGAATGTTTGAAGTTTATTATTAGTGCACGCTCATACAACCCATGTCTTATTCTCTACCCAAATAATACAATATGCCGATTGCTCTAAATGTTTTCAGCATCAACTGCCAGAGTTTGACAAGATGCCAGAATCTTTGGTCAACACACTTCAATCATGCCAGACACTTCGTGACGTGTTCCACGCTCTGCACACGCACTGGACTCAGCAGTCAGGTGACCAGATTCAGGAATATCAGATCGAGGTTGAACATTTGCAAACGAAACTTGAACACATTCGAGCGCAGAATAATGTCATCGCGTTGTCAATGGAGGAAAGTAAGAGCAACAGCGAGCAATTATCCTTGCTCATTGGTAAGTTGTGTATCAGGGTCAATTTTGTGAAGTCAAGTGGATATGTCTTCAATACTTTCCTGTTGTAGTTCTACTGAATGGACGATTCCCCTTTTAGACAAACTTTTGAATTAGGAATATTTAACAGCTGAAAAGAGCATCCTAAATTTAGTAAAATTGTGAGTAAAATTTCGAAATCTGATTACACTTTTACAAAAGTATACAAAATTTGCAAACTTCACAGGACTATGTTTTCCACATTTTACAAAATGCAAGCAAACTTCACCATTTTACTAAATTTAGGATGTTCTTTCTACCTGTGCTAATGAATATTTCTAATTCAAAAGTTTTTTCTAAAAAGGGGATGGTACATTTAGCTAATAATCCTTACAGAAGCTTTATGGTCTGTACAGTTCCATAATAAAGATGGCTTAGGTTGTTCTTATATATTTTAGGAAAGTACGAATCTCAATGTCTGGCCCTCCAGGCTGAGCTAGAACTTTGTGATCGAACTATCGATGGTTTCGAAGCGTTTGTTTATTTACTGGAGAGTGAACAAGAAGTATTGAGTATAAACTGTAATGCTGACGGAATCGATTTATTCCGTTATCGTTCGTTATCCCGAGTAGGTAGCGAAGCAAGACTTCGTTGTCCGGACATTTACGAAGACGATGAAGATCAGATGGCGTCGGGATGTTACGAGCGCCGACGACACGCCGAAACGCAAGCGAGAGCGTTGTTACAGAAATACGACAAAGGATCCGATGGGAATGTTTCGACAGGGGCAAATCGCCCATGGGAAGAATTATCCTCAGTGAGTCGAACTAGCGCTACAAGCTCTACAGGATCATCCGCTGACCTTGATTTCAGTAAAGAAGAGGAAGGCAGGCTCAGAGCGTATTTATCGAGACTAAAGGACAAACGAGATACAGTTCGGACGACTTTGATGGAACTGCAAAGCGTACATGATGTTTTAGTACCTGTAGCAAGGATTGAATTAGACTCACTTGACGCTAAACTAGACTTAGAAAATGCAGTATTATTGCAAGAACTTATGGCGCTCAAAGAAGAGAAAGCTGAACTCAGAGCCAAGGTTTATTTAACGGAGAAGGAAAAGAAAGCTCTAGAGCTGCAGCTGTCATCAAGAGAAGCTCAAGAACAAGCTTACGTTGTACATATTGAACACTTAAAAACTGAGTTGAAAGATCAGATTAGGAAAAGACGAAAACTTGAGGAAACCGCGCGAGCGAATCAACGATCAAAAACCAGTGTAAGTAATTGACAATTCCCATCATTGATAAGTCTATCTTTGACCCGAGTTACTCCTTTCACCAACGGACTGTCAATATTTCAATTGAAGAATTTGAGATTTGTGTTTGTATATTTCGGAAGGGAAATATTTCATGTACTGATATACCTTACTGTACTACCATAGCACTTGCACAATGAGCTGGAGATTGATATGGAAAACTTGTTCTTTTCCCTAGGATGGCGAAGCTTCCAGTGCGTCAGCAACTCCCGCCATCACGTTGGCAGAATTGCGAACGAGCGATGAAGATATTCCCGCTGACCTGTACGAAGCTGCACGACGCGAGAAAAAACTGAAGTCGAGAATACGAGAACTTGTCGATACTCTTGAGAAACAATCCAAGAGCACTGAGAGCAGACATCAACAGGCTGGTGAGTATATTTCTGACTTGAAGAGAGCTAATGGAGCGTTGGTTGCCGCGTACGAGAAAGCGAAGAAGAAGCACACGGCAAGGGTGAAGAAATTGGAGTCGCAGATGATGACGATGATGGAAAAACATGAAAAACAGGTAGGAATGCTGGGATAAGACTTCAGATAATAATCTGTATTCAGGTAACTAACTTCACTAAAAAGTGTTTTACAATTGGCACCTGTAATTATCTAATTTATCACGAGACAAATTACAATGAGAAAAGTATATAACTGAAAAATAGCTATTTTATAAGATGGCAACTTGCATGTAAAAAGACTGTTTCAAACTCTTAAAAGAAGCAAGATTTGGCAAATATAAATACACCTGGCCAAGGATTAAGCAAGATTTGCTGCTTCACGAATGTTCACATCAAGAGCGTTTCAGTCATCTACTGACTTATCAGTATTCTTGTCCATCGACGCCAGTTGGTCCTAGATTATTATGTATGGTATTATATCCTTGTATATCCCTGCTCTTCTTGTAGCCAACATCTCACAACTTGCAGCAAGTTGAAACTGCCAACATTGTCAACAAGTTTGGAACAACTTGCCATAAATTTGCTGATTTGTTTGTTGTTTAGATTTCCAGTCTTCGTGAGAGAATTTCTATGCAAGACGACGCAGGTCCAACCCATCCGAACGAGACGGCATTATAGTGGTGGAAGAAATATAGAGCGAGACTGGGAGCCACTGTTCTCGTTGTACAATGAATCCGAGCGCCAACACGCAAGGCATATAACAACAAACTAACTAGAAATACTTGCTTTAGTATTGTCCAGTTCTTTTGCACGTTCATGCACCGACGCCATTTTGGATGTGCTGAGCTGCTGTCATCCTTGGCAAAAGTCTTTGTGCTGCTTGAATCAAAGCTTGATTTTCTCGGGTTTAGTTTGTTGCAGTTGCACATAACAAGTTCTAAAGGCCTTACCAGACCATAGTATTTTATATTTAAAAGATGCTTGCATTTAGAAATATTTTATACTTGTAAGCAACCTAATTTTTCTGCTTGGGTAGAAAATCTGGCTATCGTAATAGCCAATTTTGATTTGAACCATTAGTATGGGGATTATAAAATTTCACTTGACGGAGTTTTTATTCAGTTGGAACGTTCAGAACACAAGAAGTATTTTAAACGTTGAGTTTATTAGATGAATCAGCGAGGCATGCGTATTTTAAAGAGTAGAGATTATTATTAGCATATTTAAGAAGAGAGGTTAATACAACAAACTATGCCGAATAATATTTATGGCATCTATGTATAGCTCGCCCTATGTAAGGGAATCCAAGAGGATTAAGATGTTAATCCGGATTACTGGCATTCTAATTTCTACTAGTAGTTTTGTCCTTGACTCCCTTACGCAGGGCGATATCGCAGATTGTTGATTATATATTGTAGTTTTTTTAAATCTATCATTTATATTTGTATGTGCTATTAAAAATGTTCAATTCAACAAGTTCTTTTGGCCCAGAAACAATAAAATAACTAAATTATACCCATGTGGAGCCCAACTCTGGTGTATTGGCACAACCAGTTGCCAGGGACGTATCCAGAACTTTCAAAGGGGGGGAGCCCTGCAGATACTAATAATTATGATAGGTTTGACGCGTCTATCGCGTTAAATACCAGGGAGGTTTAGCAAAGAGACGTGACGTCAATGCGACGTAAAATGCCGTGATTGCCCATCTCCAGATTTGCTCACGGCATTTCTACATCGTTTTTACCTCGCTTTGGCGTTGTCAAAGGCGTTGTGTCGTCTTTGTTAAACCTCTCTATTAACGAAAGGGGGGGAGCCGCGGCTCCCCCTGGCTACGTTCCTGCCAGTTGCTGAGCTCTAAGCAGGCCCGTTCGCAGGCTAGTAGTGCTTATGCTTAGTGCTTAGCAGCAAGGGGATTGGAACGAGTGAAAATAAAAATCGGCATCCTCGTTCCAACGCCCAAGGTCCGTGCACTTCGCAGTGGAGCTGGGGACGAGGATGAAAAATTGAAATAATTTTTTTTTATTATTTTATAAAATCGTTTTCTTAATTTACGTTTGTTACAAATAGCTCTTTATGAGCAAAGCAGTTTAAAAAGTAGAAGTACTCTCGAAATATGTTTTTTTATAAAGAAAAAATATTGAAAACGAGGACAAAAGCATACGTCCCCGGGTGGGCTTGAACCACCAACCTTTCGGTTAACAACCGAACGCGCTAACCGATTGCGCCACGGAGACGTTCACGTGAATTGGGGTTGTAATATTTAATTATTAACAATTCTCAAATTTGCAACATTTGTATTATGGTTCCGTCGTCATTGTGTATCTTGTCAAATTTGACAATTTGTCTCGAGCTTCAGAGCGAAGTAGGCGCAATATTGGCAAGATACAAATTTTGAATATATCTTTGTTATTATTACTTCCGTAATTTTGCTATTTGGTCAAGACTAGTAGCTGGAGAAATCTTTAAAATGTACAACTGCAGCAAAACCAAGGAAATTTTGGATAGTTGTTCAAAGCACGTGGTAGAAACTGGAAAGCAGAAGACAGGTCAGTATGTTTATTTTTATATTTTTGATAGGAAGTCTTGCTTTTTCACTTAGTTAATGTTATGCCACACCAATTTGTTTTAAACACCCTTCAAAGAAGAAGGTTCTTCACTCGAAACGTTGATCTTATTTGAGTTCTTTCATGATAAAATATATATATATATATATATATATATATATATAGATAAAACAACTTTGAGTTACTTCATAGATTTTATTTACTATTTCGCTCTACTTCGGTATTGAGCACTCTATTTGTATGACTTGGAAACAGTGGATATGTTTTTTATATTCATTAATCTATATATATAAATATATATATATATATATATATATATATATATATATATATATATATATATATATATATATATATATATATATATATATTTCCATAATTTCATGGCGAGAGTGCATTCCATGTAGACTCCACCCCAGAGAGATACACTAATATTTGCTATATATGCTGTTATGATTGGCTAAATGCATACCGGAGATCTCCACATGGAGTCCATAGAATGCAGTCTGGTTTCGCGGTCCACCCATGATCCTTTGTGGTATCCCACACATTGTATCTGGGCCAGTCTATATTATATAATTCACCGTAGTAAAAAAGATGGTGGCATGTCGATTTAACCAGAATGCATTGTGGGTATCAAGTAAGAACACCTGGGAAAAGATTACAAGAAGCAAAGCTAATGGATTGAAATTTTAACACCAGTGTGAACATAACCTGATGTCTTCCGTCTGTATTTCGAAATATGTTAATTTGACTTTTTAAACAATTTTAGACTGCAATGCATTCTGGTGAAATCGACATCCGCCATCTTTTTTTGCTACGGTGAATTGTAGAAGAAGTGTATTGTAAATAATTTCATGCTTGCAAAACAAGGTTTTATGAGCTAATTCCTTGTAATATAGATACTCTTTGCTGCAGTTTACATATTTTTTCTTGCAACCTCAGGACTTTTTCTTGCAGATGTATTATTTCTTTTTCTCTTTCACTTCTTTTATTTTCCTGTTTGTTCCTGTTCTCCATTTCTCTTTCGTATAAATCATCTTTTGTACTTGGTTTATGATTGTCAAAACTAGTGGCTTCCATTTGCTCTGTGCTAACACCGCTACTTTGATATGACACATGTTTACATATATTTATATCCATCTCTTCTGGTTTCTTGCAACTGTCTCCATTTCTTTCTGATGATTCTTGTTTTATTTTAATCTGTAGTTTACTTCCATCTGTTCTACCATCAGATTGTTTCTTGTCACTCACATACTCAAGCAAGTTCTCTTCTAAGTTCCCATCTCTGTCTGACGTCCGTATGACAGACGTGAATCTTCGAGAAAAGTAATCACGACACTTTTGAATAAAATTCTTTGTTTCTGTAGATGTTTGGCTTGCATTGTTTGCCATTTAGCTTTTGTGTGTAGCATTAATGTTGTCTCATATGAAAAGAAGGAGGAATCCTAAACTGTATCTAGAGATCTCTTTGAACCATAACTGGTACCAGTTCATATCAAGTGCAATTTAATGTTAGCATATTTAAAATTAGCTGAGTGTATGATCTTGTGCAGAATATAGAAAATAGGAATAATATATAACCTGATATCTTCTAATGTATTGAACATTTTCATAATCCTATTCAGTATTTGTCTTGTTATTGTTTTGAAAATTCTAATGTTGTAAGAGGTGTACTGAGGAAAGAGCGATGTCCCACTTTAAAGGAACTGTGTCACTAAAAAATTGAGCCTGTCTTAGAAGGAAACATTATTTTTTGGGTAACATGATTAAAAATGCTCGGAAAATTGACTGATAAAGTTGATTAAATTTTGGTTTTGAAAATGAAAGAGGAATGGTCCCAGATTGATGCTGGGTGCTTCAAACATCTTAGTGATGTTTTATTTTTATTACAATTGTTCTCAACTAAACCTCAACGAGAACAACAATACTCCAAGCAGGAATCAAAGAACAATTGAGTCAGATTTCAAATAAAATTGTAAAAAAGTTCTATATTTGTATGTTAATTTTAACTATATTCATTTACAAGCTTTCTTCTTCTTGCATTTCAAAGATCTTCTGTTGTGTTTTCACAACTTTTGCTTGAAATTTTAATATTTTCTGTTGAAGTCTTAAAATTTCCTTTGCAACATGAGATGTTTGTGGTTCACTTTGACATCTGTTTCTTGTAGATAATTCATTACTTGTTATTCTCTCTTCTGCTCTCAAACTTTGCTCAAAAACGGAACTCTGGCCAAGTGCTCCATGATTTTTGTCACCAACGTTTTCATTTGTTCTGTTAGTTTCCTCTTGATTACCATGAAATGATTCAGAAGCATTTTCTAGTATGTCTGCGCTTGGATCATTTCTTAAACTTGTTGTTTCTAACTTAGCCTGACAAGTTTCATCAAGATCTCCGAACACTTTCTCATTGTCATTTTCCATCATCTGTGCTTTCTTATCCACTGAAACATCGTGTTTATCAGGTTGTTTTAAAGCAGATACATTATCTTCAGATTTTTCCCCCCGTCGTGTTTGACGCAAACTTCTCACCCATCTTAGATGATCTTGCAATTTCAGTGGAGTTGTAGTTCCTTCAGAAAGTCTATCTTTCTTTCTTTTCATGTTTTCTTTTGAATCTGTTTTACTAAACATCTCTTCGTCTTCACTCCGGGAAAGAATTCGTTCAGCAAGACTTCCTGTTGCAGGTTTTAAAACGTTTTTAGTTTCTTGTTCATTTTCACGAAATGATCGCTCTGCTATAACTGTTTTCGGTGGATCTTTGTAATTGATTTGTGGGTCCATTAGGCCTTGCGCATTTCTTTTAGTACCAGACGATATATACTCTGTGTTAGTATCTTCTTCAACTATTAAAGATCTTTCATTTTCTTTTCTCTTTCGTTGTGAAACTGTTTTACGCTGCATAGTTAGCGATGGAACACAACTCGCTGGTCTGGCTGGTAATTGTCTTGTAGTAAATGCCATCGATGATTGTGGCCTTTTTGGCGGAGTTTTGTCACCTTCTGTTGACGTTCTATCAGTAAATGCCATTGATGAGTGTGGTCGTTTTGGTAAAACTTTCTTAGCGATTGAAGGATTCCTCGCTGAAGTTTTCCTTTTGTCATCTTCGACGGATATTTTCTTTGTAATCGCCATTGATGAGTGTGGTCTGTTTGGTAAAATTGTAGGACGATCTTCTGATGACGTTTTGGTTAACGCCATAGATGAATGTGGTCTGCCCTTAGTATTCTCGTGTTTCTTCGAGAAAACATATTTATTTAAGCGAGAACTTGTCCTTTCGTGACGAAGTGAAACCGGCGCCAAATGCTTTCCGTCTCTCTCAGCAGTGAGAGTTGGTGATTTTGAAGAAGCGTTTAAGTTCCGTCGTTTTTCCTGCGTGTTCATTTTGTCTCCGTTAACAGTCGACTTTATATGTTCTCGGTCGCTGTCCAATACTGATTCACTCATGTGTTCACTTGCCTCAACTCGCGTGGTATCTCTTGATTTGTCACGCGCGCTCTCCCTAGAAACACTCATGGATTGAGAGGTAAAGTGTCTGGTGTCACATACTCCACTGTCTTCAGTAATTTGTTCCATCTCATTTCTCTGAGTGTTAACTAAAGATAAAGTACCAAGATTCTGCTCGCTCGTTTGCTCAGAAATATTCAAATCATGTTGGGCACTAAAATTTTTACTCGAAATCGTTTGTGGAGTAACATTTGTCATACTCGTTTCGGTGTTAATAGATCTTTGCAAAGACTTTTGTTTTTCGGAATTGCTACCGTCATTTCCCACTTCAATACCTTTACCAAAGCTTCCATCTTCTGTGGCATTTCTAGACTTCGAATTTCTACCCTTGCCTTTGGGCTTTCGTAGCATTTTGCGCCGTCTTTGCAGTCGTTCGTAATCATCTTCGGTCGGAACGCTTTCGTAATCCAGTCCCAAACATGAGCCCCAGGTTCTTACCAATAGCGGAGTAACAGTGGCCCAAATATAGAACAAGACGCAAAGAAAACTAGAGGACATTTGTATCCAGACAGTCGCCCAGTTTTTGACGAGTTTTCTCATGTCAGCCAACTCGTCTGGACTATGCCAGTTTGTGATGACCATCATTAACTGCAGAGACGCCAGAAACATTACGAAATGGAAAAACGAATAATTATATTCCAGTTCCATGCTTTCTTCTTCGACATATTTTTCACCGATATATTTCTCAGCGTCGTTTCCATCGAGGTAATTTAGGGCGTGGTCCTCTCTTGTGGGATATTTTGATAGCGTGAATCCAATCTTCTCTAGCTTTGAGGTACTGGATCGGACATTGCATGCGAAGATTAGCAAAGCAAACATTAAAACGCAGTCAAATATCGCCTGACCATTCACTCCAGATACTTTGTCGTATTCCAGAATGACGTCACCCATAGGGTTACATGAGGCATCAGGCTCACTGCTCAGCGTGCACCATGTGAGGTACGTGGTGTAAAGACTAACTATGGAGGATTGTAAGAGGCCAGAGCCCGGGGAAGTGTCTTGAACTCGTGGTAGAATTGAGATGATTGATGCTAATAAACAGTGAAGTACATTGAATGAAATTAGAAACATGTTTCCTCGGCATTTGGAAAGGTCTTGTATATCAGTGAAGTATAAATAATAAAATACTGCCATTGTGATGGTGATTGAATACACTAACACAGTTGAAGAGACAAGGACGAATCCCCAAAAAATACTGTTCCCAGATTCCATTCTTTCTGCCCAGGAGAAGCTCCAGGAATAAGCGAAATCAATCACTAGTAATATCTGTATCATAATGAAAATAAAACCTCCTGTCAAGCCGACATACATCCACAGTCGACTAAGTTCAAAATGCCGGGGTATGTGAAATGCCCCAACCAAGATCAGAACCAATAAAACCAGTTTTAAAAACCAGAATCCATTGTGTAATTTAATTCGGATGTCCTTGGTAGAGGTAGTGTTTAACATGAGCAGAGCAAATGCTGCGTAGAATGCTGCCAGTGAGAAACAAATGCGATATACAGCTCCGTAGCCGACCAGATTGTCACACATTTCCTCTGAGGTCAGGCTCGCACAGAAATATGGGAGTTTATCCAGATTACTGCGCATGTTCGGGCTTAGGACGAGAAAACTGAGAATAGTTCCAAGCAGCAGGAATAACGAGAAGAGGAACCTTGGATAGTTTGTAGTACACGAAGAACACAAAGTACTAAACGTTGATGATGTACAGCATAAAAGTCCCTCAATAACCTCTGGTAATCCTAACGTTGTAATCCAGTTTCCCATAGAAACCCATGTATACCTTCGGGCTTAAATCTTTCCGTAACATGTAATGTTCGATGATAGTCTCTCTCGTATTTCAGTGGGGTTGTCTGAGGCTTTTCTGATCCAGGGAAGAACTAACTTTGACCGATTCTAAAGTTGTAGGTCAGCAAGCTTATCGATATTTAGGTATTCAAAATATTCTTGCTGATAATATATAGTATGGGTGAAAAATTATCAAATGAATCAGTTCATCCAAATCGAAATTCTGATCTCAGAAATATAATCTAATTTTTCACCAGGGCATAAAGTTTTACCCAAATGTCTGATATATGTTCTTTAATAATTTCCCAGTAGAGATCCTGTAAAAACGTCTTCTCAAAAAATTGATTAATATCGTCCTTTCACTGAAATACTTCAACCGTATGTTTCCAGAAGATCACAATCCTTCATTTACGTTCTTTATATGTTATACATAGTAAGGATCCATCACATCTTTTCTTCAATTATAAACGCCATCCACAATTTTGACATGTATTTTCAAGTGAAAAGTTTGTAAATTAGATCTCTACTTCAACCTGGTACCTGTCGATAAAGTTAATCTCGTCTTAGAGCACTCTTAGTTTCTTTCCAACCCATGAAGACATCATTTGACAGCTTATAATTTGGTAAACGATCTTGTCCGTTTCTACCCCTTATTCTTGTGTTATTTCTGATGTCGTATGCTTGTTTGATACGCGAAAAGCTATTTTAGTGAGTGAGGTACTCTGGTTACCGATGCATGACATTGTGTCACTAGAAACCTGCGGAGATTAAGGCGGGAGATTTTAAATATTGCTCGTTTCAACTCTTTTACCTCAAATACAAGACTCTATTATACTTAGAACTTTAGTTCTAAAGTATAATAGAGTCTTTTTAGAAGCCTTTTCATTCAGATACTGCAAAGATAGATTGGGATACATTAAATCTTTGGCCAATGTTTGTCATTTTATTAACTTCAAGTTCTATTTTTCTAAATGCAATCTAAACTAAATACAGTCCATATTATAAAATCTACAAAAGTTTATCAGCAACTAAGTCTGTCAGTGCTTTCTTAAGTTTCCTTCTTAATACTCGTTTCTCTCCTTCATGTATCAGGCTATCTAGTAATTGCGAGTTGCCAACTCTCTTTTCTGTCTTTTGTATTTGCTGTTTAGGCAATGGCAGTTGTTCAAAAAGTTCGTCAAGAAGTTTGATTGCCGTAGACCGTATCTCAACAATGTTCTCAGGATTTCTGGAGTACAACTGGATGATGCGGGACTTGATCTCGTTGAGTCGTTCTGAAATAACAAGAGATGTACATCATATGGGTAAGTTATTGCTTGGTTCAAACGACTACAATAGCGTATTGACCCAGGACGGGGGAAAACGTAGCTAAACTATTAGAACTGGATAGCTACTGTATATCAGTGCTTAATTTTTTTTGTTAAGGATCTTTTGCACCCAGCCTTACTACAGGAAGAAACCAAGACTAAACTAACTTTATTTATAATAGATGGCTCCATCAGTTCTAAAAACTGTTTTCGTAATTATTTTGTAAGGATCATCTCTTATTGAGCCAGTCTTGCTACAGCAGAAAACCTGAACAAAACTAACTTAAGTTCTATCAAACGAGAATTATACCTTTGAATGTGGAGACCTCCGTGGCAGTGACAAACGACATGAGTTCTTTCAATAGATCCTCTTTTCTACCATCCGCCACTCTCATTTCATTCAATATGTCACGTGCTAGCTTCTGTGCCACGTCATCACGTTGAGCCTGCGATAGTCCTGTAGCTTCTGTCAGTGCAACTGCGTAATCCTTCAGATCGTCTAAGCCTGAACATACAATGTATTTTTTGAAATCTCCTTTCCGTTTTCTGATGAAATTAAAATAATATTCTTCTAATAACGGCTTCACCATTATGTTCTATTATCGGAAAGTACCTAAATATGGTGACTAACCTTGCTTAAGATCCTCCTCAGTACCAACTGGTCTGCGTTGGTTAACTGGAATGGCGTCCTTTAGTACACGGATTAACTGCAAAGCAATTAAATGAAGACTTAATGTGGTGTTCAATATGCTGATATTTGTTGTTGTGGAAGTTGTTGATCTCCGACATTCTCTTACCTGCGCTTCCTTGATGGTGTTTTCCAACACATTGTTTGACGATGATATATCAATATTTTGAATAGCTAAATAATAGCAGAATGTAACCATAGATTAATCTTTGTACATTTGAGGATTCTGGTGATGCTCCAAATATGAATATTAGGATATCGCAATAGTATCGTAACTTGCGCGCAATTTTTTATGTAGGTGATCAAGGTGCTCAGGCGATATTTTTAGCAAAGTATTTTGGTTTCCGCTCTTTGCCATCGCTTAACTTCGTAAATAAAGATGTTTAGTCATTCACTTACTGCTGTTCAGTGCGTTGCTAATCTCAGATTGAATTTTTATGTTCTCTTTGCTGGTATCTAAATGTTTATCAGTTGAAGACGCTTTAGCGTTCCTTCCTAAGGCTGTTATCACTTTGATAATTGGACCAACCATTGCAGGTGCTGCTTGGTTACTTGATGTACGATCTGGTGTGGGTCCGGGTGGTGTTGGGGGACGAATGCTGGATGTTTGATTGTCTGTGGTTGGTACCTGTGCTGGTGAGTTATCGTCTGCTCCTGGAAAGATGTGAACCGCCGCTGGTACAGCATCTGATGATGGTGGATAGGTAGGTATATCCGGTTGTTGTGGCGTGATAGATGGGGGTAATTGTGGTGTCGATTGCGCCATTTCTGACGTTGGCAAAACTGGTGGTTGTAGTTGTGAAGGTGATGGTAGCCCAGATTGTTCTGGTTGTGTTGGTAGCCGTGCTGTTATTCTAAGAACAGACTTCACAGGACCGTCGCCTTGTGGTATGGTTGCAATGTCTGCTACTGGTGACTGAGCTTGTTTAGGAAAGTTTTTAAGTACTTCACTCAACGGTACCCCTTCTGCCGTGTTTGGTCCATCTTGTTGTTCTGTTTTGTGTTCGAACTTCTCTCTTGTTGAAGCAGTCTAGATATCGTAAAATCAAATGAGTCTCAGTGTCTTTCAGTATGTATTGTCTCGCTGGTAAAGATAAATATAGTCGTGAGAATACCCGTGCGTCAAGCCAGGTTTTATCTCTGCTGTTTCATGTAATCTGGTATAAATTGCTTCAAACATACAAAATTTCCACCTTTAGTAACACAAAATATCCACCTACCATTTCGTTTGGTTTGTTGTGTTGGTTATTGTCCTGGTCATTGTCGTTGCTGTCTTTATCCTCTTCTTTTGAGAAACTCTTTGTCTTTTTGCTCTTCCTTTTAGACTTGTCTCTGCTTTCATTTTCTCTTTTCTCGCCGCCATCATCAGCACTATCTTTATAATTAGTTGCGTCAGCAGGTATTGCATCATCTTCTTTTACTTCATTTTCTTTGCTCGACTCCCAAAGCGAAGCAGTTTTACCCACTTCATTTCTTCGTATCGGTAGAGCATCTGGAAAATACGTACGATATGAGGATCAATCATGATGAAGACTCAACGCAATGTGTAGCAAAGTCCTGGAGCCTTACTTGAAACTTGGACATTGTGCTATCAAAGCCATTTTGTCACATGTAGGCTTTAATATATTGTCAAATCTTGCTATCTAATAACCTTTATGGCAGCATTGCAACTTTATTTTTGCAACCCTCATTCCTGTGTAGCATTCAAGTGAAACTGAAGGTTCAATAAAATGACGGTATATTCACCTGGCACAGCCTCTCTGCCGTCTTGTTCTGAAGTAAGTATTCCTTTCTCACCATTCACTGCCATTTCTAGAGTCTTTGTGAGGAAATTTCTTATCCAAGGTTCATTAACTCCAGTTACGAGACCGTCCAAAACATCATCTTTCTTTCTTTCCTCTCGACGTGAATCTGAATGTTTTTAGAAAGAAGAAATGATTGAAACAATTGTAATTCATAGCAAGGCACAAACTTACGAAAATGTCTTTTTGGGGTTTGTACATTTAATACAAAATTCTGTTGATTTTCGTACATATAGCAATCAAATCACCTGGTACATAATTCTACTCTTACCAAATGTATGTGGCACGAAATATCGTTTCTGAAGAAATGGCCCAATCCTACCAGCGTAGCCGTACACATCATTATCAGTAAGCGCCGTTGTAAATTGCTTGCTTTTTTTATTGCGGCTCGATTGCTTGATTCCTAAGTAGGAATGGAAAGCCCTATTTGTAAATTCTTCTCTCCTTCTCAGTTTTTGTTTTGTTTGTAACTCTAATTGTTGATCAAGCTATCCTGATTTCTTTTTTTTCGTGGTATAGTTGTTTGAGGTGTCAAATATTTTATCAGAAGAGTCTCTCTTCATTAAATGCCTCACCTGGTCTGATATACTCTGGTTGTTCTATCGTCTGAGTTGGTATTAAAGTTCTTTTTTCAAATTCAGGCGGTTCTGTGGTTTGATCTTTATGTCCTTGGTCTAAATAAGGCGTCTCGTTCCAGTCTGCGCCTTGATAATCTTGCATGTGATCCTGGATCGTTTGGAAATGTTGAGTGTTGGTCGGAACGGTAGTTGTTAGCCAGTTATTGTCGTTACTTGCACGAGTATCTTGCCTGTTAACATGGTCATGTTATTAGTTATGATTTTAAGGGTTAATATAGAGACATTCACAAAAGCCCAAGAATAATGCTTACATTTTGCCCACTCCGAAGTTCTTAGGTTCAGAATTGTGTGCTGCGTATAAATCGTTTCCACCCATCTGTAAACTATTGGCATAGTTCGAGTCATCAGGTTGTACTTGTAAACCTTGATTTAGCGTTTCAGCATTTGCTTCGCTCCCAACAAGATTTTGGGTGTCGTCCTCAGTAAACACTGGATCATTGTGAGCATTATTTGTCCAGACATCGTTCTCTGCGGAAGCAAATCAATTCTAGATTATACAGTTGGCCTTCAGTGATGGTTAAAAAAGTATTTTCTTACTGCAATATCCACCGGGTGACCATTGTCTGTGGTACGTTAATGCTAAGCGAACCTATATATTCTTGTGCACCCCCACCCCCACCTCCATTCTAGACCTAGATACCACTTGCATCGTAAGATGTGAAGACCCCACCTCATTTGATGAAAAGACTCCATCTGCATAGAAGATGGGGACCCCCCCATCTGATGATAGAGACTCCCTATCTTACCTTGATCTCTAGATCCATCTTCTGACGTATCATCATCATTAACTCTATAAGACGTTTCTATAATTTTTCCACTTTCCTCAGGCTTAACTTCCTTATTTTCCTCTTGTGCTATTTTCTTTTGATTCTCCATCTTTGCTTCAGTGCTGTCGTCGTTGCTCATTGATGGAGACTCTGTGGATTGTCCTGTTTTTGAGGTGGCCTCAATCACGACCTCGTTATCAGTGTTGTCTTTCGAAGGAGTCGTGTTTTCATCATCAGAAAAAACAGATCCAACACCTAAGTTATTTTCCCTTGTATCTTCTTCCGGGTCGTTATCGCCGCTCACTTTGTTGGTGTTAAGATAGTTAGCACTGTCTTCCTTCCTGGTCACTTCTTTGCTATCTACTTCATTGTTTGTGACTTGTTTGCTGTTGTCTTGCGTTTTCTCTGAGCTGTTTTCTTGTAAGTTTATTTCTTTTTCATCGTCTTCACTCGGAGGTGTGTTATTATTATTAGAATCGTTTGAATTTGACTCTAAACTCACATCAGTTTCATGTTTTTGTTCTCCACTTGAAGAGTCATGATCGTCGCTGTTTGTTTTAACGTTTGAGTTTTCTTCATACGCTTTACGATTCTCGTGCGAGCTTGGGTCCGGTTCTGCATCAACTCTGGATCCTGTGGAACTGTCATCCATTTCCAAATCTGCTTGGTTTAAGTTGCTTAGATTGGTTTTGGAATTATCTACGGTTTTGCTGTCAGAACTGTCGAAACCTTTCACGTTATTTTTACCGTCTATGCTAACAGCGGAACTCTCCTCTGATGCACTAGATGTTAATCCTGCATCGGAATTAATTTCTGGCCCATCTTTACTGAGTGAATCGTCTTTAGAGTCTGATTTTTCGTCCAAATCCTTTGTTTTATCTCCTGTTTTTCTGTCCATATCTTCTTCGGACATTAATGCATCACTTTGTTGTGCTTCGTTTTCAGAATTGTCATCTACAATCGACTCGACTTTGTTTCCGAGATCAATGTTTATCTCTGAATCTGAATGCTCAATCTTCTTCGTCTCCTTTTCAGCTCTCTCGGAGTTTTCTTTTAAACCCGAGGTGCTCTCTGTAGGCTCCTCTGTAGATCCCTGTTCATCCTCTTGAGATCTACTTGAATCCTCGGCGGAATCCAACCAATGCTCTTTCAAATTCTCCCCTGTACTTTTAGAATACCCAGGTGACCCTAATGTCTCTTCCTTCGAGTTTTCCTGAACAGTTTCTTCATCCTGAGGTGATCCTACTTTGCCCTCGTCTAAATCTTTCCCGGATTCCATGGAGTCATCTTCAGATTCGGAATTATCGTCTTCATTGTCTGTTTCATTGGCTTTATCTTCTCCGGAGCTTGAATCGCTCATGTCAGAATGGTCTTCTTCACTTGAATTGTCCATCGTTTCTGTTTCGGATTTGCTAGTTTCCTTTGAGTGTTTAGGGGATTTCTTCGTCGAAGTTTTCACACCATCATCTGACTCTATCACAGGGTCTTCCACGTTACTAGGAATATCGTCTGATGTGTCCCAATTAGCTTTAACCGGTGTTTGTTTCCTAGAATTCCTGTGAGATATCGCATCTTCAGATTCCATCTCAGAAGCATCTCTGCTCATTTTCCCTTTATCACCCATTAATTTGTCATCATTCTCAGAAACATTCTCAGAAACGTTCTTGGATTCATCATCTGATTTCATAGAATCGTCTTCTGTGCTATCCTCCATCCTTTCTTCATTTCGTTCAGATCCTGAGAGAGCGTTCTCCTTATCTAATTCCTTCGATTCCTGGAATTTGAGTGCCTTCTCGGAACTGGTATACTTTGCAGGTTCGTCGTTCATTTCAGCATCGTCTCCCTCGTGTTCTACGGAGTTGTGTTTTTCTGCGGAATTCGGTGAATCAGTGATTCGCAAGAAATCGGTATAAGTTGCTGCCTCGAATTTCTTCTTCGTGGGATCGGATTGAGTTGTATTATTTTGTGTATGTTTTGACTCTGAATTTGTTTTTAAAACTCTACTCGACTTTGATTTCGAGTTTGGCTTTAGTTGAGACTTTTTCGCTTTATTTCCTATGTCTTTGATGTTTGAGTTTGGTGTTGGGACTTTTGACTTTTTTACTTCGTTTTGGTATGAACTTGGTTCTTCCTCTAAAAAGTTACTCAGTCCAGAGATTTCATTGGATTTTACTTTAGGAGAGTTATCTTGCAATCCATATACGCTCTCCATGTCCTTCTTCGAATCGGACTCCTTAACAGCTGTGTAATTATTCAAAGTGTTTTGACTGGTGGATTCTGGGAAGGCGTGTTGTATGACATCTTTCTTGCTTATTTCTTTTTGATCGTTTTTCGAGTTGACATCACTGGTAGCAATGACATCAGCCAGTGGTAGACTGGTCTCCCTAGCTTCTCGTTCTTCGCGTTTTCTGGATGTTTTGATCTTCTGAGCGTCATTTTCTAGAGAAACAGAATGCGTAGTATTTGACATCATGGCAATTGTCTACTTTACAGCCACTTGTTAATTCAGCCACTTCTGTTACGGATATATTTTTCGTCACTGCAAAGGCAGTCCATTTTCTTATAAACAGACTCCGTTAAAATGGCCAATTTATTTGTCCAGTTGGTGACCACATCAGTAGATCTCTACTGTGTATTTCACTTGTGAGTCTATTCGACCTGATAATAATGTCCCACTGTACGAATTTATCTACAGTAGCTACAGTGTTAATTGAGGAGAAATATGGTGGTGAAGAAACAATATGTTAATTCATTTTCGCTGAAGAGGTAGTTTTGTCGTATCGTGGTCATCAGGCTTTTATGATTTAGTCCAAGATTTCGTTGCTGTAGCTAATGGTTTTATATAGTCGCAGTATTGCATGAGTTGCCTTATCAATCACTACAGTTTATAAATCACCTTTAAGATTTGTTCCTTGACTTCTGTCTCCAGGGGGTTCGTCATCAAAGTCTAAAAATATAATACCCTGCATTAGTGGACGACTAGTTAGTAAATAAACAGAGCACAAAACATAACTTTCTGACGTAGAGACTTTACTTAAAACTTCGGAATCTGTTTATATCGTTTCAGATAGTGGAAGGTGTTATGTCTTTATGGGCTTTTTGAATTCACTGCCGACGCTGGTAACTATGTGTCGATAAATAAAGACGATCTAACTTTCTCACCTATAACTTCAGATCTTCTTTTGCGGTCTCCATCAAGAATAGCATCGACGATAGCCGAGATAATGCTGCGAACTTGAAAAGTATTAGAAAAATAAGAAATGATTCCTCTCCTTCACATGCACACGTTGATTCTAAACTAGCCTATGCATGGGATGCTTTAACACCTGAAACAATCAAACACAACTTCACTCGAAGTGTTGAAGTTCAGTTTCTATCGAGTTCGGGCAGTAGAAGATTCTATGCTGTTGTGTGCTGTTGGCTACAATACCGACACAGGTGACGAAGTGATCTTTACAAATCACAGCTAATCGTCAGTTTGAAAAAATATAAAGAGACAAATGCTAAAGAATTTTCAACTTTATTTCGTTATCTGCCTGATCTTACCTTCGTGATTCTCCTTTTGCCGCGCTGCTCTTCTACGATATCGTTCTAAAATAAAGAATGATCATATATGCCTTCGCTCAAACTTCTCAAATCTTCACTCAGCTGTAAGTTTTTTTTAAATGTATTTACAGCGTAAATCCAAAGGCCTTAATCAGATCTTAGAGGGAATATTTTGACTAAGTACATTATTTGACTAGAATGTTTGGCGATAACCAGTAAACAGAGATTTGTTATGACCGAGCGCAGTCTATACACTGATTTACTAATCTTTGCTAAGCTTTCTGCTTACCGTGAAGCGGAGAGGCATGGGCAACACTGAAAACAAGCAGAACTAGAACCAATTTCATTGTATCATCTTCAAGATAATCGTAGGAAGAGCTTGACGGTCAATCATAGTATTTCTCCTTGAAATATACAAGTAAGGGATCTATATATGACATCCATCGTAAGTTTATCGTGTTTGGCGGGTACCGGCACTTACCATGACCTATTGGGGTTTGATCTTCCTCTTATATGCTGACAATATAACTAGCGTGTATCCACGGTACACTGCTCTCTTCTAATGTATCTTCCACTAGCACTTTATCTCTCTATCTGAGCATAATTTCACCTCATTCTCTTATGAAAAGAATGCGTTAATATGGCCCTAGCCAACCCGCTGTTTATATATTCAAGTAATCGGATTTTTTGTTGTAACTCTGGATTAATAACTTATAGGAATGATCCTTACTTCAAAAGAACGTACAATGCTCGAAAAGAACTGGTTAGAAGTGATAGAATTGTACAGTATAAAGAATGCTAGTCAAGTTAAACGCACCCTAAGATGTATAGCCCCCTGGCCATTTAGATAATTAGTTGTACAGTTAATAAAGCCCTTCGTCAACTTTTGTTATTATTTAATATTTTTCTAACAGGTCGTTCAACTGGTGGTATCACTTCCGCAAAAGAAAATGGCCGCCTCATTCGCTGTCCCAATGTGTACGACTGGATAACATCGTCTCAAACCAAGCCTCCTAACGTAGTCTTGAACCGTAGATCACTTTTCTCATGTTAGCAGAGGAATGTATTGAGAGTCAACTATGAGGATATGTGTGTTAGTCCAGATTTTACTGCCAATATCGATGAGCATTTGGCTATCGAAAGCCAGCTTGGAGACTTTGTTGAGAGATAAGAAGAAACAGAAGGTTTCTGTGGAAAACCAAACAGGTATGTTTGAATCTGAATATATGCTTTATCGTTCAGGGTAAGGAATTCTTAAAAATAACTTAAAACAGAACTACTGCCAAATGTGTGTACAAATATAAGGACATGGCTGGCCAGGGTTCTTAAACATACACTTCAATTTAAAGTCTGGTCAAATATATAACAATGTAATAATTGGCAGGTCTAGTGTCTGGTACAACTTCTCGAACTAAGAAAGCAATATTTATAGAAATTTCAATCAACACAAAGTGATTTATGAGCACAATAATACCATGCTTTTATTTCCTTTGTTTGTACTAAATTATTGATGATATTGGGAATTATAATCTACTTGTTTATTTAATTGATTGTGCATTAATCAATAAGTTTATCTTATTCTTTAGTAGTTAGCAAGAAGAAAGATGCGTGTCATAAAAACCCGTGTCTTCATCATGGTCGATGTGTTGTTGATGATAATTATATTGATGGATATTTCTGTAAATGTCAGAAGAATTATAAAGGCGTGAGATGCCAGCGTGAGTTATAACCGTCCCCACAACTTTTTTATTTGCTTCATTATTTTGTAACTTCATGCGCTTTCTCCATTTCCTCTTAATGTATGTGCAATTCCCCAAATGAGATCAAATTTCTTTTTCAGAGTTGCTATGCAACGTTTGCCTTTTGAAGTACGCTTCTCGTCGATGTCGTGTTAAAAGACTCGCGGATCGTAAAAAGCGGAAGAAGGCTTTCTCCTTAGTTAGGTCTGGCCAGCTCATACGACGAAACAGGCAAGAAAATATGATCATTTGTTAAACATGTTGATGTTATGAGATTGTCATTGAGATCAGCCAGTCAGTGAGTCCTCACTTTAGACTCGTGACACTAATGTGAAGAATAGATTTAGTCGACGCTCTGCCGGACGTTTGGAGGTTTTCCAGGTACTTTGACTGGTTTTCTCCCACAGGAACCATTAACAGGGTAGTTATGATTACAAAAGGGTTAATATGCCTTAATCTGAAGTGGAAATCATACGCATATCGATTGGATCAGAGCATTTGCAACGGCATTGCGCAGGCGTAGGCGAGATTCCCGCAGGATGACGTATCTTAATTTATCGACGTGAGTATGATTTGTACTCTTCAGTTCTTATATCTAGGTTATTTTCTTCTAGATTTGTCGCATTATTAATCCCACAAATGGCGGTTCATTCCTACAAATCTTTCATCAAAGAAGCGTCAACGAGTCCGTTCACCATTGAATGGTACATGAAGATGCAAGATACGATCAACGCGAACTCTAATGCGCACGCTCATTTTACTTTACAAGACAAGCAATTTCACAATCAACCTTCCTTGAAAGATATGTCGTCAATATTTGAATATTTCTACAAACAGCACAGGGTAATAATTTAGTTCTTTTTGTTCCGAACTCGTCTCTCTACACGGGAGTCAAGTGTATCAATTCAGTCTCCCGTAGGAAGGAACCAGAGTAAGAGAACAAACAACCAAAAACGTGCAGGTTGCAATTTTGAACACACTTGATCAACATGCAATCCGATATCAGAATGCGTTCGTAAGGCGTGTAACAGCTTGTTTATAACAAATCTGTTGCAAGTTTTTCACAGCCTTGTTGCAAATTGACTTTCAAAACTTGTTATCCACAGGCTTGCTGCAAGTTGTTTCAATTTGTTGTATCAAGTATGCAAAGGACAATTTGTAACGAGCTTGAAATTAATAAACTGTTGCTACTTCTTGACAAGTTACGACAGTAAAATCGGCAGCTTAAAGCATCTTTGTCACATCTAACTGAGATTTCTTTGTTTGTTTTTCAGTCAAAAAGCGCGATGAGTGTCCTGCGCCAGAGTCCTTCAGTTGAGGCGAACTTCTTCAAGGATCGCGATTTTGTTGATCAACGTTTAGCCGGAGCAAACGTTTGGCAAATTTACAGAGCGACAAACCGTAAAGGTGGGTGAATGCAGTGGTCAATGCAGATGATGCAGTAAACACCTGAACCAAAATATCGCTTATTTTCTTCCTTTAGATGGCAAAGGGCTCGACTGGCAGTATTTGCGAAGTAAATTAAACAGAAATTTTGACTGGAACGGAGCAGTGAACGCAATTTTAGGAACTAGTAATGAACAAATCATTGACATAGTAAGTGGGTTGAAGAGTTTATTAGTGCTACGAAATTTTTTTAGTGCAGTGATAGTCAAGGTTTAAAAATAGTTCCTATCAAAGCGGATGAGAATTAGACGTAGAACTAGTGCGTTAGTGTTAAGCTAAGTGATTAGTAAGCTACTAACCAACTATCTAAACGTTATGTTAGACATACTATCCCTTATCCATTCTTGCTTAGGGCGATTATCCCTGTATCATTTCATGAAATTAGAATTAATTCATACGGTTCTACCTATATCCTGACATCATGTCTTTTGTTTCGCTTAGGCCGTCGAAGCGAACAAACTGTTTGTAGCCTGGTACCCAGAACTCGACGAAGTAGCTCTAAACAAAGTACAATTAAAAGATACACGTTTAGTTAATCAAACTACGATTAAGTTCACCGCGCCAATCACAATCTTCGTTATGAAAGACTACGGTGATAGCCAGGACTTAGAGACAGTGGCGATCCAAGCTGACGCAATTCCTGAAGCAAAAGTCTTCGTTCCTGCGGATGGACAAGAATGGTTCTTCGCAAAATCGCTTGTACAAAGAGCTGATTTTAATGTTCTCCAGGTAAGGTAAAAGTGGTTTCAAGGAAACTTACCTGGTTGGAATGTTGCGAGCATTGGGGTGGGGTGGGTTAGGGAAGGTTTAGGAACCCCGCCTTCTCGCATTATAATTTTTTGAGCAGGATCTGTAACTCTTCCAGCACAAATGTGCTGTATGTTCGTAAGGGACAATGATCAATGGTTGGGGTGTAAAGAGCAATGGCTTTTCACACTGTAAATATGATACTTGTAAAGTTGAGCAGGATTTCTAACTCGTTCTGAAAAATATCGTATGCTCATTAGAGACAATGATCAATTTTC
This sequence comes from Muricea muricata, assembly GCA_963855995.1. NCBI lineage: Eukaryota > Metazoa > Cnidaria > Anthozoa > Malacalcyonacea > Plexauridae > Muricea > Muricea muricata. The sequence continues at coordinate 240,961 of OY979730.1, read as the reverse complement.
ATGTAGATTGTTCACAAACGACTGAAAAGTAATCTGTTTATGGAACCATTTTGTCTTCTCATGGAACGAACATTTTCCGAATTTCATCCAATATACGACATGTTGCAGTATCACTGCAGAGCGACCCTTGAGACAAATAAACTTTATGACATGAAATTTTATGGTAAGGAATGAAATGGCAAGAATTTGGAATAAAGTAAATGTTATAGATTGAGGCTTAGGCTTTGGATTAGGGTGTGAATTATGGTTAGGATTAAGTGTAAAAAGAGACTTGGAGTTTGGATTAGAGAAAGAATAAGATTAAAGTTTGAATAAGCTTTAGAGTTACAAGGTTTTGCGGTAAAAGCAGCTTTGGGTAGAGGCAATTTGGGGTAGAGATTGCTGTAAATAACACTCGTCTTGTTTTTTTATACAGGCCCAAAGGGACCACTTTATAATATGCTCTCTGTAGATTATTCCACATCAATAGAAATCATTAACAAAAATTTCAAAAAGCTGACAATGGATAATGTTGACCTTGCCGCTGACATGAAGGTAAACACATCACGTGGTCACACCAAAATCTTCATGAAAAAAAATTACAATTGCTATTTGAATTTAGGAACGAGGTCTTGATGATGAGAATATTATTCCGTATTATCCTTACCGAGATGATGGAAAGTTAATATCAGAGAGTATTAGAACGTTTGTCGACGGTTTTGTTGATTTGTAAGTGATACTGAGAATCCAAACAATATTTTCTTCGTGCGATAACTCCAGGGTTTTATTGCTAGTGACTTTGTCTTTGATGAAACATTTTTTCATTCAGATATTATCTGGCTGACAAAGATGTAAGAGAAGATAAGGAATTACAACAATGGGCTGACCTTCTATCCATTGATGGGAATCAGACTGCCTCATCACGTGGCATGGTATGCAGTAACGTTCTTAAACTCCCCCCCCCCCGCTCTCCCAGTTATGAAATGAAGTACTGAAGACACGAAGTACTGCTGTAGAACATCAAAGCGCGGGGCACGAGGCTGACCCGAAGTTAGTTGCTCAGATTTTGTGCTCAAATTATTATCTTCCTTAATTAGTCCAGTTCAATATCATTTCTTTATGTTCTTGCAATCTTAGCTTTGCTTACATCTCAGTGTTTCCTATCCACTTTGAATCAGACTGTCCTCTCCCTTATCTCTTTGTAGCACTCATTCCGTCGTTCCTCCACCTTTTCTGTAACAACTAACTCATTGTGTAACGGTTTTCAATAACCATTTCAGGTCAAGAAGTTCCCAAGTAAATTTGAAGATAAGCAAAAATTAAAAGATGTTTTATCAAAATTATTGTGGTTAGCGAGTGGTTATCATGCAGCAGTAACATTTCCCCAGCTGGAATATGGCGGTTTTCTTCCAAATGCTCCATATAGACTTTTTGCTGATGATGATAATAATGATTTGTTCTCAAATCTTATGTTTGGCAATAAAGTAAAAGCTTTGGTAAGTCATGTCGATATTGCTGTCCCAGGCTCAACCCTTTGCTCTAAACCTAACTGACGTTTTCAGTGTTGGTAGCGCAGTTAATAACACGCACAAAAACATAGGATGTCTCATCGTTTGAAACGATAAGAAACATAATTCGACGTCTAAATCAAAGGCTCTTGGTCGGCAAGGGAGTAGTGAAGTAAGCTAGCCCATACAAAGTAACCCCAGCCGGCTTACTGTTAAAAGAATCCCGTTTAACTGGTCTTTTTTTTCCTTTAAGGACCAAATCGAATTCACCTCAAATGTTGCTACATCTCACTTAGATAAATTATTTGACTATGGAGCGAAACTGCAGGATGAAAAAGCAAGAAATTATGTGAAGAAATTTGTAACAACCGATTTAGTACTGGTCACTAAAAAGATGGCGTTTGCGAATGCGATTCGCGTGAAGAGTGGCCATCTACCGTATCCTTATTTGTTGCCAGATTTTGTAACCAATAGTATCAGTACTTGAGGTGTATTGTGAATCTGTGTATTAGACTCCATTTACGGACTTTCATATGACTGTAGATAATTTCAAATATTCCTATAATCTCTAAACTGTTTACAATAAAACCGTTATTGCCCACAAACGCCTGAGAGGTGGTTGTCAATTCCTTTTACACCAAACGTTAGCTGTCGTAGCTGCTCTTTCGTGTGGGGGAACCAAACGTTGGTGAATCTTGGCCCACCCCTAGGTAGAAATACAATTACACTCACAATCTTCCTGTGATCCCTCAGCATCCTACGTTTTTCCTTCAATGGCATTTAATCATTCGCGTTTTATCCCCCATCCCGCATTTTCTCATCCCCCGTTTATTTCCAATCCGTATATTCTCATCCGTATCATGATTCGTCCGTATCCGCGTTTACATGTTCGGAAGTTTTCGACAAAAAGTCAAAAGCTTCGGTTTCCGACGGTGTCCGAAAATTTTCCGAATTTTGATTTTTTTTCTTCAACTTTTTTCTGTACACGACAAAGAAAGAAAGATGTTCAATTTGTTGGGTTTTTACTCATAATAAGTCATAATGGCTTTGTTTTAAGGTAGTATGCTTTGTTTTCTATCTGTATTTGTAGTATACTATATAGATTGCTCATAGAGATGGAATTTTATGAAACTGTGTTCGAATTAAGTACAATAATTGAGCATACAGTTTGTGCTTTCACTGCTTTCCAAGCATGGCAATGATCACCTCTCAAAGTATTGAGGGCTGCGGTTTTTAGTTGAAAGCACTTGAGGCAGTTGATCTTCAAGTTTAAAAAGGCAGGGATTTACTTTGGAAAGAGTGTAGAGGATCCAAATTAGGCTAGCAAAACATGCTAAAATAGATTTAATAGTGGAATTGGGATGAAAACAAACTTCTTTATCTAAAAATCTGTTAAAAAGTGGTCTGTGGGGGTAAGGGGGGGGGGGGAGGAGTGGGAGACAATCGCAGAATAAGTCCATGATTAGAGGACAAAATTCATTTGTTGATGGCCATTATCCCTGCTAATTATTGTTATTATACATTGCAGTTGTTTTATGCCGCTTTCACACAATCTGCAGATAACTCGGTTATCTGCTAGCAAGTAACTGGATCAGTTTTTGGCTACCAGATACACTCAGTTATCTGCATCTTGAGCCTATGATGCAGATTATTACAGTATGTGGTATTTGTTGGCATGGCAACAAAACAAAGCAGTAAAAAATTTTTTGGATCTTTTCTGTTTTTATGCCATTTCTGTTACTATGCTTGTTTTTCCACCTAAAATGTATAATAAAACAATGATTGGACTGTGTGATATGCAGAATTATCAATGTCTCGGTAAGAGTTATAAGCCTCGCCATATACAAAAACCTCACCCAATGATAGACATTAGAGGTTCTTACGTCATGCCTGAGTTAAACAATGAATTGCAATGCAATGTGGGAAACATGGTAAAAATTTGTATGCATTTAAGACTGCATGATGTAAGCACTTCAAAGGTCTATTGTTTATTATTATTATTATTGCTACCGCAGCTAGCAAGCAAACCTTCAGCATGTGAGCAAGGCAGCAGTTCTAATTTTATGTAAATAGCTAAATTCTCAAATTTTGAGACCGAACATTCAATTTGTCACGACCCAACATGCATAGTGTGCGGTTGGGGGTATAAAATGTTATTTTCTGCTGGCTGAGGCACGAAAGAAGCGGGAAATGTTTTCTCACACACCCCTGGGGCCTGTTTAAGGAGCGGGTGCTGCGGGTTTTCAAGAACATTTTGTTGTTGTGTTCGCCATTGCTTGACAAAACACCTGCCCACCTCCCCCCCCTTGTTTGCTTGAAAACCACTGCTGGTGGGTATATAATTCATATCAGAGGATGTTGAAAATTTTTAGCCATACTTATGTCACAGTACTTATACATTTTCTAAATAAAAGTCAAGCTTGCAGCAAATGGCTGCAGCAGCTCCCAGTGGTGTGTGAGAAAGGTAATTTGAGTACTCTTTCCTAGTGCTCATTGTATCAGTGTATTATTTTTCAAACATACAAAAGCAAGATAAGAATACAAGTGGCCTGCCTAACATGCAGTGGAAACAAGCGGGCCATCTATGCTAAAAATTTTCTTTTTGTATGCCTCATTTACCATTTCAGTTATTTAAGTTGTAAATAAGATGTTATAAAATTTGGTTTTAGATTAACAAGATCAATCTTAACAACTGACAGATTGTAAAAGGTTAGTCATAGTTTTCATCTTGAACATTCAGGGGCAAGTTGTTCAAAGCTGGGCTAGCGTACACTGAGTTAAAATTTAACCCACCATTCTGGCTTGTGTATTTCAATGCATCCCTTTCACTTAAAACTCGAGAAATGAAAATTTCTATCAATACAGGGAAAATTTATCACAAAATATTTTTAAATTTACAAATAAGCTCTCGAAATTTGCTTCATTGGTAAATTTGTCTTGCCTTGCCAACTTGCCTTGCATCTGAAAGGTTGCTGGTTTGATAGTCAAGGTGATTCAAATTATTTTCCTGTTTACTTCTGCCAAAAGTTGCGAGTTTCTCAGGGTATTCAGTTTTCCTCCCAAAGGAAAAGTTGACATGCGTAATACAAGTCCATAGCAATTGACTGTAATGAAAAAAAAAGGTAGAGCTATTTTAGCAGAATGGGTTGCGGTTGGAAATAGTTTCAAAAAGCAAATTGATGTTTGTTGAAGGAAAAACAAAGGTGTTATTTTCTTTGTTTGTTAATGTTTTATGCCCTTAGAAGTTTTCCAAGCATCTTTTTAGTCATTTTTGCTAAATGCTTGCAATGCATTCTGCCAAAATGTACATGCTGCCATCTTTTCATTATTGTCAATTGTTGTGACCTCTCTTTTAGCAAAGCTAAATGATATATATGCTGCCTCTGTAAAACGAAATTTTATTTGCTTATCCTATATTTTAACTTTTTTTGTAGATCTACAGTGCGTAGAAACTTCCAAGAATGTTCGATCATAATAATCGATCATAAGGAAGCGAAAACTATTGATCAAAAGTGCACAAAAGGTCTAAATATTTTCATGCTTTATTTTAAATTGAAGTAAATATATTATAGTTATGTTTCAGCTGGCCCATGATTTTACCCATTTGGCCTCCAAATTGCTCTTTCTGTGTGCTACCTGTCTTGATTCAGAACCTTTGCATTTTGCATCAAAATCAGTTGAAATTTTGCACGCATCGCTGTACCTTTGGCCTCTTAAGAATAAATTAACTTTGCACTTGTCTCGTTCTATTTGGAAAAGCTTAGTGGGAGATACCTCTTGTTGTAACTTTTTTCCTAATTGTTAATTTTCCAGAATTCTACCTGAAATTTTTATAATGTGGAGATTGTAATGGAATTCATTGAAACTTAATGGAAATCATGAAATGATGCATTGTTTGTGAAAAAACTTAGTCTGGAGTTGTGGAAATGTCTTTTAGGTATGTTTCAGCTTGCCTATGATTTTACCCATTTGGCCTCCAAATGGTTCTTTCTATGTGCTACTTCTCTTGATTCAGAACCTTTGCATTTTGCATCGAAATCAATTGAAATTTTGCACGCATTGCTGTGCTGCTGGCCTCTTAAGAGTAAACTAACTTTGGACTTGTCTCATTCAATTTGGAAAAGCTTAGTTAGAGATACCTCTTGTTTTAACTTTTTTCCTCATTGTTTATTTTCCAGAATTCTACCTGAAATTTTTAAAATGTGGAAATTGTGATGGAATTTATTGAAACTTGGTGGAAATGACGAAATGACGCATTGTTTGTGAAAAAACTTAGTTTGGAGTTGTGGAAATGCATTTTAGGTATGTTTCAGCTTGCCCATGATTTTACCCATTTGGCCTCCAAATGGCTCTTTCTATGTGCTACCAGTCTTGATTCAGAACCTTTGCATTTTTCATCAAAATCAGTTGAAATTTTGCACGCATCGCTGTACTGCTGACCTCTTAAGAATAAACTAACTTTGGACTTGTCACGTTCTATTTGGAAAAGCTTAGTGGGAGATACCTCTTGTTGTAACTTTTTTCCTCATTGTTAATTTTCCAGAATTCTACCTGAAATTTTTATAATGTGGGAATGGTGATGGAATTCATTGAAACTTGGTGAAAATGACGAAATGATGCATTGTTTGTGAAAAAACTTAGTTTGGAGTTGTGGAAATGCATTTTAGGTATGTTTCAGCTTGCCCATGATTTTACCCATTTGGCCTCCAAATGGCTCTTTCTATGTGCTACCTTTCTTGATTAAGGGCCTGTTCATTTGGGAAGAAGTTTTCCTGGTTAGCGAGAGAACATTTCGCCAAGTTTACAAGCGAGATCTCGCCTTCTTACGAAAAGTTTTCCCGTTAACCGAGATTTCGCTTGATGACAGGTGAGATCTCGGTGACCGAGATAATTTTTATCCCATATGAACACAACTTTCCCGCTTAGCTGGAAAACTTTGTTTACACTTTACAAAATCTACATGTCCGCGGCAAATTTTACCCGGTATGCGGGAAAACATTTCTCCATATGAACAGAACAACATTATTTGACCTGTCAGAATGCTTTCTCGGGAACCGAGATAACTCCTGCCCATATGAACAGGCCCTTAGAAGCTTTGCATTTTGCATCGAAATCAGTTGATATTTTGCATGCATCACTGTACTCCTGGTCCCTTAAGAATAAGGTGCTAGAGGTGCTGCTTCCAAGTAAATAAGAGTGATTATGTATATAGTACAAGTATTTCTACTAATTTACAGTTGAAGTAGCACTCAGAGAGCTGAGATGGCACCGCCCATATCCGAAGAGTTATTATTCTAGCAAAGTATACATTTTAAATCTCATTTATTTGGATATTTTAGGCTAATCGTAAACAGAAAAGGTGGAATGGACAAACATCAAAGGTCGTATACAAAACCAGGTGAGCTGTCTACTTGTCCTTTATGCTGACATTTTTTTAAGTACAAAACTTGGCACACTTTTTTCCCTAATACCTGTGGTAAGAGCAATGAAATGTTGAGAACTTACTCCTAGCCGTTTTGTTGGAAGTAACGGCAGATTTTTAAAGCATATTTTTTAAAATTTTAATTTCTTTAATAAGCCTAACTCCATGCAACTTACATAGGTCTCACACTCTCACAGTCGATACATTTAGCTAATAAATTATGTTACATACAAGAAAATCATAATATAAAAAGATATATTACGTTATCTCTAGTTACGTACGGTGGCCCATGGGCGACACGCTCAATTTATAAAATTACTGCTGCAAGTCTAAAATAGTCTTGCTAGAAGTTTAAATGTCCCTGCTGCATATTTAAATATCATTGCTATATGTTTAAACTTTATTGCTGCGTATTTATACACAGTTGCTGCATGTTTATACACAGTTGCTGCATGTTTATACAGCTAATTCAATTAAGGTTGACATCGACAATAGTCAAATGTACAATATGATCGATCGAGTGCCAAAAGAATGATTCTTTACATGCATGTGGATGTAAAAAAATATCATACTAGGTATTATATTTGTAATCCAGCAAGGCTGCTGATGTGTTGATCTTATCTAAAACTGTATTATTACCATCATTTTTTTACGCTCATGCATATTACACATTTGCCATTTGACTATTGTTGATGTCAACCTTAATTGAATTAGCTGTACACAGTTGCTGCATGTTTATATGCAGTTGCTGCATGTTTATACACAGTTGCTGCATGTTTATACGCAGTTGCTGGGTTTATACACAGTTGCTGCATGTTTATATGCAGTTGCTGCATGTTTATACACAGTTGCTGCATGTTTATACACAGTTGCTGCATGTTTATACACAGTTGCTGCATGTTTATATGCAGTTGCTGCATGTTTATACACAGTTGCTGCATGTTTATACACAGTTGCTGCATGTTTATATGCAGTTGCTGCATGTTTATATGCAGTTGCTGCATGTTTATATGCAGTTGCTGCATGTTTATATGCAGTTGCTGCATGTTTATACACAGTTGCTGCATGTTTATACACAGTTGCTGCATGTTTATACACAGTTGCTGCATGTTTATACACAGTTGCTGCATGTTTATACACAGTTGCTGCATGTTTATACACACTTGCTGCATGTTTATATGCAGTTGCTGCATGTTTATATACAGTTGCTGCATGTTTATACACAGTTGCTGCATGTTTATACACAGTTGCTGCATGTTTATACACAGTTGCTGCATGTTTATACACAGTTGCTGCATGTTTATACACAGTTGCTGCATGTTTATACACAGTTGCTGCATGTTTATACACAGTTGCTGCATGTTTATACACAGTTGCTGCATGTTTATACACAGTTGCTGCATGTTTATACACAGTTGCTGCATGTTTATACACAGTTGCTGCATGTTTATACACAGTTGCTGCATGTTTATACACAGTTGCTGCATGTTTATACACAGTTGCTGCATGTTTATACACAGTTGCTGCATGTTTATACACAGTTGCTGCATGTTTATACACAGTTGCTGCATGTTTATACACAGTTGCTGCATGTTTATACGCAGTTGCTGCATGTTTATACACAGTTGCTGCATGTTTATACACAGTTGCTGCATGTTTATACACAGTTGCTGCATGTTTATACACAGTTGCTGCATGTTTATACACAGTTGCTGCATGTTTATACACAGTTGCTGCATGTTTATACACAGTTGCTGCATGTTTATACACAGTTGCTGCATGTTTATACACAGTCGCTGCATGTTTATACACAGTTGCTGCATGTTTATACACAGTTGCTGCATGTTTATACACAGTTGCTGCATATTTATACACAGTTGCTGCATGTTTATACGCAGTTGCTGGGTTTATACACAGTTGCTGCATGTTTATATGCAGTTGCTGCATGTTTATACACAGTTGCTGCATGTTTATACACAGTTGCTGCATGTTTATACACAGTTGCTGCATGTTTATATGCAGTTGCTGCATGTTTATACACAGTTACTGCATGTTTATACACAGTTGCTGCATGTTTATATGCAGTTGCTGCATGTTTATATGCAGTTGCTGCATGTTTATATGCAGTTGCTGCATGTTTATATGCAGTTGCTGCATGTTTATACACAGTTGCTGCATGTTTATACACAGTTGCTGCATGTTTATACACAGTTGCTGCATGTTTATATGCAGTTGCTGCATGTTTATACACAGTTGCTGCATGTTTATACACAGTTGCTGCATGTTTATATGCAGTTGCTGCATGTTTATATGCAGTTGCTGCATGTTTATATGCAGTTGCTGCATGTTTATATGCAGTTGCTGCATGTTTATACACAGTTGCTGCATGTTTATACACAGTTGCTGCATGTTTATACACAGTTGCTGCATGTTTATACACAGTTGCTGCATGTTTATACACAGTTGCTGCATGTTTATACACACTTGCTGCATGTTTATATGCAGTTGCTGCATGTTTATATACAGTTGCTGCATGTTTATACACAGTTGCTGCATGTTTATACACAGTTGCTGCATGTTTATACACAGTTGCTGCATGTTTATACACAGTTGCTGCATGTTTATACACAGTTGCTGCATGTTTATACACAGTTGCTGCATGTTTATACACAGTTGCTGCATGTTTATACACAGTTGCTGCATGTTTATACACAGTTGCTGCATGTTTATACACAGTTGCTGCATGTTTATACACAGTCGCTGCATGTTTATACACAGTTGCTGCATGTTTATACACAGTTGCTGCATGTTTATACACAGTTGCTGCATATTTATACACAGTTGCTGCATGTTTATACGCAGTTGCTGGGTTTATACACAGTTGCTGCATGTTTATATGCAGTTGCTGCATGTTTATACACAGTTGCTGCATGTTTATACACAGTTGCTGCATGTTTATACACAGTTGCTGCATGTTTATATGCAGTTGCTGCATGTTTATACACAGTTGCTGCATGTTTATATGCAGTTGCTGCATGTTTATATGCAGTTGCTGCATGTTTATATGCAGTTGCTGCATGTTTATATGCAGTTGCTGCATGTTTATACACAGTTGCTGCATGTTTATACACAGTTGCTGCATGTTTATATGCAGTTGCTGCATGTTTATATGCAGTTGCTGCATGTTTATATGCAGTTGCTGCATGTTTATACACAGTTGCTGCATGTTTATACACAGTTGCTGCATGTTTATATGCAGTTGCTGCATGTTTATATGCAGTTGCTGCATGTTTATACACAGTTGCTGCATGTTTATACACAGTTGCTGCATGTTTATACACAGTTGCTGCATGTTTATATGCAGTTGCTGCATGTTTATATGCAGTTGCTGCATGTTTATATACAGTTGCTGCATGTTTATACACACTTGCTGCATGTTTATATGCAGTTGCTGCATGTTTATATACAGTTGCTGCATGTTTATACACAGTTGCTGCATGTTTATACACAGTTGCTGCATGTTTATACACAGTTGCTGCATGTTTATACACAGTTGCTGCATGTTTATACACAGTTGCTGCATGTTTATACACAGTTGCTGCATGTTTATACACAGTTGCTGCATGTTTATATGCAGTTGCTGCATGTTTATACACAGTTGCTGCATGTTTATACACAGTTGCTGCATGTTTATATGCAGTTGCTGCATGTTTATATGCAGTTGCTGCATGTTTATAATTGTAGACAATTCCAAAGCACAGTATAACAAATTAAAATTTGCAAATCAACGCAAAAGCAGCAAAAACTCACAGATTAATCATCGCTAATTCTCTCTACAGCTTTGTGCGTATTCGTGAATGAAGAATTTCTACCATGGCAGACAATGAAACAGCATTTTGATATTAATTTATTGGCATTAAATTCTATAAAAGCTTTCATGTGTTGTGAATACAATTGCTGCGATACGCACCTGGGTAAAGTGATTATGACGCCCTTTGATGACGCGCTTTTCTATTTTATTTAAAGCTAATTATTCAGAATAAATCGCTCATCTAAAGCTTCAGCCACGTTTCAATGAAAGTAAGTATCAAGCACGTATTTTACCTATCAAATATGATATCAAAAGGTGCCAAGGCTATCCTGTTTGTCTGACTCTGTTTTTGCGGCATACTGTTAACACGAGGTACTTCGAGGTATTCGCACAATGTTTCAGTACCTTTCCGCATCTAATTTAATCCTTTATTTTGCGCTTTTCAGCTACTTCGAATGCCCATTTTTAAAGTAATACATTGCCTTCACTCCTTGTCGCAAAAGATTTAGAAATACTTTAGCACTGCGTTGATAAGGCAACGGTGAACTCACTTCCGGAGTGGCCCACCAATTGTTATGCGCAGAAAATATGCGTACTTGCTTGTCACCCCCCTTTAAATATTTTTTAGTAAAGACTCGTCTGTATATAGGAATGTAGATCTTTGACCGTAGTTGACTTGAAACTTTTAACGTGTACTTATAGTTAGTACCTTTGTCCTATATAGTTTAAAAGCATCGAAACATGTTGAAACTTTATCGCTATTCTCAATGTACAAAAATATAACAGAAACGCATTCATTTGCATAACACACCGCAGTTGATATTTTGTAACATTATTTGTGTTATCTTATTTGACTGGATATGAGTGAGCTTGCTGCCTACTGACGTCATGTTCTATAAACAGAGAAAGCCAACCAGTTGAAACCATAAAACAACATGATGAAACGAGACCAACCGAAGCCAACAACGATCCAAAGATAGAGTGAACGTAAGTTTGTTAGTTTATTTCGCCTTTCCCACTTTCTTTGCAAGCTCAGCACACTTTGCAATAGAAATTAATATCACGAACTGACGTTGCAACTGTGGGTGGTGCAGTTAAAAGCACAGAAGTACATTGATACTTCCAAAATAGCTTTCACAGAAATACTTCTAAAATAGCTTTCACTGCTTGAAACTATATGAACAGGACTCGACGTTTCAAGCCGAGGCCCTTCGTCGGGAAGTTAGTATTTAACGTAAGTGATACATTGCTATATTTTCTGCTGTGTTTTATGGTCACGCCTGTAACTGCATTAGTATATTTTGTGCCGTGTTTTGTCATGTCACGCCTGTAACCGTATTACTACAAAGTTCTTTAAAAAAAGGCCCTGGAGGGTACCTAATTAGAGTGGACCTAATTAGGTTTTCAGGTTCAATTCCTGGAGCCATATACAGATGTGCACCAACTGATATACACTAACTATACTTGGTATAGTGAGTAGAGGTAAGCATACTAAATTTAAATTATAGTGGGTACTTACGGTTACCATTAGGTAAGTAAGTCTACAGCTAATTACTCCGCCTGCCGTAGGCGAGGCGGAGTTTTAAATTCGCCCCGTTTCTGTTTTTTTTTTTTTTTTTTATTTTTTTTCGGTGTCAGAAGTCGGTGCAGCGCTCATGGGTGATACCGCTGGCACAAACCGCGTGAGCCGACCTAAACACGGCGTTTAAACTCAATTTCTAGCGAAATGTGTCAACAAAACACGCATTTAAACGTGCATGCTAGAACATCTAAACCGCAAGAAGGTTTTACGTGCAAAGATTCTCATGCAAAATGCTTTAAAACGACAAATTCCAGCGATGTGTCGCGGTGAAGTTTTGAGAGCGTGTTTCCGTCATTTTCTGGTTTATTCCTACTTTTAAGGAAATTTAGAAATTTCTACACAAGAATCAAACGCAAATTCTACTGAAATATCTACATACATACAAAATGAAGATCGGTGAAGGAACTTCGCAAAAATATTCATTTTTGTACTTTCGAACGGCGTTTTTCCTATGCTTTTGACTGAAAACACGACGAACGACACTTGCCAGAGCAATTTGCGTGGCGCGTGGAATGACGTGAGCACGGGGACACAAAAATTGAGGTTATTGAGTGCGAGTTCCCTATCTGTATATATCTGATCTGTGATACAGCTTCTTCTGAATCAGGAACAAGGAACTTGCTCGGAGCATGTCGACACAAAGTGGTAGTTTCGGCGTTCCTCGGAATTCGTCGGTTTCCGACGCTGCTCGAAGATTTTCCGAATACTATTTTTTCAAAATTTTTCTCTAGCTCGAAGATTTTGCTCCTTGAAAGTCCTCTAAATTTTCATGCATCCTAACTTTGTTTTAAGGTAATATGCTTTATTTTCTATCATTATTTGTAGCAAAGTACTTAGATTGTGCATAGAGATCGATTTTTGAGAGATCAGACTGGAAATAAGTACAATTTTCGAGTATTGTAAGTTTGTGCTTTCCAAGCATGGCTATGGTCGCATGTAAGATTAAGGCTACCGTTTTCAGTTGAAGTTGGTTCGATAATAATACCATGAAATCCGCTATAGAAACTGAATGAGGTCTTGAATTGTTGAGATTGTCGAAGAAAGTATGCTGAGACAGTTCTATGTATAGAGTTGGTTCTGGTTCAAATTTATTGAAAAAAGGCAATTTAATTTTAATTTTGTGAATTTCGATTACAAAACATGCCTTGGACTGTCGACCAATTGATTTCGTCAGGCGATTACAGACTTGTGAGAGGAGGGGGGTAGCCTAATTACTAAAATGTAGTGAAAAAAGGACTTTCCATCTAATGGTGGGAGCAGGTTGGCGGGAACACTGGAGAATAAAGGTCCTGTCACAATGCAATTTTTCTTGCAACTTGAAATGCAATTCTACTATTGGGAGATGTAAAATTGGCAAATGCAAGTTTCCATCACAGTTTGCTGGGGTTTTTTAACGTACCAAACATTTGTCACAAATTTACTTAAGAGTAGATTTTCCCTGTAGCAAAAAAGATGGCAAATGTCGATTTTACCAGAGTGCATGGCAGTCTGAAATTGTTTAAAAAGGCAAATTAACGTCTTTTGAAGAACAGACAGAAGACAATAGGTTATTTTCACACTTGTGTTAAAATTTCAATCCAGTAGCTTTGCTTCTTGTCATCTTTTCCCACGTATTCTTTCTTGATACCTGCAATGCATTCTGGTAAAATCGACATGTCGCCATCTTTTTTGCTACGGTGAATGCAAGGAAAAGTGCACCGTGTGACAGGGCCTTAAGGGTAAGAGGTGGATAGAGAAGGAGACGGAGCAGTTACAAGTGCAAGAAAAATTGCACCGTGTGACAGGGCCTTGAGGGTGGGAGGTGGATAGGAGGAGACGGAGCAGGATGTGGGAGTCGTGCAAGGTCGGGAGGTTAAAAAAGAACAAGGAATGTTATGTTTTTAATGCCTTTTAGACATTTCTTGAGGCAATTAAAATTCAAACTGTCAAATCCAAACACTGTACAGAATGGCCGACTTTACGTGGTCTTTAGTTTTTACACAACCACTTGCATTGTTATCTTTTGCAGTTTGTTTACCATTTCAGTTATCTATCTTCAATAGAATTCTTTGAAATTTGTTTGTAGATCAACAAAATGCTTAACCTCCTCTCAACAACTGGCAGATTATGAAAAATGAAATTGTTAAAGGTATTGGAATATTGCATGTACAATATTGAATATGGGACAATTTGGGACGGTATAATTTTGGACATGACGGTTTCATTCTCACCTAATTTGACGATTATTTTGTGGGTACACATACCGTGGAATCTCATGTGCTCCAGAAGCATTTTAATCTTAGAAAAAGTCAAATAATGATGAACTGTGTTTTAAAAGAAAGTTAGAATCTTATTTGGTTCAAATCAATTGAATTATGGCCCAAGAGTTCATGAAAACACATACAAAAGGCTTTCTTAAAAAACTGAAATATCAAATCTAGCAATTTTATATGTTATGCCTCTAAACAACACAATTCTGTTTCTAAAAATTGGTACCCTACTAGACCTATATGCATGATTATACTAATTTGGACATATTTATTTTTACCCATTAAAATATAAATTTGTGTTTAATCATTCGTGTTTGTCATTATTTGACTTTGTAATGTTGGTTAAACATAAGGAGATTGAGTTGACTTTGCCAGAAACAAAAACATCCATTATTATACTAAAATTTCAATATATATAGCAATTAAAACTAACCACAGGAAATATATTTCTACTTTTTGATTGAAATGTTTCTGTTATATGCACTATATCATATTTTTGATAAAAAATTACAACACCTATGTTATTTCCTGGTTTACTATCTCAATCATCTTTTGTTTAAGCTGGCTTTGAGTGTTCATTTGAAAGTTTGGAAAGTTCATTTGAAAATCACAATAGTTCTCAATGTTATATTGGACCCTTTAAAGTTAAAAAAATACTTTGTAATATTTTATACTACTGGTAATTTATCTTAGATACAGACTTTGTGATTTTGTACTAGAATGTTGACTTTCAAACTTTAAGATGAACTACTTATTAAGGACAAAATAAGCTAGCATATTGTCTTTTGTTTACAAAGTGGAACTTGTTTGGAATTGAGATGAACTGATGCAGTTGTTCTTTAACTTTATCAATTAATTACATATCTTAAATGAAAAAGAAAACCACAACTTGCCAAATAAATTCTGTGGGCTCTTTTTATTAGCAAAGAAAAGATGTGGCAGATGTAAGAATTTAAGAGTAAAAAAGTTTCCTTGGACTAAAAAAATTGACAGTATGCCAGATTTTCTAGATAAACAAGCAGTACAGATGTTGGCCAATAATAAGTATAAGTAACTACAATTTTTAATTTTAAAAGTTTTCTATTGATGCCTGGATACAGTAAATACTTTACCAGAGTTCTTCGTATTACATCGACTTGAAAAAGTTTTAAGTCACATGAAGCTTTTAGTTGATACTATGCAATTTCAAATTTTACAGACTTCTTAATTAACATGCCAAATTTACCTTGTTGAACATAAGGTCTTTCCTGAGAAAAAGTAAAACTGTCTGGCATTATATGGAGTAGAATAATTTAAATTAGTTTGAGACTTTGATTTGATAACAATTTTGATTTGTACTATTTACAATACAAGTGACCGGGTTGTATCGGATATACAAACCCAAGCTGAAGGCGAGATATCTGACATACACAGATGCGAATGTTGTAAATGGCTTGTGAAGCTCGTCAATTTTATACATCAGATCTATAGCAAAGTGATTTTGAAAATACCGATTCTGTAAGATGAGAAAATGATTTCTTTTGTGTTTCCTGTATGATTTATTACTTTATAAGTTTCTTAATTAAAATTACAACATATTGCCTACTGGAACTTTTTATATTGTTTGGTTGTGGTGAATTTGTATTTTGGCAATTGAAATATTTCTGAATTTGTATGTGCATTTCCTTTGCTTCAGTTCAAGTTTACATTTCAAATATTCCACTTTGTAATACTTGCGTGGTAATAATAATGTAAGAAAACAGGTTTACATGGCTCTTGAATATAGTCTTTTCAACAAGTAAGTAAAGATGAATTTATACTTCAAAGAGATATGTTCCTAACCTGACAATGGTACCTTCCAAAAAGACTAAATTTAAATTGATTCTTCGAATAAATTTTTTACTTTTCAATCCAAGATCAATCTAAGTTATGTATTTCTACTTTTATTTTGGTCTCTTTAACACTGAAACTATCAATTGTATATAAAGCAACTTCACTATCGAGTGACTTCATTAGTTGCTGGGCAAAGCCAAAGCATTGATTTTTCGGCTGTTTTCAATGAAAAATAGAATTTTGCCCAAAGTTATCTCAAATAAATTATCACAATTTGAACAAAAAGCTTCTGTTCTTGTGCCCACCAGAAAAATGAGATGTCTGAGACTTTCTTTGTATTTTTTTGCAAAAAATAGATCGCATGCACTGTTATGCAAAGAAAAGTGTAAGAGATTGGTTTCTGAAAAATGTCGTGCTACACACAATATTCTAAAAATGCTTGGTTTTTATTCTATGTATTTTTGAATTTTTTGTTAAAAAAAATAAAGGTAGCAATGTTTAGTGCATTTCACATTGTCAGGTTAGAAACGCAATAAGAAAAATGTGGCTCCGAACATTACAGCTTGGTCAATTTGGAATTTATAAAAAAATCGTTTCTTCGTTGTTTTTCGACGTTTTGAAGGGTTGTTTCGAGTACAAAAAAGTATTTTTAGGAAGAATTATGTGCCCACGTTACATGTCTCAAAGCCATCAAAATTCGTTGGTAATTCGTGCATGTATTTTTTCTGACTTATAAAAGCACAATTGATTAAAAATAATATTTTTCTTTTGACAAAAATACCTTTCTTCTGTGAGGCTGGCTGTATTTGAAAAAGCGTTGGTCAACGCTCCGCCAAAACTCGTGGGTTTTCTCCGGGTACTCCGGTTCTTCCCACTGGGAGAGTTGACAGGGTAGTTACATATGGTTATAAAAATGTGACTAACTTTTGAAAACCTTTCTACTTAGACTTGTTAAGCCTTCTCGTCATCTCTATCAGTTGCATGTTTTGAGCCACATGTTTTTCTTTGTAATTGTGAAACAACTCGTTATATGCTGGGTAAACCTTTGCAAAACTCTCAAAATTTATCACTTCAAGTTGTTTCATTGTTATAATATATTTTGAAGTATAAACATTTACTTACGTTGAAAAGACCCAAGTTTTTTAGGACTTTGTTCATTCACTTGTGTTATTGTTCTCTCTGCCATGTTCTGTTTTCTTCTGTTGTTATTTTAATAAGTACAATGTGTGGTAGTTAATCTCTTTTTATTGTTATTCAAATTGTATGTAATCTTTACAAATTTTTTCAATAAATTGTTTACAAAATTTACTTGTGACCCCTTTTTAATTAAAAATTCAATTCCCATGGGAATTGAGAAATTGAATAAAAAAAATCCCCCTACCCCGGCCAGCTCCCCAAGTGCCACTTCCACCTAAGTAGAAGTACTTATACATGTAGTACAAGTACTTCTACTTATTCACGGTGGAAGTAGCACTCGGAGAACTGGCCGGGGTAGCCGGCAAAGAGAAGACCAACTTTGCAAGTGCTAATACAATTGCTAAGTTGATCTTCCCTAGAGAGCAGCCGCGCGTACCTAACAAATTAAAACAACAAACGTTAGTGACTTAAGTACTTAGCATGCAAATTTGATTCCCAAAGCCAAAATGTCAAGTGCCCCCCGCTGATCCTACCAACTGCCTACCTGCCTCAGTTCTAAGCTGTCTTCCTCAGTTCTAAGCTCCTGCATTCCATTCGTTACCTTCACTTTCCTCACCATCGCACAGTCACTCACAGCTGATAAACCCGCATGCACCACCACCACCCCGACTGCCACCCAATTTCGAAAATTAAAAGAGTTAAAATTTCGGTAAAGTATGCATTTTAAATGCAATTTATTTGGATATTTTAGATCAAACGTAAACAGAAAAAGCTCGTACATAAAAACAGGTGAGAATTCTATTTAAAATTTGCTTGCAAAATATAAAACTTAATTCGCATTTTTCTTAGTTAATAGTATAGATCAATTTCGTTGATGTTGAAACCTACTCTTAACTGTTTTGTTAGAAGTGACGACAGATTTTGGTTTTTAAGCATACTTTCAAAAATTTTAATTCCTTTAATAAACCTAACCCCATGCAACTTACACACGGCGCACACCCTCGCAGTCCATACATTTAGCTAATAAATTACGTTATAAACAAAAAAGCAAAATAAAAAGATAAATTACGTTATCTCTAGCTACTTAAACCCACTTAGACTGAGTTTTTGATTGAATTTTCAAACGTAAAACCTTAGCTGAATGGGCATGGGCTTTTCGTTGTGTTAACTGTTCCGGAGTAAATATAAACCTGGGGCCGGTTGTATCAAAGGCGTTTAGCTTAAACGGTGGATAAGTGAAATTTAAAAATCAGTTTTACACCTAGTACGGAACCGAAATTATGAGTTGAAATAGAATAAATATTTAGTTTTATATATAATTGTTCTTCTCAGGTCAAATAACTTCAGCTGGTTTGTTTATACAACATGGAAACGTGTTTCATATTTTTGACTTATCCACCGTTTAAGCTAAACGCCTTTGATACAACCGGCCCCTGATACTTACCAAAGTCCAAGGCTGGGTCAAATAAGCATGAGAATTAGGCAAAAATAAAAAGCAATTGAAACTCAACAGATTCACTAAAGTTGTTTTTTTTTTTGGCAACTTATATCCTTAAGTGTAGATGACATGCAATTTTTAATGCCGTAATTCTCACACTTATTTAACCGAAACGCCTTCATTTGCATGGTACCTCGCAGCTGCTCTCAAACCACCTTCGTAATTTGCTTTAGTGTACACAAACAATGACTTCATTGTTCCTGCTTACCAAAACAAATCTGAAAGCACCAAGATACTTATCATATTAATAATCAAAGAGGATTCGCATTATGCAGTAATTACCATAAACAGACGCATCACCATTGAAACAAAGCATGCCGTATTCCCATGGGAATTTAAAATGCACAAAAAAATATAATGATCCTACTGATTTGCATGGATGTATGAACCAAATTAGCTAAGAAACAAAGAAATGATATATTCCCTTGGGAATTTAATGTAGCAAAAAGATGGCGGGTGTTGATTTTACCAGAATGCCTTGCGGTCTGAAATCGTTTAAAAACTTAAGGTAAATTAACCTCGTTTGAGGAACAGACAGATAGGTTATTTTGTCACTTGTGTTAAAATTCCGTTTTAACTTAAGCTAATGAGCTAAATTAAGCTAATGAGCTTATCTTAAATATCATTTCACTGGTATTCTTGATTGATACCCGCATTAAATTCTGGTAAAATCGACATGCCACCATCTGTTTTGCTACGGTGAATTGGAATACAAGTCACACTTTCTCGCTTTTTAACCAGAGAACACATTCTTTAAAGGTAGAACGACGGAATTGATCGTTTGCAATCGACGCCATCTTTGTTGACGTTTGAAACACATGGCAACCACAAAGTATCTATTCATTATATCTGATCCTATCGAGCCATACATCTTTAAAGTATCATTCATAATACGCTAAAACTAACGATGAAATAGTAAATTGACACAAGTACTTCGCTGTAAACAGCTGAAGTAATCTGCAGAGTCAACCAAGATGGCGCCCAATCACACGAAATGACGGCATGTGCAAACCAAAAATAGTGACCAAATGCATCAACTATAATTTAGTGGCATTATTACGAAACTTATTTTTGTAAAACGTTCAATCCTACATGTTATTTTGTTTTGTTTTTAGAAATATCCAAATCCAAATGTTAGAGACGAAATTTCCAGGCGTTAAGGTATTGTTTCTTTAAAAAATATTGTCGACATTTACCATATTTTTACCTGTTTTTTGACTCGAAAATTGACTGCCAAACTCCTAGATATTCTATTTAATTATTTTGTTGAATGTATTTGATATCAATGTTATTTCAATCCAATTTTTTTCACTTAATTTGCTGTCTTTTCTTTTTCATTAACGAGAAATATCTATTAAATCCTCTTTGATCCCTCAATAATAAGTATCTTGTTTTCTACTAACTTGCACATTACCACTACTTTCTATTACAATGTCGTGTCTTCTTATTCTTGTGGATTGTTGTTTTGTGGGTCTTGCCGTCCAGGATCGTTCATTCTTTTCTCTTCTTGTGCGTTTTTTTCACATCCCATCACCCTTTGCAATAGTAGAAAGAATTAAGTCATGAGATGATAGTTACGAATAATTTATAAACTATAACATGATAAGTTTCTTGTACGTTTGCATGGTGAATACAATATACTTATTAAGCTTTGTGGAAACACCACGTAAATTTATTATTGCAATAATAAATTTACGTGGTGTTTCCACAAAGCTTAATAAGTAAACTATAACATATTAAGCACTTATTGGATGAGGTTTTTGTGATATGCGAAATGATCAATGTCGAGGTAAGAGTTATCAGCCGAGCCGAAGGCGAGTCAGATAACTCTTACCAAGACATTGATAATTTTGCATATCACAAAAACCGAATCCGATAATTGCTTTATTATACATTGTAAGTCTTTTTCCTCGAGCAATTGACGAATTTCGCCTTCGGAAGAGCTTAAAAAGCAAGATGCCATAACATGAAACAGAAAATATCGAAAAAATGTTGTTGCCATGCCAACCATTGATGCCAACGAATACCGCATACTGTAATAATCTGCACCGTAGCCTCAACATGCAGATAACTCAGTTATCTGCTAGCAGATAACTGAGCCATAGAATAAGAATACATAGAAGGGCCACTCGCGTCGGAGCCTTTGGAGTTTTTGAAGCCGCGCATGTCGCATTACGCACGTTATTAGCATTTTCTCAGCCAGTCAATTGCATTTTCTGGCCTATAGGAATGCTGAACTGGCTGGTGGCAGCCAGTAAACTGCATAAACATAGTGTGACATGTTGCACTGCTGAGTGGCCCTTCTATGTATTCTTATTGTATGACTGAGTTATCTGCAGATTGTGTGATAGTCGCATTTATCTGCGTACAACTGACCAATCACAACGCATAAAACAACTGCAATGTATAGTAATTAACACTTATTGACTGAGACCGAGGGAAACAGTATGTTTTGTGGACCAGAGACTGTCGATGTCGAGGGTCCACAAAACATACTGCTTTCCCGAGGTCTCAGTCAATAAGTATTTTATTATATACTGAGTGCCAAAAGAGAAGAAAAGTACCACAAATCAATCAAACATGTGTAAAAAGGATTACCTTTTACCTGACATGGCTACGTGAGGCTTTGTGGATTTGTTGTCTACCGGTGAATAAAAGTAATGTCCACCGCTTAGCTACGTTGCCAGGGAGACAATAGAATTTCTCCACTATCACGTGATACGTTCTTAACCAATAAGAAACAGGAATAAATGAACTTTGACACTCAGTATATTATAAAATAGTATTAATTAGGCCGGCCAAATTATTGTGTAAGCTGTTAATATGAAATTTTTTTATTAAAATCTCGAGAATCATTAATAAATCGTGAGCAAAACACAAAAGAAAATCATAGCCGTGAAGGAGTCTTTATTTCTCACACGCACACAACTTGCAGCTGCCCTAATTTATGAATTTAGATTAAAATATCTCGAGAATTAAACAACACGTAAGGAGTGTGTAAATTCTTAAAGCTCTTTCGAACAATAAAAATTAATATCTCGCACTAATCTCTCTCAAAAGCTCTCTCAAATTTATTGCCGATATCTCTTTGAGAATTACTGTGCACGTGAAATGTAACTTATATCAAAACTAGCTTACTTCAAGCTGTTTGGGAATCAAGATTTTACGTGTCAACGAGATCAAATATGAATCTAAGATGGCAGACAGCGCATTAAATTTCTATCTTTACGACCAACTCCCCAACGAAAGGCTTTAATTCGCTCGAAAGTCGAATTTTGTTTTTTTTTATTGTTTCAGGTAGTGAAAGATCCTGTGTGCTTTTTACAGTACTACCGACACTAGCAACGTTAGTGCGAGATGTTAATTTTTATTGAAACAAAAGCTGAACTGCTAAAAAAATGGAAACGACAAGATAAAATAAAAAAACTTACTTTCACTCTATCTTTGGATCTTCTTGGCTTCGGTTGTTCTTGTTTCATCATGCTGTTTATGGTTTCATCTGGTTGGCGCACTCTCTTCATGGAGCATCAAGGCGGTCCAGTAGGTAACTAGCTCACTCGTGTCCAGTCAACCAACATAAAATAAGGAGAAAATTAATGTTACAAAATATTTTAGAATATAGGACACTAAGCTTTAATTGAATTGACTTTAACAAACCGTACATTGTGATAGTATTTGCATCTTAACATCTGATGGAGACGGCTTGTGATTTACTTCTTATGTCGATATGAATTCTTTCCCATCTTGTTGCATCATTAGTTGATGGTTGTTGTATTCACTTTTTACTTGGCATTCTTTGAAAAAAAAATTACGATGTGGAGAAAACTGTTTACAAGATAAGCAAAGAAAACTACGTTCACAAGCATTAGAGAGGACTAAGCATTTCTGGTGTCATTTCCAGTTCCCTAACTTTCGCGGACAAATATATTTATATATTTTTCTCAAATTTTTTTGAAGTAAATCTAGATGGATTTTGTGAATAAACAAATTAAAAAAAGTATTGCCCACGTTAGGAAACTAGAACGGGCGCCCAAGAATGCCCACAATTTCTCCAATCTGGATTATATTTATTGATTGCGCAAATGACTGATAAAAAATAAGAGAGTAATAAAATACCAAATGGTTTCCTCTTCAAGATAGTGTCATACATGCGCGCGGCATTTCGGGATATTTGGGAAAACTCGTGTTGAAGTTGAACCTAAGGCAACATGCCAAGTACATGGATGACGCTATCCTGCTCAGGAAACTATTTAGTAATTGTCTTACAAAATGATGACAGTGAAACACAAGTCAACGCCACGACATTTAAATTTCTCGTGTAGGATTGTTTGATCCTGCACAGTAATAGCCAAGTGGCGCAATCGTCAGAGCAAACGCCTATCACATGTGAGGTCGTGGGTTCAATCCTTCAGACTCGTGACACCCATGTGAGGAGTTAGTCAGTCGTGGGTTTATTCCGGGTACTCCGGTTTGCGAATGTTGACTGGATGGTTAAAATTGTAAAATATCAGTAATCACCGGAACACGGGTACTTAACTAAACTGCTGACGATGAGGCGGAACTCATAATGAATTAATGAAAATGTGTTTCACTGTAGTTATCATATAATGTAATTGCCAAGCTGAATGAATAATTCTCCAGTAACTACGTCATATGAATAACTTACAATTATGAGAGTAGTGGGGGGGGGGGGGCAGCATAAAGATTGAAGTAGTGTCAAGGAAGGGGTACTACCCTGACGGGTACTAGGCGAAGAAGTAGAGTAAACAGGAGGAAGAAGATTAAATTGGAGTAAATAAGGGGGATTGGGGTAAAGAAGGGGAGAAGCAGGATAAAGAAACCAGTGGAAGGGGGTGCTATCCTGGAAGGAGTACCCGGGAAAGAAGAGGGTGAACAGGAGGAA
The DNA here is from genome assembly GCA_963855995.1 of Muricea muricata. Lineage (NCBI taxonomy): Eukaryota > Metazoa > Cnidaria > Anthozoa > Malacalcyonacea > Plexauridae > Muricea > Muricea muricata. Next base: position 217,060 of record OY979730.1, on the reverse strand, counting down.
AAGTAGATTGGAGAAAAGAAAGGGGAAATTAAACGGATCAGGAAATTCAGACTTGCAATTCAAATGAAAGGCAGCTCATTGGTCATGTAAACACTCGTTGAATCATGGTTCTCGCTTGCCTTTAGCTTGGAATCATCTTTGAATTTGAACTGAAAGTCTGAATTTGCATGTTTCTTGTATAGAGTGCAGTGTATCAGAACAGAAGAGGTTTTGAAGAAAAAGAAAGAAAGAATAAAAGTAAGTTAAAATTTGTAAAGAATAATGAAGAAACTATTGGTACAGCACTTGATACATGATGATAATCATCATTATAAACTCTCTATTAATCCGGGGGGGGGGGGTATAATAGAGAATTTGCAATGATAGTAAGTATATTGTAATATTTGGGTTTTTACCACTAAAATCCTCTTGAAAGTTCTTTTTGGCTGTGGCTTCTCTCATCACAGTTGTCTGTGCTTGTCTTGCAAAATCTCTGGAATATCTATAACGTGAAGGTCAATATTTAAGATTAGAAAAATAGAAACCGTAAAATAGAAAGAAATTTAAATCGTGGCGAATACTTTTTACGGTCTTGCTGGCATGACAAAAAGAGAGTATAGATTTATAAGATCATGTTGATTTATCCTTTATCTGAACTATATTTAACTTAGATTTTAAAATAGATTTCACCCTGGTAAGCAGACCGAATGGGTTTTCAAACAAGATAACATTTAATGACTAAAACGTGCACAGAATAGTTAGAGAATGCTTACATGTTGAATAAAAATCCAATACTTTTAATGTCCAACTACACAATAGCGATTTTCGTTGCATTTCTAGACTGGAGAAGAAGACGACGCCATTTTGATTTTGATTTCTCCCGACAACGGCAGATTTGTCTTCGCAATTTTTTTCCATTTCTTCGTCGTTTTAGCTCCAATTTGCTCGTTGTGTTTCTTTCGTACCTTCCTCGCCATTTCCGTACAACCAATGGACATTTATACTCAAGATTAAGACTGTATTGAGACTTTCAAAATGTTCGTCAGGAGACATAAAAATCGAAGCTTCTTCTTCGGGTTGCAGAAGCAAATGACGTCAGACGACCTTTGTCCGCCAGCAAATACCCGTATGTATAACATTCAATGATCTTTTTAGGAAGCTGAAAATCAGTTTTTATTGCGCGAACGAAATGTTTTTGCCATTATTTCTTACTCAGGTCTTTGTTCTACTACTTTACTTCCAGTTTAGTTAGGTAACTTGCCAAAAGAAACGCCTGTAAGGGACAATTTTGCATTTTTTTTTTATTTCGATGCTGATGAAGAAGAGAAGACTCGTTAGAGCTTTCGTTGGCAAATATCTTTCCCTCCGTGGCCGAGAGGTAAAGACAACTGTCTTGACTTCGATTTTGGGTGGATCGAGGACCGGTCCAGTTCAACTGAGTTTGGTAAGAATTTAATTCTGATCGGTGCTCGATCCACCCAAAACTGAATTCAAAGCTGGGCGTGGAGTGCAGGAAAACACTAGGCAGTACCGCGAGGCCAAGGAGGCAAACGTTATTTTCCTAGTGTTGTTAACTAATATTTAAGCAAATTTCATTAACTTGACTGTTGGGGACAGACCTGTAGGGTTGGTGCATTGAAGACTTCTCGTCGTTATTTCCCTTCGTTCAAGAAGACAAGTTGTCTTCATCGAGAAATAACGACGAAAAGACTTCAAGACACCACTAAACCACTACACTTTAAAGCTACAGTGTAGTGGTTTAGCTAGCTAAACCACTACACTGTGCCAATAATATATGGCTGACTTCTTCCTAACGCTTACGGTACGACCATGGATGCGCAAAGATGCGCAAACACATTAAAGCCTTGAAAGCAAGTGTTTTCTTTTAGGAAAGAATCAAGGACGACAACGCTTACTAAATCAAAGCCGTCTAGTCATGTTTTAAGTACTTCAGCTATGTTTAACGATCTTTTACCAGATCTTTGCAAGAGGAAAAGTAAAATTTTGCATCATTATTATTAACTTTCCGTCAGTCGTTTCTGTCTTGATCGAGCATTATATGCCATTGTGTTCAGTGTCCTTGATATAGGAGCCATATACTTATGGCCTTGGGTTTAATTCCCAAACACTGAATGGCAGTGTTTTGCTCTTCCAATGAGATAACAAGATGGCACTGTAGAACGCGTGGTTTTATATAAGCTACGAGCGTCAAGATATCCTTGATAGGTAACTATTGATCCTACAGTGGACACTTATGTTCACTGCCAATAGGAACGTTTCCAACTCACAGCTTGTACATAATGGATTTTATAGGTTGTGTCACAAGGAAACTGCAGTTCGGTCGTAAAATCAACTTGTTTTCAAGGTTGCCGGGTTTTAAACATTACTGACACTGTTAATGTTGTAGCTCGGAATTGTAAAACAACGGCGGCAATGCAGTTTTCTTGTGCCATAACCATATAAGCTACGACCGCCAAGCTTTATCCTTGATAGGAAAGAATTGATCCCACCAACGACATTTGTATTCTCTACCGATAGGAACGTTTGAGACTTACAGCTTGTACATAACGCATTTTATCGGTGAGTCGTAAAACCAACCTGTTACTGCTCAGCAAACTACCATTTCCCTCGATCAACGGTAGTCGATGAAGCTTGGCGCTCGAGTTGTTCAGCTAAGTTAAACGATCTTTTATGGCGAGGTCTTTTCAAGAAGGCATGAAGCATAGATGCGCAAACACTGTACAGCCTGTAAAGAATATGTCTTCTTTCGGGAAAGAGTCAAAGACGATAACGCTTATTAAATCAAAACTGTGTAGGCATGTTTTAAGTTGCTCAGCTATGTTTAACGATCTTTTATGACCAGGCCTTTGCAAGAAGGAAAGTCGAAGTTTGCATATACTATTGACTTTCCGTCGGTCGTTTCTTTCTTGATCGAGCTTTATATGTCATTGTGTTCAGTGTCCTTGATATAGGAGTCATGTATTTATGGCCTTGGGTTTGATTCCCAAACACTGCATGGCAGTCTTCAGCTCTTTCAAGTAATAAGATAACTTTGGAACAAGATGGCAATGCGTTATTTACTATATGCCTGGTCATGCTGTAACTAATCATGTAGTATATTCTACAAACCTTAACTCAGAACGTTGGCTGTCAGTTTCTATTCGTGGTTGCTTTGAAACATTGCAGATACTGCTAACCTGGCTATAACCTGTAAAATGCTTGGTTTTACACAACCTACGAGCGCCAAGCTTCATCGACTATCGTTGATCGAGGGAACTGGTAGTTTGCTGAGCAGTAACAGGTTGGTTTTACGACTCACCGATAAAATGCGTTATGTACAAGCTGTAAGTCTCAAACGTTCCTATCGGTAGAGAATACAAATGTCGTTGGTGGGATCAATTGTTTCCTATCAAGGATAAAGCTTGGCGGTCGTAGCTTATATAAATGATAAAACCACCCATTTTACAGGTTATGGCACAAGAAAACTGCATTGCCGCCGTTGTTTTACAATTCCGAGCTACAACATTAACAGTGTCAGTAATGTTTAAAACCCGGCAACCTTGAAAACAAGTTGATTTTACGACCGAACTGCAGTTTCCTTGTGACACAACCTATAAAATCCATTATGTACAAGCTGTGAGTTGGAAACGTTCCTATTGGCAGTGAACATAAGTGTCCACTGTAGGATCAATAGTTACCTATCAAGGATATCTTGACGCTCGTAGCTTATATAAAACCACGCGTTCTACAGTGCCATCTTGTTATCTCATTGGAAGAGCAAAACACTGCCATTCAGTGTTTGGGAATTAAACCCAAGGCCATAAGTATATGGCTCCTATATCAAGGACACTGAACACAATGGCATATAATGCTCGATCAAGACAGAAACGACTGACGGAAAGTTAATAATAATGATGCAAAATTTTACTTTTCCTCTTGCAAAGATCTGGTAAAAGATCGTTAAACATAGCTGAAGTACTTAAAACATGACTAGACGGCTTTGATTTAGTAAGCGTTGTCGTCCTTGATTCTTTCCTAAAAGAAAACACTTGCTTTCAAGGCTTTAATGTGTTTGCGCATCTTTGCGCATCCATGGTCGTACCGTAAGCGTTAGGAAGAAGTCAGCCATATATTATTGGCACAGTGTAGTGGTTTAGCTAGCTAAACCACTACACTGTAGCTTTAAAGTGTAGTGGTTTAGTGGTGTCTTGAAGTCTTTTCGTCGTTATTTCTCGATGAAGACAACTTGTCTTCTTGAACGAAGGGAAATAACGACGAGAAGTCTTCAATGCACCAACCCAACAGGTCTGTCCCCAACAGTCAAGTTAATGAAATTTGCTTAAATATTAGTTAACAACACTAGGAAAATAACGTTTGCCTCCTTGGCCTCGCGGTACTGCCTAGTGTTTTCCTGCACTCCACGCCCAGCTTTGAATTCAGTTTTGGGTGGATCGAGCACCGATCAGAATTAAATTCTTACCAAACTCAGTTGAACTGGACCGGTCCTCGATCCACCCAAAATCGAAGTCAAGACAGTTGTCTTTACCTCTCGGCCACGGAGGGAAAGATATTTGCCAACGAAAGCTCTAACGAGTCTTCTCTTCTTCATCAGCATCGAAATAAAAAAAAAATGCAAAATTGTCCCTTACAGGCGTTTCTTTTGGCAAGTTACCTAACTAAACTGGAAGTAAAGTAGTAGAACAAAGACCTGAGTAAGAAATAATGGCAAAAACATTTCGTTCGCGCAATAAAAACTGATTTTCAGCTTCCTAAAAAGATCATTGAATGTTATACATACGGGTATTTGCTGGCGGACAAAGGTCGTCTGACGTCATTTGCTTCTGCAACCCGAAGAAGAAGCTTCGATTTTTATGTCTCCTGACGAACATTTTGAAAGTCTCAATACAGTCTTAATCTTGAGTATAAATGTCCATTGGTTGTACGGAAATGGCGAGGAAGGTACGAAAGAAACACAACGAGCAAATTGGAGCTAAAACGACGAAGAAATGGAAAAAAATTGCGAAGACAAATCTGCCGTTGTCGGGAGAAATCAAAATCAAAATGGCGTCGTCTTCTTCTCCAGTCTAGAAATGCAACGAAAATCGCTATTGTGTAGTTGGACATTAAAAGTATTGGATTTTTATTCGACATGTAAGCATTCTCTAACTATTCTGTGCACGTTTTAGTCATTAAATGTTATCTTGTTTGAAAACCCATTCGGTCTGCTTACCAGGGTGAAATCTATTTTAAAATCTAAGTTAAATATAGTTCAGATAAAGGATAAATCAACATGATCTTATAAATCTGTACTCTCTTTTTGTCATGCCAGCAAGACCGTAAAAAGTATTCGCCACGATTTAAATTTCTTTCTATTTTACGGTTTCTATTTTTCTAATCTTAAGTGTTGACCTTCACGTTATAGATATTCCAGAGATTTTGCAAGACAAGCACAGACAACTGTGATGAGAGAAGCCATAGCCAAAAAGAACTTTCAAGAGGATTTAGTGGTAAAAACCCAAATATTACAATATACTTACTATCATTGCAAATTCTCTATTATACCCCCCCCCCGGATTAATAGAGAGTTTATAATGATGATTATCATCATGTATCAAGTGCTGTACCAATAGTTTCTTCATTATTCTTTACAAATTTTAACTTACTTTTATTCTTTCTTTCTTTTTCTTCAAAACCTCTTCTGTTCTGATACACTGCACTCATAGATAATATACAAGATATACATGATATACAAGAAACATGATATACAAGAAACATGATATACAAGAAACATGCAAATTCAGACTTTCAGTTCAAATTCAAAGATGATTCCAAGCTAAAGGCAAGCGAGAACCATGATTTAACGAGTGTTTACATGACCAATGAGCTGCCTTTCATTTGAATTGCAAGTCTGAATTTCCTGATCCGTTTAATTTCCCTTTTCTGTACACCAATCTACTTTTCCTCCTGTTCACCCTCTTCTTTCCCGGGTACTCCTTCCAGGATAGCACCCCCTTCCACTGGTTTCTTTATCCTGCTTCTCCCCTTCTTTACCCCAATCCCCCTTATTTACTCCAATTTAATTTTCTTCCTCCTGTTTACTCTACTTCTTCGCCTAGTACCCGTCAGGGTAGTACCCCTTCCTTGACACTACTTCAATCTTTATGCTGCCCCCCCCCCCCACTACTCTCATAATTGTAAATTATTCATATGACGTAGTTACTGGAGAATTATTCATTCAGCTTGGCAATTACATTATATGATAACTACAGTGAAACACATTTTCATTAATTCATTATGAGTTCCGCCTCATCGTCAGCAGTTTAGTTAAGTACCCGTGTTCCGGTGATTACTGATATTTTACAATTTTAACCATCCAGTCAACATTCGCAAACCGGAGTACCCGGGATAAACCCACGACTGACTAACTCCTCACATGGGTGTCACGAGTCTGAAGTAAGGATTGAACCCACGACCTCACATGTGATAGGCGTTTGCTCTGACGATTGCGCCACTTGGCTATTACTGTGCAGGATCAAACAATCCTACACGAGAAATTTAAATGCCGTGGCGTTGACTTGTGTTTCACTGTAATCATTTTGTAAGACAATTACTAAATAGTTTCCTGAGCAGGATAGCGTCATCCATGCACTTGGCATGTTGCCTTAGGTTCAACTTCAACACGAGTTTTCCCAAATATCCCGAAATGCCGCGCGCATGTATGACACTATCTTGAAGAGGAAACCATTTGGTATTTTATTACTCTCTTATTTTTTATCAGTCATTTGCGCAATCAATAAATATAATCCAGATTGGAGAAATTGTGGGCATTCTTGGGCGCCCGTTCTAGTTTCCTAACGTGGGCAATACTTTTTTTAATTTGTTTATTCACAAAATCCATCTAGATTTACTTCAAAAAAATTTGAGAAAAATATACAAATATATTTGTCCGCGAAAGTTAGGGAACTGGAAATGACACCAGAAATGTCTTTAAATTCCGCCGTTTTGTGTCGCTTTTCTTGGAGTTGCATACATACAGTTTAAGCTCACACGTACACGTTCTACACTTGCTGTATTTCTTGCTATCGGAATATCATCATGCCGGGAATTTGTCCATGAGTTTCTTCGTCGACTAACCTCTGTGACCTGTCACGCCTATTATAATTACTTAGTCCTCTCTAATGCTTGTGAACGTAGTTTTCTTTGCTTATCTTGTAAACAGTTTTCTGAACATCGTAATTTTTTTTTCAAAGAATGCCAAGTAAAAAGTGAATACAACAACCATCAACTAATGATGCAACAAGATGGGAAAGAATTCATATCGACGTAAGAAGTAAATCACAAGCCGTCTCCATCAGATGTTAAGATGCAAATACTATCACAATGTACGGTTTGTTAAAGTCAATTCAATTAAAGCTTAGTGTCCTATATTCTAAAATATTTTGTAACATTAATTTTCTCCTTATTTTATGTTGGTTGACTGGACACGAGTGAGCTAGTTACCTACTGGACCGCCTTGATGCTCCATGAAGAGAGTGCGCCAACCAGATGAAACCATGAACAGCATGATGAAACGAGAACAACCGAAGCCAAGAAGATCCAAAGATAGAGTGAAAGTAAGTTTTTTTATTTTATCTTGTCGTTTCCATTTTTTTAGTAGTTCAGCTTTTGTTTCAATAAAAATTAACATCTCGCACTAACGTTGCTAGTGTCGGTAGTACTGTAAAAAGCACACAGGATCTTTCACTACCTGAAACAATAAAAAAAAAACAAAATTCGACTTTCGAGCGAATTAAAGCCTTTCGTTGGGGAGTTGGTCGTAAAGATAGAAATTTAATGCGCTGTCTGCCATCTTAGATTCATATTTGATCTCGTTGACACGTAAAATCTTGATTCCCAAACAGCTTGAAGTAAGCTAGTTTTGATATAAGTTACATTTCACGTGCACAGTAATTCTCAAAGAGATATCGGCAATAAATTTGAGAGAGCTTTTGAGAGAGATTAGTGCGAGATATTAATTTTTATTGTTCGAAAGAGCTTTAAGAATTTACACATTCCTTACGTGTTGTTTAATTCTCGAGATATTTTAATCTAAATTCATAAATTAGGGTAGCTGCAAGTTGTGTGCGTGTGAGAAATAAAGACTCCTTCACGGCTATGATTTTCTTTTGTGTTTTGCTCACGATTTATTAATGATTCTCGAGATTTTAATAAAAAAATTTCATATTAACAGCTTACACAATAATTTGGCCGGCCTAATTAATACTATTTTATAATATACTGAGTGTCAAAGTTCATTTATTCCTGTTTCTTATTGGTTAAGAACGTATCACGTGATAGTGGAGAAATTCTATTGTCTCCCTGGCAACGTAGCTAAGCGGTGGACATTACTTTTATTCACCGGTAGACAACAAATCCACAAAGCCTCACGTAGCCATGTCAGGTAAAAGGTAATCCTTTTTACACATGTTTGATTGATTTGTGGTACTTTTCTTCTCTTTTGGCACTCAGTATATAATAAAATACTTATTGACTGAGACCTCGGGAAAGCAGTATGTTTTGTGGACCCTCGACATCGACAGTCTCTGGTCCACAAAACATACTGTTTCCCTCGGTCTCAGTCAATAAGTGTTAATTACTATACATTGCAGTTGTTTTATGCGTTGTGATTGGTCAGTTGTATGCAGATAAATGCGACTATCACACAATCTGCAGATAACTCAGTCATACAATAAGAATACATAGAAGGGCCACTCAGCAGTGCAACATGTCACACTATGTTTATGCAGTTTACTGGCTGCCACCAGCCAGTTCAGCATTCCTATTGGCCAGAAAATGCAATTGACTGGCTGAGAAAATGCTAATAACGTGCGTAATGCGACATGCGCGGCTTCAAAAACTCCAAAGGCTCCGACGCGAGTGGCCCTTCTATGTATTCTTATTCTATGGCTCAGTTATCTGCTAGAAGATAACTGAGTTATCTGCATGTTGAGCCTACGGTGCAGATTATTACAGTATGCGGTATTCGTTGGCATCAATGGTTGGCATGGCAACAACATTTTTTCGATATTTTCTGTTTCATGTTATGGCATCTTGCTTTTTAAGCTCTTCCGAAGGCGAAATTCGTCAATTGCTCGAGGAAAAAGACTTACAATGTATAATAAAGCAATTATCGGATTCGGTTTTTGTGATATGCAAAATTATCAATGTCTTGGTAAGAGTTATCTGACTCGCCTTCGGCTCGGCTGATAACTCTTACCTCGACATTGATCATTTCGCATATCACAAAAACCTCATCCAATAAGTGCTTAATATGCTATAGTTTACTTATTAAGCTTTGTGGAAACACCACGTAAATTTATTATTGCAATAATAAATTTACGTGGTGTTTCCACAAAGCTTAATAAGTATATTGTATTCACCATGCAAACGTACAAGAAACTTATCAAGTTATAGTTTATAAATTATTCGTAACTATCATCTCATGACTTAATTCTTTCTACTATTGCAAAGGGTGATGGGATGTGAAAAAAACGCACAAGAAGAGAAAAGAATGAACGATCCTGGACGGCAAGACCCACAAAACAACAATCCACAAGAATAAGAAGACACGACATTGTAATCGAAAGTAGTGGTAATGTGCAAGTTAGTAGAAAACAAGATACTTATTATTGAGGGATCAAAGAGGATTTAATAGATATTTCTCGTTAATGAAAAAGAAAAGACAGCAAATTAAGTGAAAAAAATTGGATTGAAATAACATTGATATCAAATACATTCAACAAAATAATTAAATAGAATATCTAGGAGTTTGGCAGTCAATTTTCGAGTCAAAAAACAGGTAAAAATATGGTAAATGTCGACAATATTTTTTAAAGAAACAATACCTTAACGCCTGGAAATTTCGTCTCTAACATTTGGATTTGGATATTTCTAAAAACAAAACAAAATAACATGTAGGATTGAACGTTTTACAAAAATAAGTTTCGTAATAATGCCACTAAATTATAGTTGATGCATTTGGTCACTATTTTTGGTTTGCACATGCCGTCATTTCGTGTGATTGGGCGCCATCTTGGTTGACTCTGCAGATTACTTCAGCTGTTTACAGCGAAGTACTTGTGTCAATTTACTATTTCATCGTTAGTTTTAGCGTATTATGAATGATACTTTAAAGATGTATGGCTCGATAGGATCAGATATAATGAATAGATACTTTGTGGTTGCCATGTGTTTCAAACGTCAACAAAGATGGCGTCGATTGCAAACGATCAATTCCGTCGTTCTACCTTTAAAGAATGTGTTCTCTGGTTAAAAAGCGAGAAAGTGTGACTTGTATTCCAATTCACCGTAGCAAAACAGATGGTGGCATGTCGATTTTACCAGAATTTAATGCGGGTATCAATCAAGAATACCAGTGAAATGATATTTAAGATAAGCTCATTAGCTTAATTTAGCTCATTAGCTTAAGTTAAAACGGAATTTTAACACAAGTGACAAAATAACCTATCTGTCTGTTCCTCAAACGAGGTTAATTTACCTTAAGTTTTTAAACGATTTCAGACCGCAAGGCATTCTGGTAAAATCAACACCCGCCATCTTTTTGCTACATTAAATTCCCAAGGGAATATATCATTTCTTTGTTTCTTAGCTAATTTGGTTCATACATCCATGCAAATCAGTAGGATCATTATATTTTTTTGTGCATTTTAAATTCCCATGGGAATACGGCATGCTTTGTTTCAATGGTGATGCGTCTGTTTATGGTAATTACTGCATAATGCGAATCCTCTTTGATTATTAATATGATAAGTATCTTGGTGCTTTCAGATTTGTTTTGGTAAGCAGGAACAATGAAGTCATTGTTTGTGTACACTAAAGCAAATTACGAAGGTGGTTTGAGAGCAGCTGCGAGGTACCATGCAAATGAAGGCGTTTCGGTTAAATAAGTGTGAGAATTACGGCATTAAAAATTGCATGTCATCTACACTTAAGGATATAAGTTGCCAAAAAAAAAAACAACTTTAGTGAATCTGTTGAGTTTCAATTGCTTTTTATTTTTGCCTAATTCTCATGCTTATTTGACCCAGCCTTGGACTTTGGTAAGTATCAGGGGCCGGTTGTATCAAAGGCGTTTAGCTTAAACGGTGGATAAGTCAAAAATATGAAACACGTTTCCATGTTGTATAAACAAACCAGCTGAAGTTATTTGACCTGAGAAGAACAATTATATATAAAACTAAATATTTATTCTATTTCAACTCATAATTTCGGTTCCGTACTAGGTGTAAAACTGATTTTTAAATTTCACTTATCCACCGTTTAAGCTAAACGCCTTTGATACAACCGGCCCCAGGTTTATATTTACTCCGGAACAGTTAACACAACGAAAAGCCCATGCCCATTCAGCTAAGGTTTTACGTTTGAAAATTCAATCAAAAACTCAGTCTAAGTGGGTTTAAGTAGCTAGAGATAACGTAATTTATCTTTTTATTTTGCTTTTTTGTTTATAACGTAATTTATTAGCTAAATGTATGGACTGCGAGGGTGTGCGCCGTGTGTAAGTTGCATGGGGTTAGGTTTATTAAAGGAATTAAAATTTTTGAAAGTATGCTTAAAAACCAAAATCTGTCGTCACTTCTAACAAAACAGTTAAGAGTAGGTTTCAACATCAACGAAATTGATCTATACTATTAACTAAGAAAAATGCGAATTAAGTTTTATATTTTGCAAGCAAATTTTAAATAGAATTCTCACCTGTTTTTATGTACGAGCTTTTTCTGTTTACGTTTGATCTAAAATATCCAAATAAATTGCATTTAAAATGCATACTTTACCGAAATTTTAACTCTTTTAATTTTCGAAATTGGGTGGCAGTCGGGGTGGTGGTGGTGCATGCGGGTTTATCAGCTGTGAGTGACTGTGCGATGGTGAGGAAAGTGAAGGTAACGAATGGAATGCAGGAGCTTAGAACTGAGGAAGACAGCTTAGAACTGAGGCAGGTAGGCAGTTGGTAGGATCAGCGGGGGGCACTTGACATTTTGGCTTTGGGAATCAAATTTGCATGCTAAGTACTTAAGTCACTAACGTTTGTTGTTTTAATTTGTTAGGTACGCGCGGCTGCTCTCTAGGGAAGATCAACTTAGCAATTGTATTAGCACTTGCAAAGTTGGTCTTCTCTTTGCCGGCTACCCCGGCCAGTTCTCCGAGTGCTACTTCCACCGTGAATAAGTAGAAGTACTTGTACTACATGTATAAGTACTTCTACTTAGGTGGAAGTGGCACTTGGGGAGCTGGCCGGGGTAGGGGGATTTTTTTTATTCAATTTCTCAATTCCCATGGGAATTGAATTTTTAATTAAAAAGGGGTCACAAGTAAATTTTGTAAACAATTTATTGAAAAAATTTGTAAAGATTACATACAATTTGAATAACAATAAAAAGAGATTAACTACCACACATTGTACTTATTAAAATAACAACAGAAGAAAACAGAACATGGCAGAGAGAACAATAACACAAGTGAATGAACAAAGTCCTAAAAAACTTGGGTCTTTTCAACGTAAGTAAATGTTTATACTTCAAAATATATTATAACAATGAAACAACTTGAAGTGATAAATTTTGAGAGTTTTGCAAAGGTTTACCCAGCATATAACGAGTTGTTTCACAATTACAAAGAAAAACATGTGGCTCAAAACATGCAACTGATAGAGATGACGAGAAGGCTTAACAAGTCTAAGTAGAAAGGTTTTCAAAAGTTAGTCACATTTTTATAACCATATGTAACTACCCTGTCAACTCTCCCAGTGGGAAGAACCGGAGTACCCGGAGAAAACCCACGAGTTTTGGCGGAGCGTTGACCAACGCTTTTTCAAATACAGCCAGCCTCACAGAAGAAAGGTATTTTTGTCAAAAGAAAAATATTATTTTTAATCAATTGTGCTTTTATAAGTCAGAAAAAATACATGCACGAATTACCAACGAATTTTGATGGCTTTGAGACATGTAACGTGGGCACATAATTCTTCCTAAAAATACTTTTTTGTACTCGAAACAACCCTTCAAAACGTCGAAAAACAACGAAGAAACGATTTTTTTATAAATTCCAAATTGACCAAGCTGTAATGTTCGGAGCCACATTTTTCTTATTGCGTTTCTAACCTGACAATGTGAAATGCACTAAACATTGCTACCTTTATTTTTTTTAACAAAAAATTCAAAAATACATAGAATAAAAACCAAGCATTTTTAGAATATTGTGTGTAGCACGACATTTTTCAGAAACCAATCTCTTACACTTTTCTTTGCATAACAGTGCATGCGATCTATTTTTTGCAAAAAAATACAAAGAAAGTCTCAGACATCTCATTTTTCTGGTGGGCACAAGAACAGAAGCTTTTTGTTCAAATTGTGATAATTTATTTGAGATAACTTTGGGCAAAATTCTATTTTTCATTGAAAACAGCCGAAAAATCAATGCTTTGGCTTTGCCCAGCAACTAATGAAGTCACTCGATAGTGAAGTTGCTTTATATACAATTGATAGTTTCAGTGTTAAAGAGACCAAAATAAAAGTAGAAATACATAACTTAGATTGATCTTGGATTGAAAAGTAAAAAATTTATTCGAAGAATCAATTTAAATTTAGTCTTTTTGGAAGGTACCATTGTCAGGTTAGGAACATATCTCTTTGAAGTATAAATTCATCTTTACTTACTTGTTGAAAAGACTATATTCAAGAGCCATGTAAACCTGTTTTCTTACATTATTATTACCACGCAAGTATTACAAAGTGGAATATTTGAAATGTAAACTTGAACTGAAGCAAAGGAAATGCACATACAAATTCAGAAATATTTCAATTGCCAAAATACAAATTCACCACAACCAAACAATATAAAAAGTTCCAGTAGGCAATATGTTGTAATTTTAATTAAGAAACTTATAAAGTAATAAATCATACAGGAAACACAAAAGAAATCATTTTCTCATCTTACAGAATCGGTATTTTCAAAATCACTTTGCTATAGATCTGATGTATAAAATTGACGAGCTTCACAAGCCATTTACAACATTCGCATCTGTGTATGTCAGATATCTCGCCTTCAGCTTGGGTTTGTATATCCGATACAACCCGGTCACTTGTATTGTAAATAGTACAAATCAAAATTGTTATCAAATCAAAGTCTCAAACTAATTTAAATTATTCTACTCCATATAATGCCAGACAGTTTTACTTTTTCTCAGGAAAGACCTTATGTTCAACAAGGTAAATTTGGCATGTTAATTAAGAAGTCTGTAAAATTTGAAATTGCATAGTATCAACTAAAAGCTTCATGTGACTTAAAACTTTTTCAAGTCGATGTAATACGAAGAACTCTGGTAAAGTATTTACTGTATCCAGGCATCAATAGAAAACTTTTAAAATTAAAAATTGTAGTTACTTATACTTATTATTGGCCAACATCTGTACTGCTTGTTTATCTAGAAAATCTGGCATACTGTCAATTTTTTTAGTCCAAGGAAACTTTTTTACTCTTAAATTCTTACATCTGCCACATCTTTTCTTTGCTAATAAAAAGAGCCCACAGAATTTATTTGGCAAGTTGTGGTTTTCTTTTTCATTTAAGATATGTAATTAATTGATAAAGTTAAAGAACAACTGCATCAGTTCATCTCAATTCCAAACAAGTTCCACTTTGTAAACAAAAGACAATATGCTAGCTTATTTTGTCCTTAATAAGTAGTTCATCTTAAAGTTTGAAAGTCAACATTCTAGTACAAAATCACAAAGTCTGTATCTAAGATAAATTACCAGTAGTATAAAATATTACAAAGTATTTTTTTAACTTTAAAGGGTCCAATATAACATTGAGAACTATTGTGATTTTCAAATGAACTTTCCAAACTTTCAAATGAACACTCAAAGCCAGCTTAAACAAAAGATGATTGAGATAGTAAACCAGGAAATAACATAGGTGTTGTAATTTTTTATCAAAAATATGATATAGTGCATATAACAGAAACATTTCAATTAAAAAGTAGAAATATATTTCCTGTGGTTAGTTTTAATTGCTACATATATTGAAATTTTAGTATAATAATGGATGTTTTTGTTTCTGGCAAAGTCACCTCAATCTCCTTATGTTTAACCAACATTACAAAGTCAAATAATGACAAACACGAATGATTAAACACAAATTTATATTTTAGTGGGTAAAAATAAATATGTCCAAATTAGTATAATCATGCATATAGGTCTAGTAGGGTACCAATTTTTAGAAACAGAATTGTGTTGTTTAGAGGCATAACATATAAAATTGCTAGATTTGATATTTCAGTTTTTTAAGAAAGCCTTTTGTATGTGTTTTCATGAACTCTTGGGCCATAATTCAATTGATTTGAACCAAATAAGATTCTAACTTTCTTTTAAAACACAGTTCATCATTATTTGACTTTTTCTAAGATTAAAATGCTTCTGGAGCACATGAGATTCCACGGTATGTGTACCCACAAAATAATCGTCAAATTAGGTGAGAATGAAACCGTCATGTCCAAAATTATACTGTCCCAAATTGTCCCATATTCAATATTGTACATGCAATATTCCAATACCTTTAACAATTTCATTTTTCATAATCTGCCAGTTGTTGAGAGGAGGTTAAGCATTTTGTCGATCTACAAACAAATTTCAAAGAATTCTATTGAAGATAGATAACTGAAATGGTAAACAAACTGCAAAAGATAACAATGCAAGTGGTTGTGTAAAAACTAAAGACCACGTAAAGTCGGCCATTCTGTACAGTGTTTGGATTTGACAGTTTGAATTTTAATTGCCTCAAGAAATGTCTAAAAGGCATTAAAAACATAACATTCCTTGTTCTTTTTTAACCTCCCGACCTTGCACGACTCCCACATCCTGCTCCGTCTCCTCCAATCCACCTCCCACCCTCAAGGCCCTGTCACACGGTGCAATTTTTCTTGCACTTGTAACTGCTCCGTCTCCTTCTCTATCCACCTCTTACCCTTAAGGCCCTGTCACACGGTGCACTTTTCCTTGCATTCACCGTAGCAAAAAAGATGGCGACATGTCGATTTTACCAGAATGCATTGCAGGTATCAAGAAAGAATACGTGGGAAAAGATGACAAGAAGCAAAGCTACTGGATTGAAATTTTAACACAAGTGTGAAAATAACCTATTGTCTTCTGTCTGTTCTTCAAAAGACGTTAATTTGCCTTTTTAAACAATTTCAGACTGCCATGCACTCTGGTAAAATCGACATTTGCCATCTTTTTTGCTACAGGGAAAATCTACTCTTAAGTAAATTTGTGACAAATGTTTGGTACGTTAAAAAACCCCAGCAAACTGTGATGGAAACTTGCATTTGCCAATTTTACATCTCCCAATAGTAGAATTGCATTTCAAGTTGCAAGAAAAATTGCATTGTGACAGGACCTTTATTCTCCAGTGTTCCCGCCAACCTGCTCCCACCATTAGATGGAAAGTCCTTTTTTCACTACATTTTAGTAATTAGGCTACCCCCCTCCTCTCACAAGTCTGTAATCGCCTGACGAAATCAATTGGTCGACAGTCCAAGGCATGTTTTGTAATCGAAATTCACAAAATTAAAATTAAATTGCCTTTTTTCAATAAATTTGAACCAGAACCAACTCTATACATAGAACTGTCTCAGCATACTTTCTTCGACAATCTCAACAATTCAAGACCTCATTCAGTTTCTATAGCGGATTTCATGGTATTATTATCGAACCAACTTCAACTGAAAACGGTAGCCTTAATCTTACATGCGACCATAGCCATGCTTGGAAAGCACAAATTTACAATACTCGAAAATTGTACTTATTTCCAGTCTGATCTCTCAAAAATCGATCTCTATGCACAATCTAAGTACTTTGCTACAAATAATGATAGAAAATAAAGCATATTACCTTAAAACAAAGTTAGGATGCATGAAAACTTAGAGGACTTTCAAGGAGCAAAATCTTCGAGCTAGAGAAAAATTTTGAAAAAATAGTATTCGGAAAATCTTCGAGCAGCGTCGGAAACCGACGAATTCCGAGGAACGCCGAAACTACCACTTTGTGTCGACATGCTCCGAGCAAGTTCCTTGTTCCTGATTCAGAAGAAGCTGTATCACAGATCAGATATATACAGATAGGGAACTCGCACTCAATAACCTCAATTTTTGTGTCCCCGTGCTCACGTCATTCCACGCGCCACGCAAATTGCTCTGGCAAGTGTCCTTCGTCGTGTTTTCAGTCAAAAGCATAGGAAAAACGCCGTTCGAAAGTACAAAAATGAATATTTTTGCGAAGTTCCTTCACCGATCTTCATTTTGTATGTATGTAGATATTTCAGTAGAATTTGCGTTTGATTCTTGTGTAGAAATTTCTAAATTTCCTTAAAAGTAGGAATAAACCAGAAAATGACGGAAACACGCTCTCAAAACTTCACCGCGACACATCGCTGGAATTTGTCGTTTTAAAGCATTTTGCATGAGAATCTTTGCACGTAAAACCTTCTTGCGGTTTAGATGTTCTAGCATGCACGTTTAAATGCGTGTTTTGTTGACACATTTCGCTAGAAATTGAGTTTAAACGCCGTGTTTAGGTCGGCTCACGCGGTTTGTGCCAGCGGTATCACCCATGAGCGCTGCACCGACTTCTGACACCGAAAAAAAATAAAAAAAAAAAAAAAAAAACAGAAACGGGGCGAATTTAAAACTCCGCCTCGCCTACGGCAGGCGGAGTAATTAGCTGTAGACTTACTTACCTAATGGTAACCGTAAGTACCCACTATAATTTAAATTTAGTATGCTTACCTCTACTCACTATACCAAGTATAGTTAGTGTATATCAGTTGGTGCACATCTGTATATGGCTCCAGGAATTGAACCTGGAAACCTAATTAGGTCCACTCTAATTAGGTACCCTCCAGGGCCTTTTTTTAAAGAACTTTGTAGTAATACGGTTACAGGCATGACAATAACAAAACGCAGGAGAAAATATAGCAATAAGGTTACATGCGTGACAACAAAACATGGTCCTAACATAGCAAAACATAGTAGAAAATGTCGTAATATACCACCTATGTTTTTGTGTGCTTTTCACCGCACCTATCAGCATAAACGAAAGCTGAACTAACGGACAAAATGGAAACGACAAAATAAAATCAACAAACTTACTTTCATTCTATCTTTAGATCATCGTGGCATCGGTTGGTCTCGTTTTATCATGCTGTTTATGACTTCATCTGGTTGGCACTCTCTCTTCATAAAACATAAAGCCGGTCCAGTAGGTAACAAGTTCATTCATATCCAGTCAGCCATCATAAAATAAGGAGAAAATTAATGTTGTAAAATATTTCAAAATATTAGAAACTAAACGAAAATTTGATTGTAAGTGTCTAAAAAGACTTTGACAAAGCGTGCACTGTTATAGTATTTGCATGTTGGCATCTTCTGATGGACATGGCTGGTGATTCACTTCTTAAAGGCTGTTTTCCAGTTACGCGTTTTACACACGCGCGTAAAAGTCTAAATCAATATCAATGTTATATTTGAAATGAACAAATGTTTTAATGGAGAGAACTCAGCATTCCCTACGAGTTAGCATACTTTAGTGATTCTATTTGTTAAATACAAACTACTTAGAAGAGTTTAAACTTTTACGTGCGTGCACGTACGTGTAAAAACGGATAACTGGAAAGCAGCCTTTAGGACGATATCAGTTATTTCCTATCTTGTTCAGTCATTGGTTGGTGGTTGATCTTCACTTTTTACTTGACATGCTTTAAAAAAATAACCAGATAAGCAAAGAAACGCTACGTCAATAAACATATTAGAGAGCACTAAGTATTTACTTAGTAAGTATATTGCATAAACCTTGCACGCATGCTCTAGGACACCTCGCAGTAATATGTGTGTTCTGCGCACGAGTTTTTCTACGATAAAATATCTCAAGGAAACTATTGTGGTATTAATTCAAAGGCTAACGTTGAAGTCACTATGTTTTACTTTCACTAAGAAAGCTTTAGGCACCCAATGACAGTTGAATAAGGGGCCTGTCCTTTTCATTTTGATGGTTGAACGTTGAGATGCGTTATTGAAGAAATGCTCCTCAGTGTTATTAAAATTTGAAGCACGCAGTATATTGTTTTTGATAATGCTGTCTACAGGTTGCATTTTGTTAATAATGTTGTGTCCTGTTTAAAATTATAATGGCTAATGTTGACAATATTGTTATAGAATACCTTGACGCTTGAAAATTTGCTCTCTAATATTTGGATTTGGTATTTCTAAAAACAAAATAAAATAATATGTAGGATTGAACGTTTAGCAAAAATCGGTTTAGTAATTAAACTAGTTAGTTGAAGCATTTTGGGTTGAGTCTGGGGTTTTTAATTAATAGAATTCTATGTTATTCCAATCATTATTATCTGTAATTAAAACAACGAGGAAATATGACTTGACATTGAAATTCGTGGGGAATATACTATTTCTTTCTTTGTTATAGGTAATTTGATTTATACATGCACGAAATCAGTAGGATTCATGATAAATAAAAAAGGCAATAGAACTTGTGAGGGCTCTGATTTGTTAATTAGTTAATCTACAGGAAATATTATTTTACAGTCGGTAAGACCAGGCTTTTATCTTTCGATTTTGACCATTTTTGTGGAATATGACGACAAAGTGACCAAATAAGAATCAAATAAGAAAAAAACGCGATCGAAATCACATACTCTCACCCCTGAGCTGAGGCGACGAATAAGAAAAGAAAATCCCAGTATTATATACTGAATGTCAAAGTTCATTTATTCCTGTTTCTTATTGGTTAAGAACGTATCACGTGATAGTGGAGAAACTCTACTGTCTCCCTGGCAACGTAGCTAAGCGGTGGACATTACTTTTATTCACCGGTAAATAACAAATCCACAGAGCCTCACGGAGCCTTGTCAGGTAAAAGGTAATCCTTTTTACACATGTTTGATTGATTTGTGGTACTTTTCTTCTCTTTTGACACTCAGTATATAATAAAATACTTATTGACTGAGACCTCGGGAAAGCAGTATGTTTTGTGGACCCTCGACTGTCGATGTTTCCCTCGGCTTCGCCTCGGGAAACATTGACAGTCTCTGGTCCACAAAACATACTGCTTTCCCGAGGTCTCAGTCAATAAGTGTTAATTACCTACGATCCGACCTGAACCGGACGCTGTGCGCAAGTAAGTCGATGAATCCTGAGTACCTTGGAGGAGAAAAAAAAGCCCGAGGTTGAGGGAAAACAAGGGTAAAACTGTCAGAGGGGTGCATTCGGGACGTAACAAGCACGTTAATTGCGGGGTGTGTATTCATTTATTTCTTCCCGGTCCGGTTTCCCACTGAGTCCTGTAATCAGATTAGCTGACGAGCGCTTCGGTTTTTCCTTACACGGACCGCTCAACCGGGCCGCTAACGGTTTTCCCTAGCGCTTACCATATATGGTTTGTTTGTTTTTTACCATTTATGGCAACTTCGTTTCAAATCTCGCGTGTGCAAAATTGAATTGCGTGTCCAAATAATTTTAATTTAAAAACGTTTTCAATAAAAAATTGAAATGTCAAAGCCAATTGCTTGGAGTTCTATTGTTTGGAGTGAAAAAATAAATCTGTTATTTACCGGCACCGTCGGTCCGGATGGGGAAAAACTGTGCCCTTGCTCTTGAAAACGGGTACAGTTTCTACCCATCCGGACCTCCTATCCGGTAAATAACATATATATACACCCCCCCCCCCCAATTAACGTTCTAGTTACGTCCCTGGGTGCATTATATGCCTGCAATAAATATAACGAACATTACACCCAACTAAGCAGTTACAAATACAAAAAAATTGAGCAGACGGAAAAGACAAAATTAAGGGCTCTGAAATGACCTATATTTTTTAGCTCGGAAAATGGGACTCCATGCACTGGAATTGACAGGGGCACAGCCAGGTCCCTAATTTCTCAGGGGCATACCTGATACTCTCGTACCTGGTGGGCAGCTCATGCTCTAACCAGATTATCACACCCTGTAGCTGCCCAGATAGTCTCGTACCAGATGGGCAGCTCATGCTCTAACCAGATTATCACACCCTGTAGCTGCCCAGATAGTCTCGTACCAGATGGGCAGCTCATGCTCTAACCAGATTATCACACCCTGTAGCTGCCCAGATAGTCTCGTACCAGATGGGCAGCTCAGATGCTCCAACCATTTGGTGGCTTACTTGCTCGTAACTGTTGAGCCGGTGAGATATTAATCGTACGCATCAATCATATTGTCAAATTTTTGCACCCTCAAAGTAGCTGCATGTCTGCATGAATATATACAGTGCGAACCATAGTATTAGCTTAATAAGATATTTATGCAGTACGTATTCCAAATGAGCAGTGCTATTCTTACGAAAACTCACGAACAGTAAAAAAAGTTGCGAGAAGATCTTTGCGATGTTGCTATTTGATGCTAATCACATGACTGAAAATTATGGGGTTGTTCCATATTTGAGGTGGACCACGCTATTAGTTTTAAAAATATGATAACACGACATGACGTCGTTAAAACTTATTTGGAAGTGGAAACGACATTTTTTAAACAAAAATAGCAATGGTAACAAGAGGAGAATGCTTTAATTAGAAAAACGAACTTGGCGTCCTACTTGGAGGAATTTTTAAAGAACCCGTAGAAGGGCGGAAAAGAGGGATTCTAGACTTCTAAAATCGATAAGAATGGGAGGTATTAGCCGTTTGAAGAAGTGATCGTAAATTATCATGGTGTCTCAACATTTTAAGAAAGTCTGATTTGTTATATATATTCAAAACTAACAATGATGGATCCCTGGTAAGCAATAACAATTCTAAAATACCTCCACTGGTGTCGTGAAATAAACGTTTGGAACTGAATTAAGGTAAAAAATGCTCGAAAGCACAACGTAAATTTGTCCTTTCGACAGGCTGTCGAAATCAGCATGATAAAGCTTGGGAGTAGCATGTGGAGGTTAGATCGTTCATATTCAATCACGTTATGTATGCGGCGAGGCTAAGGAGTCAACAAAGAAGTGGTAAAGTAAACGAGTTCGGCCGGTAACAGTGGTAATAGCTATCACTGGTCTGTAGGCGGTCTATAATACGGATCTAAACTAATAGCGTGGTCCATCTCAAATATGGAACAACTCCATAATTTTTCAGTCATATGACTAGCATCAAATATCAACATTGCAAGGATGTTCTCACAACTTTGTTTTAATGTTCGTAGCTAAGTTTTAACGAATAGCACAGCTCAAGTCGATTACAAACAGCATATAAATATCTTATAAAACTAATACCATTTTGTAGGCAGATGTACCCACAAAATGTAAACTTAATAGTTTTCTGCATGGAAAAACATATAGATTGGCCTGCATTCCTGTGTCTAGTTTTCTGTAAGACAAAATAAACTCACCCTGAAATTACCAAGGACTGTATTAAAGTCATCATCAAACAATCTCTAGAAAGACAAACCAATTATTAGAGGCGTTCACATGAAGTTTAGGAGCGTTTACATGAGTTTCAACCTCGAATGACACAAACTCAATCTTCAGATTGGAACTCGTTTCAGATTCCTGCGTACCGACTCTCTTATTTTGACCACGATTTTAGCGCTTATACATTTAAGTACGTGAATGAAACTGCTCATTTCTTCCCGAGTCTAATTCCAGGGTGTCGTCTCAGTCCACGTTTACATGATTTCGGAACGAAATTTCATTCTGGATCGAGTCTTCGATACGGAATGAAAAATGGACTGAACTTAATCCAGAATGAGCTGTACTTTAATCCCCCATGGTTGATTCATGATGTTCATGGTTTCCACCTTGTCTCACCTCTGGGCCACCCTGGGGCTTTTGACTTGTACAGTAGGTAGTTGCCATGGGTGGGGTTAGAGCAAATACTAGTGCCAGTGGCTAACTACTAGTATGGACTCGGACTGGCCAGACCTGGGGGCCTCAATGCCCAAAGGGTTGCCTCCAAATATTGTCAATTTGTCAGGGAACATTCGGAAGATGAACACCAACATTGCAAAGGCATAATGGCTTAAATTCTACAAAAAAAAGAGCCATGAGACCCCCAGATAAGCCACGTGCTTTGTAGCAAATGCTTTATTAAAAAGAAAACAGCATCAACTTTGTGGTAATTTATTAAAACTGTAAGGTCAACTGAAGAGTTTTAGGATGCACTGTAGGCAGATGTACGCACAAGATGTAAACTTAATAGTTTTCTGCATAGAAAAACATACAGATTGGCCTGTATTCCTGTGTCTAGCTTTCTGTAAGACAAAATAAACTCACCCTGAAACTACCAAGGACTGTATTAAAGTCATCATCAAACTCTGGACTGACTTGATATTTAACCAATTGGCCACTAGCGTTTGTCACCTAGTAAGAAAATGGTCATTTTTATAACGGCTTGTGATGTGCTTCTTCTCTAAGGTTCAGTGTTGCGCGATCTCAACCGTCTCATGATAATAATACCTTGATTTTCGGTGTTGAAACATAAACACTGACAACTTGAACACGACAACCTTCCAAAGAATTATACAACGTTACTTTTCTAAACGAGAAGTAAAGGTTTATTCCGAATTATAATACATACAAGGAACTGGAGAGGATTTACAAGAGGATTTACAGTTAACAAGCATAATTAATGTAAATGTAACCTAGAATGCAGAAGACAAAGTCTGTACCTTGGTTTGAATTTTTTTAAGGGCAAGAATTCTTTTAGTAGGAAAACTATCTTGGCCTTTTCTCTCCCCATCCTATAATGGAAACAAAGATTGAAGATGAGATTGAAGATGAATCTGAAACTGTAAGGTATTTATTAAAACTGTAAGGTCAACTGAAGAGTTTTAGGATGTACTGTAGGCAGATGTACCAACAAAATGTAAACTTAATAGTTTTCTGCACGGAAAAACATATAGACTGCCCTGTATTCTTGTGTTATGGTTAAACAAAATGTTAAGTAAACACATTCTTTCTTTGTTTAATTTTCTCAATGTTACAAGTGATATTTCCCCAATAAAGATTTAGTGTCTTTTTTTCTCCCCAGGGGATGGGTATTGAAGAAAACCTTTGCCCTGTTGTGGGGAATTAGCCTATCATATTTCCAACTTGTCTCATACCTTGGCACATAATGCTAATAAACTAAAGATTAAAGAAGATATTGTTTTTGAAAAATCATCATTCCAACCCTGCTTTATATTAATGCTCCACACCTTGTCTAGCTGTCTCCTGAAAATGGGGCAGAGATCTCATTTGCAGTATTAACCAGGATCGATTAATTTGAATTTGATTTGAAAAGAAACGTGTTGTGCGGAACATAAATATATGAATATACACACCCCTCCATTACCATTTTAGCTACAACCCTGAGATCAGCAAACATTTTTTGTTATGCAGCATCCATAATGGATGACAATGAACCTGTGCAGGATGAGTAAAGGCTGAGGATAATATTGCTCTACTGTGCAAAGCCTGTGTGCTGGCTGAACATCAAAATAACTTTCCAACAAGATGCATGTACTCCCAGTTAAGTACAGTATGTGTCAACATCAGCGCAATGATGATGTCCACCAGGAATAAAAAACAAATGCAGCAACTATATGATATGAACAACAGGGTGTAGACTAAAGGACTACTTAATTCTAATACATAGGTTTCAATCTCTCAGGATATACCATGTCACACATAATGGTAACCTCACGAGCCGCCAGCAGAGGCTCATGCAGTATACTGTAGTACAACACTGCTGCCAGCTGAGGGAATAAATCTGCAAATTGCCGCTCAAGGCCCCACTTTATATAGATTTATGTTATGGAATCATAGTTTTTGCTGGTTTGGTTACAGGTCGGACTGATTTTTGCATTAGAAGCACACAGAGAGTATTTTGAGTAAAATATTTCAGTTGTTTCGGCTTTACAACATTAAAAAACGAGATTTGAAAGTTTGAGGAGTGAAGGACCACTGCTCAACATCTTTGATAAAAAAGGCTATTGTGAAACAAATAAAGGATATTTCATTCCTAATCAACTAAAAATACATTATTACTGCCACTACGTGAGAATAATCTGGATATTTGATGAAGCTAACCAGCCGCATTGCAAAAAGGAGCATATAAAAAGTCCAAGGCTATTGAATAAGGAAATCTAATTAAGACTTTTATAGTTCAATGAATGTATATTTATAATATCTTTTTGTTTACAGGATGAAACTCGCAGTAAAACATTATGCTTTGTCAAAGGTAGCCTGCTAAGCAGGCGCTCTCGGGCTTAAGGGGAAAATTAAAAGAGCGCCTACCGCCATCCGCCTGTATTTTCGATTTTTTCGTTCGGAGGCTACGAAAAATCCCATTGGCTGGTTGAGACGATTGTAGTAAATTAACAATGAGTATTATATATTTTTGTAACACAATGGGTATTATTTTTGTAAACACGTTTTCTCGTCAAATATATAATTATCTCACCGGCCTAATAACAGAATGCGCTGTGATTGGTAAGTCGTTAAAATGTTAGACAATTAATAAATGGGCGTGTTTCAAGTTACAGTAGGATGGCGGCAGGTGCTCTTTCAATTTCCTCCCTTAAGCCTGAGAACGTCTGCTTTGCAGGCTATGTCAAAGGCAAAATTAAAGCAACTTCAGTATAAACACCTGCATGTATATGTACTTGTATAAATTTTGTACACCACAAATTTTTTAAATTTACACTACATTTTGTATTACAAATTATTAACATATGGATTCTAGTTTATTAAATTATATTGAAATTTTTATCACCACCATGTTACACTACTTATTCTTATCAGCTTAATAATAATAAATTTAGGATGTATTCAATTGAACTAATATAATTTCAGATAGTAGCAGTAATTATGTATTTTCAATGATTAGGAATGAAATATCCTTTATTTGTTTCACAACAACCTTGTTTATCAAAGCCATGAGCAGTGGTGCTTCACTCCTTCGGACTTTCAAACCTTTGTTTTAACATTGTAGAGCCAAAACAATGAAATTTTTTGTTCAAAATACTCTCTGCATTCTTCTATCTATGTGAGGTAAAAATCATCCCAAACCATATTACGCCGATGAATGTTATGCCCCTGGGGGATTAGACTTTAGAATAAAAAAACTGGGCTAATGCCCCGTTATAGGGAAACCACTTCAGGGCAAATAACCTACAATTCCCAACCCTGAGGGCAGTAATAATTGTCAAATCCCCACGCTGTAAATTCAACATGAAAAAATACTTGTACACTGAAGTTTTAGGCCTACGAAATTAAGGTTACTGTCTACCGTCACTTTAACTATGGAAAGTTGCCACAGAAAATTTTCATTATTCATCATTGCAAATGTGGAAAATGTGACGCACTAATTTAATGGCCAATCCATGACAAGAAAATATTTTATTTAATATTGCGAATTCAAAAGCATCAAAGCAAATTGTAGCAACATCCTGTGGCACATCTTGTTTTGAATCCGAACATTTCGAAAATATATCTTAATTTGATATTGAATAAGTTATGTTGCGTTCACTTAAAATATTTTTATCAAACGCTTTAAGTTAAAAGAAAAGAAATAATGAAAAAAATTTCAAATAATGAAAATTTCAAACTGGTATCAAAACACACGCAGACGGGTGACAGTAAACAGTAACCTCAATTCCATAGGCCTAACTAACACTCCAATTTCGAAGTGTTAAAGGACTGGTCATAAAGTATAGGGGGGGGGCTATGGAAATTGAGGGCGGGGGCTATGGAAATTGAGGGGTGGGTGAATTTTTCAAGTCACAAATAGGGGCGGGTCATGAAAATTTTAAGGATGTACTGGGGGGATATTTAAGGATTTCTAGTGCCAAATAGGGGGTGGGTCATGTATATTTTGTGGGAAAATCAGGGGTGGGCCACACAAAATTAGCCTTTTAATAATTAAATTTTTATAGCCCCCCCCCCCCCCCCCCCCATAACATTCCCTAACAATGGAAGTTTCCAATGTTTTCCTCCCACCCGCTCTGGAGTTTCTTATCTTCTTTCACCCCTGATGGAATTTATCAGTTGGTTACCCTCCCTCTGAGAACTAATGATACTTCCAACAATTCCCTTCTCCCCCTGGAATTTAGAGATTTCTCGAAGGGGGTGTTAGATAACAACTAAAATATAAGAGTATTTATGATAAACAATATTCATGCTTACAGTGCCTGTTCCAAGCCCAGAAATGTCCAAATGTTCAACCAGTGGTCCGCTCTGCGATTCTGAATACGTTTATTTCGTAAAGCAACAAGAAGCATAAAATTTTTCGTTTTAGACGGCCATATTGTACAGATTGCAATGGTATTATATAAAGTACTACGATTTTTGATTTTCTCAACTGATTTTCTCGTAGAATACAGTGGGCTCTTGATTAAAAATGCAAATCTAATCCCCAGTAATCCCCAATGCCAATAATCTAATCCATCATAATCCCCAATGCTAATAATCCATTGGCTACAATACTAAACCAAATGATTGGGTACAATTTTTGTCCCAAAATTTTCGTGCAAAATTCTGGGTGGCAAATTTTTTTAGGGCGGGCAGTCAAGTCTCGAGTCCTTAGTCACCTTGACCAAACCTCATAATTAAGATGAAGGTAGACAGACTGATTTTGGGTGAGAGGTTATCGATTGGGGGTGGGGCGAGACAAAACAAATTCTTTGCACAATTTCGACTTTTACCACCCCATTGGTACCCCCAATTTCTTCACTTCAATTGCTCCAATTCCAAGTTCAAATGATTACACTGTCAGTTCTTGTCAGTACATTAATAACACACCACAAATGGCATTTTTTCGCAAATGCGGAGAAAACTTACACTATTTAACTGCAACTCAAATAATACATCTTTAATACCACAAGTAAACTGAATTGTTAATTCTTCTACGAACAGTAAATTAAAGTATTGTATATTTTATATAATCACGTAATATGTATATACTGTAGTTGTGGCAAGGTGATCTTGATGGGCAATTGTTGCACTATATACAGTTAACAGGTTAACAGCGTTGGCTAATCAACATTCCTGGGGCCAGTTGTTCAAAGCTGGTTCAGCGTCAACCTTGGGTTAAACTTTCACCCACTATTTTTGCTTCTATATTTTGATGCATCGATTTGCTTTAAAAGTTGAGAGAAAGATACCGTAGAGTCTCGAAAGTAAGCGCCCCTTTAAAAGTAAACGCCCCGCGAAAGTATAAGCGCCTTTTTCAACACTTGCTAGAGAATCTGGAAAGTAGGCGCCCCTCGATAGTAAGCGCCTCTTAAAAGTAAGCGCCCCTTAAAAGTAAGCGCCCCTTAAAAGTAAGCGCCCAATGAGATCACTAATTTTGAAAGTAAGCAGGGCGCTTACTTTCGAGACTCTACGGTATTTATAAAGATATTTGAAAAAACTTAAGTTCACAAACAAGCTCTCGAGAAAATTTGTTTTCAATTTTGAGTCCACTGAAGCTAACCCTGCCTTTGAACAACCGGCCCTGGATGACACAACGTACATTCACTGAAATATTTATTGTGCGGTTTAATTGCTGCAAACTGCTCCAGAGACTTTCCAAGGGTGATCCAAACCATTTTGAAGAACGAACGACTTTTTAGACCAACTTTTTCCAGGTTGAATGCATATGCGATTTAAATCTAGAAATCTCTTTAAGGGACAGCAACCAAGGAGTTTAACCCAGGGATGAAACACTATTGTTCATTGTTGCTGCACTGAAAATTGCACTGAAGTGGTTTCTGTGCGAATAAGTAAGTCGGTATATTGAGGCAGTCATTTAAGAGCTGCAAGTCAAGGTCCCCGCATGTAAATTTATGTCGAGACAGAAAACGAGTGAACAGTTATCAACGCCAAATGAAACAGCGTTCTTTTAGAGTGAAAACTAGCTTATAGTGATTTTTAATAGCGTGTTTTTGAGCACGAAAGTAGCCGTGCTACAACATGCATCATAATTTCATTGATTCAAACGAATGGTCCAAATTTTCTTTAAAGTTCTGTCCAAATCAAAGAAATTTCAAGTACCTTTCATATGGAGTGTGAAAATTTCCAATTTGGAATTCCAATAGCACGAAGGCAAAAATTGAGTAGGCTTATAACTTTTGTGAATGGAATTAAACTTGCCTAGGCAACGGTTTAGCTACGCCTAAATGTGCAACAAATGCTCTGATTTCAAAATAAACCGAATTGAATATTTGCAGTGAGAAACTCGCTGTCGAGACGAAGTAACCAATGCTAATGTTAATCGGAGCTTTTGCCACAATTTCTTGATCTGTATTCTCTTTCTGGATTTTATTCTCTTCTGTGGTCGTCGATTCCCCAGCCTGCTTCCTATTTTGATTCTTGTTAACCGCTCAATCTCGACTGTTTTCTCCTGTGCCCACTTCTCATCTTCGCAACTTTCTTCTAATTTCGCTTTCTTTCGTTCATTTAGGCCGTACGGAATACCCGAAACTCTCATTTCTTGCTCTGTTGAAGTTCGTTTATATGCTCTAACGGTGGAGCTTCGGTGACCTTCAAATTTAAAATAATCCCTGTGTTAGTTCATGCAGGGTCACTTTTCAAATTGGTTCTTATTACAATTGTCTTTTAATTACTTGAGTTCGCTCACCAGTTTCTTTCGCAGATAAGCCGCTCATCAATTCCCATGTCATACATTCGTATTGCAGCAGTGGCTCGCAGTGAATGACTTGTCCCATAGCCAGAAATTCCAGCTTGTTCGCATAACCGTTTCACCGTTGAGGCTAGTTTTTTATGTCCAACTGGCACAATGCTATACCAGCACGTTGATTTTGGGCATTTTAAAGCACTTCGGTAAAATGCGTTTGCCCCTCCAGGCTCCAAGTTCGGGCTAGAGAAGTATAAACTGGAATCGAATAGAGTATATCTACTAGAAACATAATAAACGTACTGTTTTATTTGACTGTAAACACTTACCATAAATTAATATACTTTTCAAACAGACGAACAATGCATATCGTTTCTTGTCTGCTATATTCTCATATGAACGCGTGATCTTTCCTTGTATCTTTCTGTCTTTTAGTCCGCCAGCATTCGTTTTAGATATGTCTTCCCGATATTCCAAATACTCCAAGCCAGTTCGTTTGTCTTTCCCTTTAACAATTTGCGAATTTTCTGACCGCAGCCTTCGATGCTCATTACCGCCTCTTAAAGCAAAGTGAATTCCAAACAGATAAACACTGGTGTCAAGCAATTGTTGAGGGTTCGAGTCTTCAAAAACCCCTTTACTTCAGAGTCCACTTCGTCTAAAGTGATAACCGCGCCTTGCTTCTTTGTCAGTCCAAGGCCATCGGAAGCACTTTCCTTCATCATCGCATCTAAAGAATTCTCAAAAAAAGAAAATTTATCGACGTTGAATAGTCTGACAATCCTTTTCTTTCCTTTCAAATAATGCTTAATTGAGGCAACCATACCATGAAGTGTGTTTGGCGGATATTTGCTTCCATTGGCTTTTCGTACTTCACAAACAAACAATGCTAACGAGCGATTTAATTCTTCATCCGACATAACTTCTAAGCTATTGTGCAGAATCTTTAATACCGCTAGTATTACCCACTTTCTCATTTCTTTGCTGTCTCCAGTTCTCGAACAAATTAACAGCCCATTTTTCTTTATATTTTGTCGATTTAGCGGATTCGTATCACCAATCTTAGTTTGAATTTGGACCTCGGAAATCGGCTTTGCAAAGCGGTTTTCTGTCGTGGCTTTAACACCACTGTTTTGAAGCAAAAATAAACCCCAATGTTCCGAAAATAACAGATTTTATCTTGTGGAAATAAAATGATGGAATTTTTAATAGAGTTTAAGTCCACTGTTTTGAAGCGAAAATAAACCCCAATGTTCCAAAAATAACAGATTTTGTCTTGATGGAATTTTTTATAAGGGTTTAAGTCCACTTTTTTGAAGCGAAAATAAAGTCCAATGTTCCAAAAACAACAGATTTTGTCTTGTGTAAATAAAATGATGGAATTTTTAATAGAGTTTAAGTCCACTGTTTTGAAGCGAAAATAAACCCCAATGTTCCGAAAATTACAGATTTTGAGGGACAGGAGTATGAAATCATTATAGGCCAAATTATCAAACACATATTTTGTCTTGTTGAGAAATGGTATCACGTAAAACGAGTCTACTAACCAGCTAATCTGAACATGAGCAAAAGGCCTGGAACCAGCTACCAAATAAAAATCCATTTTGCTGTTTTTAATCACTTTTATATTTTGTTTATATCTCTATGAAACTTTGTAATCATGTTCAGTACAGAAAATTATAAGTCCACCAGAAATTTGGAACCGAAGAAAATTATACTAATGAGAAATTTGTTAGTTTGGCTCGAAAAATGGATTTCTAATTGACAAGCAGTGCCAGTACTTTTCCGTGTTTTCAGATCACCAAGAAAATCAGAAGTTATATAGTTAAGATATTTATTGAATGTGCACAGGTCCTATGACAGAAGCACTTATAAGCTATTTACACTGTTTCATAATTAAATTAAAAAAAGCTTTGTGAAATTCAACACGATATACATGGTACCATTGTCCTCAGCGGAAAAATTAGGTCACATGCCACTTTGTTTAACATATTTCGTCTTGCGGAAATAAAATGATGGAATTTTTAATAGAGTTTAAGTCCACTGTTGAAGCGAAAATAAACCCCAATGTTTCGAAAATTACAAATTTTGTCTTGTGGAAATAAAATGATGGAATTTTTAATAGAGTTTAAGTCCACTGTTGAAGCGAAAATAAACCCCAATGTTTCGAAAATTACAGATTTTGTCTTGTCGAAATAAAATGATGGAATTTTTAATAGAGTTTAAGTCCACTGTTTTGAAGCGAAAATAAACCCCAATGTTCCGAAAATTACAGATTTTGTCTTGTGGAAATAAAATGATGGAATTTTTAATAGAGTTTAAGTCCACTGTTGAAGCGAAAATAAACCCCAATGTTTCGAAAATTACAAATTTTGTCTTGTGGAAATAAAATGATGGAATTTTTAATAGAGTTTAAGTCCACTGTTGAAGCGAAAATAAACCCCAATGTTTCGAAAATTACAGATTTTGAGGGACCGGAGTATGAAATCATTATAGGCCAAATTATCAAACACATATTTTGTCTTGTTGAGAAATGGTATCACGTAAAACGAGTCTACTAACCAGCTAATCTGAACATGAGCAAAAGGCCTGGAACCAGCTACCAAATAAAAATCCATTTTGCTGTTTTTAATCACTTTTATATTTTGTTTATATCTCTATGAAACTTTGTAATCATGTTCAGTACAGAAAATTATAAGTCCACAAAAAATGTGGAACCGAAGGAAATTATACTAATGAGAAATTTGTTAGTTTGGCTCGAAAAATGGATTTCTAATTGACAAACAGCGCCAGTACTTTTCCGTGTTTTCAGATCACCAAGAAAATCAGAAGTTATATAGTTAAGATATTTATTGAATGTGCACAGGTCCTATGACAGAAGCACTTATAAGCTATTTACACTGTTTCATAATTAAATTAAAAAAAGCTTTGTGAAATTCAACACGATATACATGGTACCATTGTCCTCAGCGGAAAAATTAGGTCACATGCCACTTTGTTTAACATATTTCGTCTTGCGGAAATAAAATGATGGAATTTTTAATAGAGTTTAAGTCCACTGTTGAAGCGAAAATAAACCCCAATGTTTCGAAAATTACAAATTTTGTCTTGTGGAAATAAAATGATGGAATTTTTAATAGAGTTTAAGTCCACTGTTGAAGCGAAAATAAACCTCAATGTTTCGAAAATTACAGATTTTGTCTTGTCGAAATAAAATGATGGAATTTTTAATAGAGTTTAAGTCCACTGTTTTGAAGCGAAAATAAACCCCAATGTTCCGAAAATTACAGATTTTGTCTTGTGGAAATAAAATGATGGAATTTTTAATAGAGTTTAAGTCCACTGTTGAAGCGAAAATAAACCCCAATGTTTCGAAAATTACAAATTTTGTCTTGTGGAAATAAAATGATGGAATTTTTAATAGAGTTTAAGTCCACTGTTGAAGCGAAAATAAACCCCAATGTTTCGAAAATTACAAATTTTGTCTTGTGGAAATAAAATGATGGAATTTTTAATAGAGTTTAAGTCCACTGTTGAAGCGAAAATAAACCCCAATGTTCCGAAAATTACAGATTTTGTCTTGTGGAAATAAAATGATGGAATTTTTAATAGAGTTTAAGTCCACTGTTTTGAAGCGAAAATAAACCCCAATGTTCCGAAAATTACAGATTTTGAGGGACCGGAGTATGAAATCATTATAGGCCAAATTATCAAACACATATTTTGTCTTGTTGAGAAATGGTATCACGTAAAACGAGTCTACTAACCAGCTAATCTGAACATGAGCAAAAGGCCTGGAACCAGCTACCAAATAAAAATCCATTTTGCTGTTTTTAATCACTTTTATATTTTGTTTATATCTCTATGAAACTTTGTAATCATGTTCAGTACAGAAAATTATAAGTCCACAAAAAATGTGGAACCGAAGGAAATTATACTAATGAGAAATTTGTTAGTTTGGCTCGAAAAATGGATTTCTAATTGACAAACAGCGCCAGTACTTTTCCGTGTTTTCAGATCACCAAGAAAATCAGAAGTTATATAGTTAAGATATTTATTGAATGTGCACAGGTCCTATGACAGAAGCACTTATAAGCTATTTACACTGTTTCATAATTAAATTAAAAAAAGCTTTGTGAAATTCAACACGATATACATGGTACCATTGTCCTCAGCGGAAAAATTAGGTCACATGCCACTTTGTTTAACATATTTCGTCTTGCGGAAATAAAATGATGGAATTTTTAATAGAGTTTAAGTCCACTGTTGAAGCGAAAATAAACCCCAATGTTTCGAAAATTACAAATTTTGTCTTGTGGAAATAAAATGATGGAATTTTTAATAGAGTTTAAGTCCACTGTTGAAGCGAAAATAAACCCCAATGTTTCGAAAATTACAGATTTTGTCTTGTCGAAATAAAATGATGGAATTTTTAATAGAGTTTAAGTCCACTGTTTTGAAGCGAAAATAAACCCCAATGTTCCGAAAATTACAGATTTTGTCTTGTGGAAATAAAATGATGGAATTTTTAATAGAGTTTAAGTCCACTGTTGAAGCGAAAATAAACCCCAATGTTTCGAAAATTACAAATTTTGTCTTGTGGAAATAAAATGATGGAATTTTTAATAGAGTTTAAGTCCACTGTTGAAGCGAAAATAAACCCCAATGTTTCGAAAATTACAGATTTTGAGGGACCGGAGTATGAAATCATTATAGGCCAAATTATCAAACACATATTTTGTCTTGTTGAGAAATGGTATCACGTAAAACGAGTCTACTAACCAGCTAATCTGAACATGAGCAAAAGGCCTGGAACCAGCTACCAAATAAAAATCCATTTTGCTGTTTTTAATCACTTTTATATTTTGTTTATATCTCTATGAAACTTTGTAATCATGTTCAGTACAGAAAATTATAAGTCCACAAAAAATGTGGAACCGAAGGAAATTATACTAATGAGAAATTTGTTAGTTTGGCTCGAAAAATGGATTTCTAATTGACAAGCAGTGCCAGTACTTTTCCGTGTTTTCAGATCACCAAGAAAATCAGAAGTTATATAGTTAAGATATTTATTGAATGTGCACAGGTCCTATGACAGAAGCACTTATAAGCTATTTACACTGTTTCATAATTAAATTAAAAAAAGCTTTGTGAAATTCAACACGATATACATGGTACCATTGTCCTCAGCGGAAAAATTAGGTCACATGCCACTTTGTTTAACATATTTCGTCTTGCGGAAATAAAATGATGGAATTTTTAATAGAGTTTAAGTCCACTGTTGAAGGGAAAATAAACCCCAATGTTTCGAAAATTACAAATTTTGTCTTGTGGAAATAAAATGATGGAATTTTTAACAGAGTTTAAGTCCACTGTTGAAGCGAAAATAAACCCCAATGTTTCGAAAATTACAGATTTTGTCTTGTCGAAATAAAATGATGGAATTTTTAATAGAGTTTAAGTCCACTGTTTTGAAGCGAAAATAAACCCCAATGTTCCGAAAATTACAGATTTTGTCTTGTGGAAATAAAATGATGGAATTTTTAACAGAGTTTAAGTCCACTGTTGAAGCGAAAATAAACCCCAATGTTTCGAAAATTACAAATTTTGTCTTGTGGAAATAAAATGATGGAATTTTTAATAGAGTTTAAGTCCACTGTTGAAGCGAAAATAAACCCCAATGTTTCGAAAATTACAGATTTTGTCTTGTCGAAATAAAATGATGGAATTTTTAATAGAGTTTAAGTCCACTGTTGAAGCGAAAATAAACCCCAATGTTCCGAAAATTACAGATTTTGTCTTGTGGAAATAAAATGATGGAATTTTTAATAGAGTTTAAGTCCACTGTTTTGAAGCGAAAATAAACCCCAATGTTCCGAAAATTACAGATTTTGAGGGACCGGAGTATGAAATCATTATAGGCCAAATTATCAAACACATATTTTGTCTTGTTGAGAAATGGTATCACGTAAAACGAGTCTACTAACCAGCTAATCTGAACATGAGCAAAAGGCCTGGAACCAGCTACCAAATAAAAATCCATTTTGCTGTTTTTAATCACTTTTATATTTTGTTTATATCTCTATGAAACTTTGTAATCATGTTCAGTACAAAAAATTATAAGTCCACAAAAAA
Organism: Muricea muricata; assembly: GCA_963855995.1. Taxonomy (NCBI): domain Eukaryota; kingdom Metazoa; phylum Cnidaria; class Anthozoa; order Malacalcyonacea; family Plexauridae; genus Muricea; species Muricea muricata. Next base: position 181,261 of record OY979730.1, on the reverse strand, counting down.
TGTGGAACCGAAGGAAATTATACTAATGAGAAATTTGTTAGTTTGGCTCGAAAAATGGATTTCTAATTGACAAACAGCGCCAGTACTTTTCCGTGTTTTCAGATCACCAAGAAAATCAGAAGTTATATAGTTAAGATATTTATTGAATGTGCACAGGTCCTATGACAGAAGCACTTATAAGCTATTTACACTGTTTCATAATTAAATTAAAAAAAGCTTTGTGAAATTCAACACGATATACATGGTACCATTGTCCTCAGCGGAAAAATTAGGTCACATGCCACTTTGTTTAACATATTTCGTCTTGCGGAAATAAAATGATGGAATTTTTAATAGAGTTTAAGTCCACTGTTGAAGCGAAAATAAACCCCAATGTTTCGAAAATTACAGATTTTGTCTTGTCGAAATAAAATGATGGAATTTTTAATAGAGTTTAAGTCCACTGTTTTGAAGCGAAAATAAACCCCAATGTTCCGAAAATTACAGATTTTGTCTTGTGGAAATAAAATGATGGAATTTTTAATAGAGTTTAAGTCCACTGTTGAAGCGAAAATAAACCCCAATGTTTCGAAAATTACAAATTTTGTCTTGTGGAAATAAAATGATGGAATTTTTAATAGAGTTTAAGTCCACTGTTGAAGCGAAAATAAACCCCAATGTTTCGAAAATTACAGATTTTGAGGGACCGGAGTATGAAATCATTATAGGCCAAATTATCAAACACATATTTTGTCTTGTTGAGAAATGGTATCACGTAAAACGAGTCTACTAACCAGCTAATCTGAACATGAGCAAAAGGCCTGGAACCAGCTACCAAATAAAAATCCATTTTGCTGTTTTTAATCACTTTTATATTTTGTTTATATCTCTATGAAACTTTGTAATCATGTTCAGTACAGAAAATTATAAGTCCACAAAAAATGTGGAACCGAAGGAAATTATACTAATGAGAAATTTGTTAGTTTGGCTCGAAAAATGGATTTCTAATTGACAAGCAGTGCCAGTACTTTTCCGTGTTTTCAGATCACCAAGAAAATCAGAAGTTATATAGTTAAGATATTTATTGAATGTGCACAGGTCCTATGACAGAAGCACTTATAAGCTATTTACACTGTTTCATAATTAAATTAAAAAAAGCTTTGTGAAATTCAACACGATATACATGGTACCATTGTCCTCAGCGGAAAAATTAGGTCACATGCCACTTTGTTTAACATATTTCGTCTTGCGGAAATAAAATGATGGAATTTTTAATAGAGTTTAAGTCCACTGTTGAAGCGAAAATAAACCCCAATGTTTCGAAAATTACAAATTTTGTCTTGTGGAAATAAAATGATGGAATTTTTAACAGAGTTTAAGTCCACTGTTGAAGCGAAAATAAACCCCAATGTTTCGAAAATTACAGATTTTGTCTTGTCGAAATAAAATGATGGAATTTTTAATAGAGTTTAAGTCCACTGTTTTGAAGCGAAAATAAACCCCAATGTTCCGAAAATTACAGATTTTGTCTTGTGGAAATAAAATGATGGAATTTTTAATAGAGTTTAAGTCCACTGTTGAAGCGAAAATAAACCCCAATGTTTCGAAAATTACAAATTTTGTCTTGTGGAAATAAAATGATGGAATTTTTAATAGAGTTTAAGTCCACTGTTTTGAAGCGAAAATAAACCCCAATGTTCCGAAAATTACAGATTTTGAGGGACCGGAGTATGAAATCATTATAGGCCAAATTATCAAACACATATTTTGTCTTGTTGAGAAATGGTATCACGTAAAACGAGTCTACTAACCAGCTAATCTGAACATGAGCAAAAGGCCTGGAACCAGCTACCAAATAAAAATCCATTTTGCTGTTTTTAATCACTTTTATATTTTGTTTATATCTCTATGAAACTTTGTAATCATGTTCAGTACAGAAAATTATAAGTCCACAAAAAATGTGGAACCGAAGGAAATTATACTAATGAGAAATTTGTTAGTTTGGCTCGAAAAATGGATTTCTAATTGACAAACAGCGCCAGTACTTTTCCGTGTTTTCAGATCACCAAGAAAATCAGAAGTTATATAGTTAAGATATTTATTGAATGTGCACAGGTCCTATGACAGAAGCACTTATAAGCTATTTACACTGTTTCATAATTAAATTAAAAAAAGCTTTGTGAAATTCAACACGATATACATGGTACCATTGTCCTCAGCGGAAAAATTAGGTCACATGCCACTTTGTTTAACATATTTCGTCTTGCGGAAATAAAATGATGGAATTTTTAATAGAGTTTAAGTCCACTGTTGAAGCGAAAATAAACCCCAATGTTTCGAAAATTACAAATTTTGTCTTGTGGAAATAAAATGATGGAATTTTTAATAGAGTTTAAGTCCACTGTTGAAGCGAAAATAAACCTCAATGTTTCGAAAATTACAGATTTTGTCTTGTCGAAATAAAATGATGGAATTTTTAATAGAGTTTAAGTCCACTGTTTTGAAGCGAAAATAAACCCCAATGTTCCGAAAATTACAGATTTTGTCTTGTGGAAATAAAATGATGGAATTTTTAATAGAGTTTAAGTCCACTGTTGAAGCGAAAATAAACCCCAATGTTTCGAAAATTACAAATTTTGTCTTGTGGAAATAAAATGATGGAATTTTTAATAGAGTTTAAGTCCACTGTTGAAGCGAAAATAAACCCCAATGTTTCGAAAATTACAAATTTTGTCTTGTGGAAATAAAATGATGGAATTTTTAATAGAGTTTAAGTCCACTGTTGAAGCGAAAATAAACCCCAATGTTCCGAAAATTACAGATTTTGTCTTGTGGAAATAAAATGATGGAATTTTTAATAGAGTTTAAGTCCACTGTTTTGAAGCGAAAATAAACCCCAATGTTCCGAAAATTACAGATTTTGAGGGACCGGAGTATGAAATCATTATAGGCCAAATTATCAAACACATATTTTGTCTTGTTGAGAAATGGTATCACGTAAAACGAGTCTACTAACCAGCTAATCTGAACATGAGCAAAAGGCCTGGAACCAGCTACCAAATAAAAATCCATTTTGCTGTTTTTAATCACTTTTATATTTTGTTTATATCTCTATGAAACTTTGTAATCATGTTCAGTACAGAAAATTATAAGTCCACAAAAAATGTGGAACCGAAGGAAATTATACTAATGAGAAATTTGTTAGTTTGGCTCGAAAAATGGATTTCTAATTGACAAGCAGTGCCAGTACTTTTCCGTGTTTTCAGATCACCAAGAAAATCAGAAGTTATATAGTTAAGATATTTATTGAATGTGCACAGGTCCTATGACAGAAGCACTTATAAGCTATTTACACTGTTTCATAATTAAATTAAAAAAAGCTTTGTGAAATTCAACACGATATACATGGTACCATTGTCCTCAGCGGAAAAATTAGGTCACATGCCACTTTGTTTAATATATTTCGTCTTGCAGAAATAAAATGATGGAATTTTTAATAGAGTTCAAGTCCACTGTTGAAGCGAAAATAAACCCCAATGTTTCGAAAATTACAAATTTTGTCTTGTGGAAATAAAATGATGGAATTTTTAATAGAGTTTAAGTCCACTGTTGAAGCGAAAATAAACCCCAATGTTTCGAAAATTACAGATTTTGTCTTGTCGAAATAAAATGATGGAATTTTTAATAGAGTTTAAGTCCACTGTTTTGAAGCGAAAATAAACCCCAATGTTCCGAAAATTACAGATTTTGTCTTATGGAAATAAAATGATGGAATTTTTAATAGAGTTTAAGTCCACTGTTGAAGCGAAAATAAACCCCAATGTTTCGAAAATTACAGATTTTGAGGGACCGGAGTATGAAATCATTATAGGCCAAATTATCAAACACATATTTTGTCTTGTTGAGAAATGGTATCACGTAAAACGAGTCTACTAACCAGCTAATCTGAACATGAGCAAAAGGCCTGGAACCAGCTACCAAATAAAAATCCATTTTGCTGTTTTTAATCACTTTTATATTTTGTTTATATCTCTATGAAACTTTGTAATCATGTTCAGTACAGAAAATTATAAGTCCACCAGAAATTTGGAACCGAAGGAAATTATACTTAATGAGAAATTTGTTAGTTTGGCTCGAAAAATGGATTTCTAATTGACAAGCAGTGCCAGTACTTTTCCGTGTTTTCAGATCACCTAGAAAATCAGAAGTTATATGGTTAAGATATTTATTGAATGTGCACAGGTCCTATGACAGAGGCACTTATAAGTTATTTACACTGTTTTATAATTAAATTAAAAAAAGCTTTGTGAAATTCAACACGATATACATGGTACCATTGTCCTCAGTGGAAAAATTAGGTCACATGCCACTTTGTTTAATATATTTTGTTTTGTGGAAATAAAATGATGGAATTTTAATAGAGTTTAAGTCAACTGTTTTGAAGTGAAAATAAACCCCAATGTTCCGAAAATTACAGATTTTGAGGGACCGGAGTATGAAATCGTCATTGGCCAAATTATCAAACATATATTTTGTCTTGTTGAGAAATGGTATCACGGAAACGAATCTAACTTGCATGGGTGCAGGTCCTGATGACAGAGGCACTTATAAGCTCTCTACACTGTTTTATAATCAAATTAAAACCCGATATGCGCCACCACAATATCTCCACGTGACAAGACTCCTTCCCATCAGTAACGAGGCCAGCCCAACAATTTGGTCATGCTATGCAAATTTAAATCATTATCATTATTCATTTCTTTAGAAATTCATTCCTTATAGGGTCAAAAACACAGAAAAAATTGCAAAAAGTTTGAGGGTCATCTAGGTTAAATGCCTGGCAACTAATGTTTGCAAGATGGCAGATTTGTTTTCCCCAATCCTTAGCAAGGAAAAGCTAGGATATAAAACATACAATAGGTTTAAGGCAACGTTTTGATGTACTACGCGTCCAAAGGTTATGAATATTAAGATGACCTAGGGAATTAAAACGCATATTATTCAATGTGCCTTTTTTATAATTATCACACTTTGCAATGTGTGTAGTACAACTGCCTCACTGCTTGGTAATATTTAATTACATTATTACGATATGTACTATAAAACACATAAATGATCTACATTTTTATGTTTTAATCTGGTAAAATACATGCCTACTGGCACTGAATGATGCATCATTAGTTAAGAATGCTGACATCGCTAAATAATATGATAATACACCGGACAATAATCTTGAGATGATGGCTCATATTTCGTGTTGAATATCGCACCGAATGTCGTGTCCAATGTCATTACAGATAATCCACCACATTAAGCGGTCACATTGAACCGCAATATATTTCCACCGATAGAGATATGGTTTTGCTATATTGACTCGCCATATTGTTTTGCTATATTGACTCGCCATATTGTTTTGCGATATTTTCCCGCCATATTTGCGCTTTATCAATGCTCTATTGACCTTTTATCACAGTATAGGGAATAAACAGTAGGGCCACTCAGCAATGCTACATGTCCTCCTATTTTTATACAATTAATTGGCCAGAAAAATAGCAGGAAAACCACTAGCCAGAACCTGCATAATGAACATAATAAACTTGAAAGGTTAACCCACTCAAGTAGCCCTTCTGTTTATTTATATTCTGTGCCTATATATTGTTTTGCTATATTGACCAATCATATTGCTCCTCCCGTAGAGAGAGGCGACCTATGGGTCCCTAGGTTTCCCCTTTTTGTCGAAAAAAGGATCCCCCAGAATATTAACCACAGGGTTTACCAAATGTCCCACAACGCAAATTCAAACCTGATGACACCTTCTTTCTTCTGTATGACAGTCATACAATTCCATTTTACTGAATGCATAAGCTAAGATATCCACCAAAGCACTAAATGTAATAATAGAACATTTGGCCAAGAGAGCCACCAAATCACTCGGTAAAATTATGCAACATTTGCCCAGGACATTCACCAGTGTTCAACGTGGTAAGGTGGGAGCAAGGTTTAGTGTCAAAAATATCTAAAAAATAAAAATTTTGGTTAGCCAGGTAAATATTTCTTAGACTTTTAAAGCAAGGTTTATTACGGGTGAATTAAAAATGTTCAGTTACATCCACCTCCTCTGCAGGCCTTTCCATTCAGGCACATTGGTGTTGGCCGAGTAATTTGCAGCCGCGAAATTTTGAGAATTGCTTGTTTCACAGAATAGAAAATTAACGAAAGGGCAACTCACATTGGAACCTTTAAAGTTTGTGTCCCCAATGCATGTTGCATTATGAATGTTCATTATGCAGGTTCTGGCCAGTGAATTGCTTTTTCTGGCCAATAGAAACTGTCAACTGGCTGTTCCACTATTATTCTGGCCACCCAATTACACAAAAATAGGGACTGGGTACATGTTGCAGAGCTGAGTAGCCCCACTGTTTATTCACTATACTGTGCTTGCATGACAAAAGCACAGTTTATTCACCTCAAATGACCTGTGAACTTTTTTCACTGCCTGCAACCTACAATCTTGGACAAAACTTGTTGAGACATATTGAAATTTTGAAGACAAGATACGCGTGCCCTTCTCGACTGATTTAAATGCTCACAATTTTTATCCTAAACCCCCCCTCCCCCAGTTCAATGTTGACATAATTCGACAGCCGCATGTCCGATTGATATTATCACAACAACATTGAATTGGGGTGTGTGTGTGGGGGGGGGGGGGGGAATAGAATTATACAAACACTACAAATATAACATATGATCGCTCATGTGTCTCAACAATTTTGTCCAAGATTGTAGGTAGCCCAAAACTCGGTGTTTGGTATAAATCAACACAACCCACAATCGCTAAGCCACAACTGCAATATTAGAAACTGAATGGATGCTTGAATTTATACAAAACATCGAGTTTTGGGCTACCTAGGCTACAACCTGTAAAAAGCCTGCAGAGGAGGTAGGAACAACATACAGATAAATCAGCTTGTTGTTTACAATTTTGCTCTCTGCCAATCACAGCACTTTAAATTACATTGTAAAATTTGAATTCTGTTCATTTTTACAAAATTTAACCTTGATTTTCCCGCTTATATAAGATGTATTTTCACTGGATACAGTGAAGGATATCCAGCTAATAACGGCTACTGGTTCCCGGCAAGTAGCATACCTGTTAAATCCCGCGCTTCCCAGAGAAATGCAGCATTAAATAAGTGTTATTCCACGGCTCTGTTCTCGTTCATTCCCGCGCGGATCGGGGGCTGTAGTTTCTTGAATTCTACGCAACAATTCTCTCCAAAAACACAAAATAATTGAAACTCCGTAAATTGTCAACATTTTATTCGATACGTTGCAACAAGTATTACATGTCATCTTCGGTAGAACAATGCCTCTTAGAAATTTAATAACTGTTTAGAACTTTAGATGTCTCTCCAACCTGTACGCTATCCAAACTGAAGCATTCATCATCCGCGAGGCGGACGTCTGCGTACATTCGATTCCAGCATATGATTGGCCGAATTTAATGGATTATGATTGGACTAGAAAACAACTAGGTTATCCCGTTCTAACTCTAAGCTCTAGACCTCGGCCGGTTGTACGAAAGGTGGATAAAGTCTTGGGATAAAGTTATCCACCGGATAGCGACTTTTTCAAACGCCCTAAAACGTTTAAAGTTAAAGGGGAGAATTAAAATTTGGCTAAAGTATATTTAGTTTTATTGCACCTAAAAGCATTTTCAGGACAGGACAAAAAAATCACTATCCATATAGTGGATAGCACTATCAATGCATATTTCGTACACCGACCCCTGTAGTAATGTAAATATTAATATACCTAACTGTCCAAGCTATTTTCGTTTCTATAAAATAAAATTGAAAATGGCTCTTGAAATTGAAACAAAGGCCTACCAGGAGTGATCTGACGTTGCACACTGCTCCTTATATATACTGGAGAGATGATATTATTTGCCAAGGTGTAAAGTATTCTTGTGCATTTGAAACGAAAAGTCTCATTTTGTAAAAACTTGCTAGGAACGATTGGATTGTACATTCATTATCATTACATATTCTATAACTGGTTTTTTTACTTGACATCTTGTACATCTATCGTGGTATTACCTAATACGATTACATTATTCGTGTACACTAAACCTACTAAACTTTGACATTTTGTACATTTTGTGCAGAGTTTGCATGGAACAATTTACTTTGTGATGTAGTTTCTGATTATGAGTCTCTCTCTATTGCAAGATTTAAAAATTTAATAACTATTTCAAGATTTTGGAAAATGGCAATTGAGAATATCTCAAGACAATATTATTCATTTCATGACACTTGTTTGACTTTTGTGGAGTTGGGCTTGTGTATATGTCTTCATAAAACTTGCATAATTGTGCTGCCTGTGTATATTTTTTATATTTTTTATAGTATATTTCTAGATTTAATATTTTAGTAAATTGAAACGGCCTCTTGAAAATCAGATTTTGGCTGAAGAGCTACCGTTTTAAAATAATTGTAATAATAATAATAATAATAATAATTAGTATTTCCATATTTAATCTCGATCAACAACAATTATCAATATCTTCTACTTAATATCACAATTGACGAATCAATTTTGATTTTGGAGGGATGTCAATAGACCATTTTACATTTGCGGGTAAAGTTTTAGATCCATATATCTGAAGAGCAGTCACCACCTGGGTATCTGACCTCATGAGCCAGAGCTGGACCGTCCGGTTCCTCGCCGAAGTCAACGCAAAAATCTTCGTCCAATGTAAGACCTCCTTTTTCTGAGTCCACATTCACCTTAAGCAGCATGGAGCCCTTGCTGTAAACAGATATTTTATACATGTCACTTTTGTAGGAAGTGTCATTTTAAGGGATAGTAGTTGAAACTAATAAAACAGAGCTCTAATGTAACTTGTAAATCACTTTTGCTTACTTTATCAGTTCGGGATAAAACTGTTTATCCCAAACGCTGAAAAGAGATGTTGTGAGATAAAGTCGTTTTCCGTCCAAACTCAACTGAATCATTTGAGGTCCACCATGGATTCTCTTTCCTTTCACATGAGCAGCATCTGGTTGTTCTTTTAGTTCGACATCTTTAGTCACTTTCACTGCTCCGCCTTTGATTATACTTCCTCCAATGAATACCTAAAAACGGCAGTTGTAGCTTAGGTATTAGTTTGAAATAAACTATTGACAGATGTGTTTTTGAGCGAGACATTCTTGGTCTCTAATTTATCTTCAGGTAAAGACTGAGGTAGCTGTCAACGGGATCTTTTTAGAGAGGTGACTGAATATTGTAAAATGAAATGCTTAGGTGTGCTTATCGCATCGCCAGATAGACTTGACCACAGGTCGGATCGGAGTTTGATTTTTGATGATTCCAGTGATTTCATTCTTTTATCTTAGCCATGCTTTGTCTCACCTGACCAACAAGTTTTGGATGAAGTCTGTCTGTAATATCATACTGGCGAATATCACCGTGTAGCCAGTTGCTGAAGTATAAAAATCTGTCATCCAGGGAGATCAAAATATCTGTTATTAGACCTAGACAAGAATATTCACCAAGTATTTGTTACAATCACCTAAATCCTCACAATTTAAGAACAGTAAAGGACACACTTGGTATATGGTAGTACTGACCAGGCATTTCTGGCAAAGCCCATCCTTCGACACTTTTGTTAGGAATGGAAATGACTTTTTCAGCTACCCATTCGCCGTTCTGTGATAACAATAAGTTAATTAATTAACAGCCATGATCGAGCTGTGAAAGCATGGAAATGGCTTGATAAGATAAATCGCTACGCTGCAGAAAAGTGGTTTCCACAAGTATGTTTACCTTTCCAGGATGATAAGCAAAGATTGTGCTTGATAACGCACAACCAACATAGCCCAAATCAGCGTCAGGATTGTGCAAAAATCTCAACTCAAGTGGAATTTTTCCATCTTCTCCCAAATCGATAGTTTGTTTTAATTCACGTGACGTCCAGTTCCAAACATGGATGCTTGCTCCGTACTTGCCTGTAGTGAAAAGTATAGTCTCTTAAAAATATCCAGCTTGGAGCATCGGCAAGAACCAATCATTATCCATCCAGTTTTTGTTTATTTCACTCCCTAGCTCCGTTCGCACGCTCTAACTATAAAAGACATTAGTAGGAGTAGAATAGAAAATAATTTCGGATAGATACTACCAGACAGACCTACCATCAGCTACATGTTGTGGATTAAAACCAGTACATAAAGATTTAGGTTCACCCCATTCTGAGCTGATCATGACATTATGTCGAGGTTGATACCAGAAATCGTAACCGAACACTGTGGTCTGTTCTTGCCACTTCCCTTTTACCGAATAATCTTTACCATCGATCAGAACAAAGCCACCTAGAGATAGACGGTACCAGCTGATTGAGTTGCCTGAAAGATGTAGCATTTAGAAGTAAATGGCGACCATGCATCTCGCTTTACCTTTAGCTTCTCCATGAGGATCTCCCATAGCACTGATCATGATGTCACCATTAGCAAGGCAATGTGCTGTGTGGAGATAAGCCAGGCCTGTCTTCTCAAACACTTCTTCTGGTTCAATTACCTATGCAGAGAACACGTTTTTATCATGCTCGTCTGGATTTTCGGAAAATATTTCTGATCTTGTTTTCGACCTTTCTCTTACGTTGAGTTGTTCCTCTAAGGGTCTAAGGCAGGAATGCTAAGGGTGGTTATAAGCGCTTGCGTATTACCTTACGAATTCTGGGCGCTTTTGGATCGGTTGCAACGTCAAAAATATAAATACGACTGGATAACAGCGAAGGCATCACCAATGAATCACGTGCTCTGCTTGAATCACCATGGCAACTATGGTAAAAGTAAATTTATTTTATTGGATACGAGTCTATCTAATTTTCGATAATTACTCGGATAAAGAGAAAGGTAGTTTGTATATATGGCAACCTCATACCCAGGCTTTTATCTCCGCTCCCGTTGCACTCCCGAGCGAAGGTAAAAGCCTGGTAATGAGGTTGGTATATATGATACAGTAGTTTCTATGCATTCTCTTCTTTTAACTGTGGTGTTGTCACTGACCTACTGCACGCGTTCCAACCACTGTGGTGGAGCTCGTCGTCCAAGTGAAGAGCTGGAAGACGGTGGATTACCTGTTTGATTATTGAGATTTGCAATTACATAGATAATCATTAAGAAGAGTTACTGGTTACCTGGATAATCATCGAGAAGATTAACCATTAACTAAATATTCATTGAGAAGATTATTGAGAAGATTAGCGACTGGGCGAATAATCACTGAGGAGATAGACGATTAGCTGGATAATTGTTGAAAAGATTAACGAATACCAAGATAATCATGGAGTATATTGACGATTACCGGGAGAATTATTGAGCAGATTACTTCAACGGTGAATAAATTGTATATAAACGCGAAGATGACGGCAATGTAGATGGTAAACATAATATACTGAGCAAAAAACTATCAAAAATTGCACGCTCAAGAAGATTTATCTCTTGTGAGTTCAATAGCGTTCAAAAACCAATATGTTAAAGAGCAGTTTTTGTTGCATGTGTCATGTGAGTTTGTGGGTTGGTTTAATATCGATGTCATTCTAAGTAATCTAGATAAACATCTTGTAAATACTGTTGACTCCGCCAAAATGATCTCAAATTTTAACATATACCGGCTATAGGCTAACTAAAATGACTGACTAATAGAGCGTATCCATGGCTATCAAATGCATCATCGGAAATAGGCGCGTAAACTAGGAAGGAATGCACTTAAAATACTTTCAAGCACCTCTAGCAATGGCTAAACTACTTGAATGATTTTTCCCTCAAAGAAATGCCCCAAGCGTCTGTAAGAGTGCATCAACTTAGCAAGGGAAGGAAAACAATTCATGTTTCCGCGGAAGAAAAAACAAAGAAGGAAACTCAATATATAACTCATATTCCGTTACTGAATATCTTCAAAATTTTCACTTTGCCATACCTTGCCGTAGTCAGGGGATAGTGGATCAACGTCAACTGTAGCAAGATAATCTGGTTTCTTAATCCCAGTGTTGTTATAAATGCAAGGTACATAGACTAACTTCTCCCGCGGACCTCTCATGGCCTCCAGAGGAGTAGCATAACCTGGTCCATTGCAACACTCTAAATGATAATCGTCAGCATGCAGATATTATTTGGGAGACAAACAATTGAACGTCAATGGCCACTCGCTGCCTATATACATCTAGACAAATCACAATTACTCCAAGCTTAACGCAGGTAGCTCGGCGCAAACAAGACTTTTTGTCGGCTGCATATTTTTATCAGTTCTTAGCTCCTTCAGACAAAGTTTGAAACAGTTTTCTCTTCTAATCAAATGAACGACGGCACAAGTCGATTGAGCTACTTGCAACACTGTATTACGAAATCAAAATAATATCTTGGGGATCAAATATCAACTGTGAAGGCTTGCGGGAAACTATTATGATAAAAAAATGAGCGAGATATTGTCATAGGTGTGTTATATATTAGCCCTTTGATGGCCACTGGACTTCAAAACATTGTGATTAGTGGTAGATCATGAATTAAAGCAATATTGAAAGTAAATCCTATCTGCCGAATGCATGCTGCATTCCATAATTTGAAGTTCTTATGTTAATCCTTTATGAATCTCCTGATAATCCACAAGGCAACATTGTTGTAGTTTAATGACTGTGCCCATATTGATATATACATTATAGTAAGCTCGATATTCTTCCACAGTGTTGCCATATCGGTCCATCATGAAACTCTTCCTGTCCTATAAAGTCCCTTCTTCATTCCTGGGCTGGTAGAATCCCCTTTAAGAGTTTAGCCACGAGAAATGCTTTGTCCTTTGATGTGGTGACGACGTAATATTGTAAAATTGTTCCATGATGTCTACATTACGAGAAAGCTATTTTCACTTACCGCTCGCATCGTTTTCGCAGCTCATTTTCTGTTTTAGTTAATTACTGTTGAACGCAACGAACGAAATTAGACCTGATTGGAACCAAATGCTTTTATAAATAATTTCATACACCGGCACGCACTTGACCATGTTGGAGATATCCTTTTCTCACATGACATCCGGTTCTACAGGGTGAGTAAAAAGAACTGATGCTCTTTCAAATTCAAATTAGCTGCGAATTTCATTACGGTGTATTCCCATGGGTTTACAGTGAACAGATCGTGATTTAGTACACAGTACGTAAACCAATTCTGACAATTCTTGCACGGCTAAAATTATGCATTTTAACTTCCATTGGGAATTAGATTTTGTTTTAGGTCAGCGTCTGTCAAATTGCAAGAATCAATGCTGCTAGTTTGAATTTCAATAGTATCAGTTTTTTTACTCATCTTGCACTGACTGTGTACTTATCTGTTCTCTGTATACTTATGGGAATACTTAAAGTTCTGTAATGAAATTCGCGGCTAATTTGAATTTGAAAGGGCATCAGTTTTTTTTTACTCACCCTGTATTATGACACCGCACGTGTTAAAAATAGCATTTATATCCGGACAAACATTTCACAAATTTATGTATAGATACTATTACACAAAGGTATAACTAGCGAACAAAGTTTGGTTTTTCCCCGTTTTTACGAGCGAATGAATAATAGGTCAATCAAATATTAAATAAATATGTCTTTTGAAGAATCTGAATCGACAATGTTCAAGAATATGAGCGTTTCGCAGCTAAAAAATTATCTGCAAAATCGTGTCATAAGGGGGCACTGTTATATACTTAAAACCTACATTAGTAGAGATAGCTGCCGCTGTAAATAAAATGATGTTGGATTGTTTATAAAGCAATTTCATTCCTTACTTGGGTTTCAAAACTTGACTTTATTACTTTATTATGTGGGGTGTCATATTACACGAGATTCGTATAGGTGGACTCGCCCATTGATGGAGAAACTTGAACTTTTAAGAAGAACTCTTGACTTCTGAGGATAGATTTTTCTTGATATGGCCAATGAATGTTCTTTGTCATACCACCATACTTACATGTTTGTCATACCACCATACTTACATGTTTGTCATACCACCATACATGTTTGTCATACCACCAACACCGGTAAAAAGAGTACCAATCATGTCAGAGTTACCGCTCTATAGTAATACCGACCATCCCAAAAATACGCTAGTGCATCCAAAATTTAATGTTCCCTTTGAATCCCTTATTTGATAGCTGAAACAGCTTATTGTAGTCCTTAATATAAACAAACACTTTGAACTATTATATTAAACTACGATCTAACTGGACATCTGACAAAAGCAGTGTTTCGATTCAAAAAGAGCACAAAAGAGTGCGAAATTTATACAATGTTTACATCTCTTTGTTCCGTTTGCTATGTGTGGTAAAACTCGGAAATCTTGTCAAGACGGAAAACATCGGAGTTTATTTTGTACTAGCTAAAGACTGTTTGGTATGGTATTTGACTGAGAAATATCGCATAATCACATAATCACAAATATCGTCATTATAGATTGAAGTGGTGATTCAGAAAACGATTCGGAAAGCAAAAGTAATTGAAAAAGAATTTGTAAAATTGAATATTTTTAGCTAAAAATCAGTGAAATCATACGGCCTTCGCCACATATGGTCATATTGTTTTCCAAAACCTGTCGCTGAAAATATGTGCAAAATGTTTCACAGTGGCTAAAAGAACCAAAAAAACTCGAAATGGAACCCGTGAGAGAATGAAAGGTATGGTATTTGATCATATTGAAATTGTTTTTGAGTTTTTGTGCGATTTTTTGCGTTGGCAAACTTTTTCCCGTAAGATTCTCAACTTGTATTATCTTCTATGCTCTATTAAGATCATTATATGGTACAATGCTGTCAAATTATTTTCGATATACAATGAGTCTTATCGTATCTTACAATTTTTGAAAGCTTGAGCTAACAGTTGGACTTGCCATTTGACGTTTTCTAAGATATATTGCTCTTACAAACATGAGTATGGCAATATCTTTAAGAGGCTACATTTATAAACTTCTGTGTCAAAAATTTACCCCCCAAAGCAACTGTAACTCGAGTCTTATCTTAAGCTGCGTGATCACGCTAACGACGAGCTCTAGATATGATTTTACCAAAAGTATTGCCGTTCTTCATAAATTGTAAACAAATTCTTCACGTGCTTGTATACCAGACTGTATGATTGTACAATTGTCATATTGTATTTGGGAAAGTTTGCCACAGAATTTACAAAAATTTCGTCTTCATCTGAATGGAATATAACTTCACCAACTTTGTGACAAGTTCTTAAACTTTCGTGTTTCCCAGCCATCCTCGCTTCCAACTATTAAGCTGAACTGCATAGGATCGCACTCAACCTGGTTAGGGAGCACAGAGAAGGTAGCAGATTTCTCACGCCGAGTTGCCAGTGAGTTTTGAACCCACGACATAAGACGCGATATTCTCTTGTTCACACCTCAGCGCTACTGAACCGAAGCGCTGACACATAGCGCCAAAAAACTCAGCTGGTTAGGCCTCTCGTCAGACATGAGCTTATCCTTGAATAAAAACATCAAATCATTCCAGATAGTCGGTTCTTCTGCGATCTGACTTGATAGTTGTGTGGTAAAAACTTCAGTGCAATACGCTGAGCGCAGGATTCTTCTTCCAAAATGTTTTGCTTATATCTCTCGTCAGATGGATACATAACAGAACTCTCCACGTTTTACCACGCAATGGTTCAGTGGCGCAATGGTAAGAGCAAATGACTTTCACTTGTGAGGGCATTGGTTCAATCCTCACTCGTGTGAACATTATCGCACTGTAACTTTACTCATTTAGAAATTTTGGGATATTTTACATTCGGCTGAATAGAAAGATTCTACAACTTTTTATCGAAAGCTCGATCTAATAGTTGGACTTGTCGTTATTTGATGTTTTCTAAGATATTGTTCTTACAAACATGAGTATGGCAATTTCCTTAACAGTCTTCATTTATAAAGTTCTGTGTCAAAAATTTACACCCCAACGCAGCTGTTGTAACTCAAGTCTTATCTTCAGCTGCGTGCATGCTAACGACGAGCTCTAAATATGATTTTACCAAAAGTATTGCTGTTCTTCCTAAATTGTAAACAAATTCTTAACGTGTTTGTATGTGAGGTTGTATTAGGTAAACAAATAGTTGGAAAGTTTTCCACAGAATTTATAAAAATTTCGTCTTCATTTGAATGGAATATAACCTACCCAATTTTTTGACTAGCTCGTCAACTATTCAAGTGTGTACAGATTAGATTACACCGCAAAAAAGATTACTTTTTCAAAAATTGTAAATAAACAATAAACACAACGAGCCGTAATTTAAACCTTTATATAATCCTTCATGTAAATATATTTTAGTCATTAGAACATTTTGTCTGAAGAGTACCACACGGCATTAACGTGTGGCACGAAACTAACTAGTAACAAAAATGTTTATTCACAACTGTTAAGTAAAAGTATTTCCCCAGTGGCGGATCTAGCGTAAGTCAAAATAAATTACCACAGCTCATTCTAGGATATATTTACATTTTAAAATACTTTCAAAGCAATTTCATTGGTTAGATTTTATTCTTTTGAAATTCATAACCTATGACATTGTTATAAAGTTATTTTGAATTTAAAATTGAGCTGCTATAATTTATTTTGACTTACCCTGGATCCGCCACTGTATTTCCCGAAAATTTTACTTAAGCAAAAGAGAAGTATTACAAAAATATACCTAAGTATAAAAGTACTACTGAAATAGAATATAAATTCGCAAACCATTTCATTTGATAAATAAAAATTGCTAGCAGAAAGGTTAAAGTAGTAATAGAACACTCAGATATGAGCCAAGCACATTCCAACCAGTCCGCTCACTCCTAACCCTGCTTTGAAAAATAATTTTTTACTTTGCCAAAATATAACAAAACTAACAAAGTAAAAAAGTAAATATTTACCAAAAATCGTACTTCGTTACAAGTAAAAAGTACTTCATAAAAAAATACTTCGTTTCAAGTAAATACTGATTCTTTTTACTTAAGTAAATTAACGAAGTAAATTTACTTCGTTACAGGCTAACACTGAGGGGGAGGCTTATTAGAGAGGGGGGCTTATTTGAGAGGGGGTCTATATAGAGAGATTTATACGGTATCATCTGATTGAATTCTTGTTTTTGCGTCGCACGAACAAATTACGTTTTGTGATTGGCTTTTTGGAACAGTCAGCATCAGAGTTCATGATGCGTTCTTTAGTTTGGAAATGTAATTTCTGTAGTTTTATTGTCTTATTTAGTTATTGTCAGTAATACAGTATTATCATATCTGTAGTGATGTTCTTCCAGCTTTCCTGTACAGCATTCAGTGCCATATAAAGTTCAGAGTACCAACTCCCGACCAGTGAACTGTATATAAATGATAAATACCTGGAACGATAACTTGTCCGCCATCTTTGAAACCAAATTGAAGGCCGCCATGTACGTCACGCCGCGAAAATATGACCTATTTTCAAAAGCTCTTTTCGACCCTTTAACTTCGTGTTTTAGAGCCAGTTAGGTGCTAAATACTTTCTAGATAGATTGAAATTTCATGTACCTCAACTTTCTAGGACGTCCAGTAAGGTTTTAAAATTTTTTTGGCTGCTAAAAATGAAAAACAGTTTCGGCGAAAACTTTGTCACGAAATATCTTTTTTAAACAACTGCTACCTCTCGAGTTTTAACAGTTAGATGGAAGAGGCTGCCAAGAACTATCCGTAACCGAAGTTTAAAGCTTTAAAACTAATGCTATCTGACGAAAAATGTTAGTTTTGTACGTATTTTTAAATCAACCATACAAATACACCACTTTGAAAACCTCGATTTACTCACGTTTTAGAAGGGCTACAGCAAAGACCAAAAGCTCAAAATAAACAACGATACCTGGACTTTAGCACAAGATAAGTTTTGGAAGAGTTGACATGTTTTAAAGCAATATATTCTTGAGTTGAAGAGCGTAGTTTGCTTCGTAATTTGCTTCGGCACGTTGAGACTTTCGTCATTTTCCAGAGTAAAAAACTGATAGCCCTCAATTTTTTCCGTAACCAAGTGTAGAACAGTCAGGACTATCCAGAAAACCAGGATCGAATCTTTAAAATTGAAGTCTTGCGATAAAAATTCTCATTTTTCAAGCATATTTTCGCTCAAAAACAAACTTTTCACTCCTCGTAACTTTCCCCAGTCCTTTCGAACAAGCAATTTTCCCCGCGCGGTTCCCGCCTTTTGCTTCAAATTTGGCTTCATCCTATGGAAAGCCATAGCTGTCTTAAGTGATAAAACGTCATTTCATTAGGTGCTTTATACATTATATACGGTGCTTTAAACATGACATGCGGTGCTTTGAGTATTATATGCGGTGCTTTAAACATTATATGCGGTGCTTTAAACATTATATGCGGTGCTTTAAACATTATATGCGGTGCTTTAAACATTATATGCGGTGCTTTAAACATTATATGCGGTGCTTTAAACATTATATGCGGTGCTTCGAGCATTATATGCGGTGCTTTAAACATTATATGCGGTGCTTTGAGTATTATATGCGGTGCTTTAAACATTATATGCGGTGCTTCGAGCATTATATGCGGTGCTTCGAACATTATATGCGGTGCTTCGAGCATTATATGCGGTGCTTTGAACATTATATGCTGTGCTTTGAGCATTATACGCAGTGCTTTCATCATTATACGCAGTTATTTCATCATTATACGCGGCGCTTTCATCATTATATGCGGTGCTTTCATCATTATACGCGGTGATTTCACCTTTGTACGCGGTGCTTTCATCATTATATGCGGTGCTTTCACCTTTATACGCAGTGCTTTGAACATTATACGCGGTGGTTCCAGCGTCATTATACTCAGTGAGCCAGAACCTTTGGTCAGCGTTGTGGAATGTTACACGATTCTGCTATACGTCATGTCATCAAGAATATCATTTAGTCATTTCCTGCTTGGAAATTTACAAGTTGAGCGCAGTTATAAAACGGTAAAATATATAAGACTTTTCTGGCGTTTTAAATCGAAAGTAAACCCAGGGGGTTTGAAATATGGAACAAATACTGCAATCTTTAAATTTGGGGACTTTGCGTGGCCGATTTGAAGCACAGCGAATAGAACCGCAGGCAGTTTTAAATTTAATGCGAAATTTTGAAAAATTTTGGGAAAAATTTTGAAAAAAAATTTGGGAAAAAACTTGAAAAAAAATTCGGGAAAAAATTTTGAAAAAAAATTTGGGAAATTCATGAATAATTCATGAATATCATGAATAATTCATGATAATTCATGAAAAATATTGGGGAAAATTTTGAACAAAAAAATTTGGGAAAAATTTTTGAAAAAAAATGTGGGAAAAAATTCTAAAAAAAAAATTCGGGAAAAAACCTTGACAAAAAATTCTGAAAAAAATTTGGGAAAAAATCTTGAAAAAAAATTCTGGAAAAAATTTTGAAAAAAAATTTCGGAAATTCATGAATATTTCATGAATAATTCATGATAATTCATGAAAAATATTGGGGAAAATTTTGAATAAAAAATTTGGGAAAAAATTTTGAAAAAAGTTTGGGAAAAAAATTTGAAAAAAATTCGGGAAAAAATTTTGACAAAAAACTTTGACAAAAAATTCTGAAAAAAATTTGGGAAAAAATCTTGGAAAAAATTCTGGAAAGAATTTTGAAAAAAATTTTGGGAAATTCATGAATAATTCATGAATATTCATGAATAATTCATGATAATTCATGAAAAATATTGGGGAAAATTTTGAACAAAAAAATTTGGGAAAAAATTTTTAAAAAAAATGTGGGAAAAAATTCTAAAAAAACAATTTGGGAAAAAATTCTGAAAAAAAATTGACAAAAATATTGGGGAAAATTTTGAACAAAAAATTTGGGAAAAAATTTTGAAAAAAAATTCTGGAAAAAATTTTGAAAAAAAATTTGGGAAATTCATGAATAATTCATGAATATTTCATGAATAATTCATGATAATTCATGAAAAATATTGGGGAAAATTTTGAATAAAAAATTTGGGAAAAAATTTTGAAAAAAGTTTGGGAAAAAAGTTTGGGAAAAAAATTTGAAAAAAATTCTGGAAAAAATTTTGAAAAAAAATTTGGGAAATTCATGAATAATTCATGAATATTTCATGAATAATTCATGATAATTCATGAAAAATATTGAGGAAAATTTTGAACAAAAAAATTTGGGAAAAAATTTTGAAAAAAAATGTGGGAAAAAATTCTAAAAAAACAATTTGGGAAAAAATTCTGAAAAAAAAATTGACAAAAATATTGGGGAAAATTTTGAACAAAAAATTTGGGAAAAAATTTTGAAAAAAGTTTGGGAAAAAAATTTGAAAAAAAATTCGGGAAAAAATTTTGACAAAAAATTCTGAAAAAAAATTGGGAAAAAATCTTGAAAAAAAATTCTGGAAAAAATTTTGAAAAAAAATTTGGGAAATTCATGAATAATTCATGAATATTTCATGAATAATTCATGATAATTCATGAAAAATATTGGGGAAAATTTTGAATAAAAAATTTGGGAAAAAATTTTGAAAAAAGTTTGGGAAAAAAATTTGAAAAAAATTCGGGAAAAAATTTTGACAAAAAACTTTGACAAAAAATTCTGAAAAAAATTTGGGAAAAAATCTTGAAAAAAAATTCTGGAAAGAATTTTGATAAAAATTTTGGGAAATTCATGAATAATTCATGAATATTCATGAATAATCATGAATAATTCATGAAAATCATGAATAATTCATGATCATGAATAATTCATGAATTTTTCAGGAAAAAATCTTGAAAAAAATTAGGAAAAAGTTTTGACAAAATTTTTTTTCCCAATTTCTTTTTCAAAATTTTTTCCTGAATTTTTTTTCAAGATTTTTTCCTGGAAAATTCATGAATTATTCATGAATCATCATGAATTATTCATGAATTTCATGAATTATTCATGATATTCATGAATTATTCATGATTTCCCAAATTTTTTTCAGAATTTTTTCCCAAATTTTTTTTTCAAAATTTTTTTCCCAAATTTTTTTTAAAATTTCCCAAAAAAATTTGGGAAAAAATTTTGGGAAAAAATTTCGAAAAAAAATTTGGAAAAAAATTCTGAAAAAAAAATTTGGAAAAAGAATTCTAAAAAAATTTGGGAAAAAATTTTGAAAAAAAGTTTGGGAAAAAAAATTTGAAAAAAAAATTTGGGAAAAAATTCTGAAAAAAAATTTGGGAAAAAAATTTGAAAAAAAATCAGGAAAAAGTTTTGACAAAAAAATTTTTTCCCAATTTCTTTTTCAAAATTTTTTCCGGAATTTTTTTCAAGATTTTTTTCTGAAAAATTCATGAATTATTCATGAAATATTCATGAATTATTCATGATTTCCCAATTTTTTTTTCAAAATTTTTTCCAGAATTTTTTTGCAAGATTTTTTCCTAAATTTTTTTTCAGAATTTTTTGTCAAAGTTTTTTGTCAAAATTTTTTCCAGAATTTTTTTTCAAATTTTTTTCCCTAACTTTTTTCAAAATTTTTTCCCAAATTTTTTTTCCAAATTTTTTCCCCAATTTTTTTCAAATTTTTTTTCCCAAGGAAGTCTGCACCAGATAGAGTACGTATTATGCAATGAATCCTCACATTCTGGGGAGAGTAGACCACTTTTAGAGAGGGTTTGCACAACATCATTTAATGTATTGAACCTTTGTGATAATCTCCTGTTTTTTGTTGGGCTATTTTTAGCTTTTTTCTTAATTAATTTCTTTTTTCGTATTCTGCTGTGACAAAATGTTGTTTTTTCGTTTAAGTAAGCTTACTGGTAGTGCATGGAATCTGTTGCTCTTATCAAGAGTAAGACCTACTTCAGGCTGTGGGGGTGTACTGGTGATGGCACTTGTTTTTGCTCACTGCATTCTTTAGGTGCTTTTCTTTCCTTTGTTTCCTAAGCAGAACAACATGTTTATTTCATACTTTATTTCTTATCTTTAATTAGGTGGTACAAAATTACACAGGAAATGTAAAGAAATTAATGTGTGGTCATAAAATTTAATTGTACCTTTTGCAAATGCTTAGGAAAATGAAAGATGGTGGGCACTGCATGTTGATGTAGGTGTACTATTGTTGTTGTCCGGTTAAAGCATGACTCATTAAAGTGATCTGAGCACAGCCTGTCATTTGGAGAGGGTTGGTAATCTTTCAATCTCGAGTTCCAGAGCCATTGTTGTTGCTTTTTAGCATTTTTTGGAAACCTTCAATAATTTTAAGAAAGTATGCCTTTTTGTAAATTGTGTTCTGCAATGCAATTAATACAATTATTTTTAATTTGTATTACCCAATTTTTTTAACAAACTTCAATATGTGGCCAACCTAGCTAGCAGATGTCTAAATCAAAATGCAGTAACATTTTCAGCTCAGTACCTGAACAGTATTGCAGAATTTGAAGTTTTAAGGCCCATGTATTTGTATTTTTTATCATTTTGATAAGTGGAAGTTTTATGCATTTTGATTTGCATGTTCGCTTATTCTGTATGCGAATGTAATAATGCTAAATCATATCTTTTTTAGCTTTGTGGTAGTATTTTACCTATGACATCACCACAATTGTGGTATGGGTACTGGTATATTGATACGTGCCTATGTGGCATCAACTGCAGTATTTTCTTGTGCAATATTCACATTTTTTGCACAATTATATTTTGTAATGGCTTCCAACCTGTGATAGGTTTTTTGGGAATTCTTTTTTGAACGCTCGGTATTTTTACACCCATAGGCAACACACGATGGCATATCACATTAATTACATCGTACTTTATACTGTATTATATATTCCCGTATTGGAGTAATATGATAAAAGTATAGTTATAGTAAAAACTCGCTTGAACGCTTAGTGGATATCTCCTTTGACCTTTAGAGTACAAGACCTTGTCGTCAATAGGCTTTTTGTCTGTACTTTGCAATATTTTGCAACAATGGCAAGACAAGTTATGTACTTGACTCATACATAGGTGTATACGCTCACAATTCAAGTTACAGATGTTAAATAAATAAACGTACACAAGACAACAATATTAAAAAAGATGGTTTGTTTATAAATTACAGCCTTTATTTCTAGCTCTAAAATATAGATAAAAATAAGATTATTTAAAAAGAAAAAAGAAAATTATCGAAGGATTTTGTTGCGTTTAAACAATTCTTTAGCCGGTTCACCTTGCGTTGTGTTAGACTTGCAGCCTGCCTTGCACATTATTCCTTCGACTTCGTTCTAGAACGTATGCATGGTAAAATATGAACGCTCACTCGCACAAAAAAGTTATGAAACCAACTTCACTATACTGTTAACTGACATACTAAATTTTAAAAAAATTCTAGTATTTCCTTTTTACAAAAGTATATCTCGCGTATTAAGCACAGAGTAAGCCTAAAAAATAGATCACACGAATCAAACAATAGCGTCGTTTTTCGCAAGATTTTAATGACTTTTCATTGCCTGCAACATGGCAAACTCACCCAAACTGTAAAAAGAGGGAACCTAAAACTAGTTACGAGTTATTTTAGGCTAAATCCCATCTTCAAAAATTGAAGTATTTACTCGACGATCTGGGTATATACTGACTACATTTTTTGGGGGGAAAAATCACGACATTTACCTGAGCGATCTCTGCTGAAAAACTTGTCGACCAAAGCCGATTTGGTTTCAAACATTTAATATAAAGTGTGTACTTTTCCATTCGGGAAATGAGAACGGCCAGACCAGCGATTGCTGGAAATCAGCTCGCCTCAACAGGAAAATTCGAATGCAGGAATTGGTCGAATCTTCGTCTTTATCAGGCGATCTTTTCGATATACAGGATTTGTTCAAACGTTGTAAGCTTTAAAAAGTTTCTTGAATATGTCCTGGTTTTGTTGATATGAAAAACTGTTAGGATTTCAAAATGTAACGGCGTATTTTTTGGCGTCGAAATTGGCATGGTAGAACTTCGAAAATCGAACATTTTAGCACCAAAACATGGCGGCGATGGCGTCATTTTGGCTTCAGTCATTTGTATGACGTGCGCGGTCCATATCATTCAGGTCAGTGCTTAAGACAGCTATGGCTTTCCATATCATCCAATCACAGGACGAAAACATAGGAGTTATCGTTCCAGTTGTATTAGAGTTCACTGCCCCCTACGACAGCTGTCATGGCTTTATAGGATACCCTAAAGGTCGAAATGTCGAGAAGGCACTGGGTTTCTCACTCACTGGGACTGTATCTACTTCACCAAATTTAGCTAAAGCGCGAGCCCGAACGGCGAGTAATGATTGTCGCGCTACGCGCTGCCTCTTTAGCTAAATTTGGTGAAGTAGATACAGTCCCAGTGAGTGACAAACCCAGTGCCCTCTCGACATTTCGACCTTTAGGGTATCCTATAAAGCCATGACCCTACGACAGCTTCCGATGGAATTCCGACGAATCACGGTCATTTGATTCATTAATTGTCAAATTTTTCTCCTCACGAAAGTGGGTTTTAAACGGAAAATTGCTGGCTTTCAAGATAAAATATATATATTTTTGTCATTTACTTATGTAAGCTTAAATGGTAAGATGATCTTCCTGTCAAAAATCGGCTGGTAATAGCGAACAGTTAGGGCGAAAATGACATTGAATCGTTGTTGACCCGAACTGGAATGTAAATACGTAAACATGAAAAGTGTTTGTAATTCGAGGGCACGGTGTCTCGTTTTCCGGTGTACTTCTAAAGAAATTATTGTATGCAATTGTTCATAAAATCATGGAGAACGGGCACGATGAGACAGAAGGTTTGTTGAAAGATATTTAATGTGTTTATAGTGAGAAAAATGTGGGAAGTGTTATTTTCTTTGATTAAGCATTCAAAGCCTCAATCCCATGCTGTGTAAAATATGCACGCGTGATGAAAATCCTTCCACATCAGTCACAAGACATTTTTTATTTAGATCTTTTAGGTCAACATAGAATTTTATGAAAGGATATTGTTTTTAAGTACTTGTATTTCAGCAATGTGTGAATGTGGCATGAAAAAAATGGTTTAGCATTGTTATAATATTGGTTTGTATGTAACTAGAAACACATGATTTATCCGTGTAAAACAGTTGAGGTTGTCTTATCATTTTTTTTTATATTTTAGATGACATATTAGAACTACATATGCGCGAAATTGATCAGCGTGAAACACCGAGGTACTCCATCATTTTCTGAAATCAATATTGCTTCATCCGCCTGGGGTGTCCAAATGAGCTTTAGACCCCATTTACCTGGTACTCATAGAGTTAGTGTGGAACAATGACATTCAGGGTCTGCATTGACACAATGCTGGCAGGGAAAAAATATGAAGCCGTAATGATAACTGTAACGTGTTTGGACTAACATTATCATTTGTGAACGGCTGCTAGTAGCTTTGTACTGGCATTGTATGAATGGGGTCATGTACTAGCCTTGCTGGCTCGACGGGGAATGGAACATGGTTAAGATATTCAAAAATTCATGTTTTTCCAATTAGCCATATGGTCTTATTTCAAAACTGCAAGTTATTTTTCTGAAACAACAGTTATGCCAAAATATTTGGTCATGTCAATAAGTTTGCCCGTTTGACTTGTATCTGCTTGTTCATTGTGTATGATAACACAAATAGCTTCTATAGTCTGCAGGAGTTTAATTTGATTTTGATTTGAGCTGTTATTGTTTGTTTGAAAATTTAGGTTGGACATGTCAGAGGAAGAACCAGATGACGAGGATGAAAAGACAAGAATATTGAACTGTGATGGTTTGACAAAACAAGTGAAACTTGTAAGAAATGAGATGCATTTCTTGACAATTTAGCTGAAGCGATGTTTCATTGTAGTTTGTGTTTTTAGAAGGCAAGCCAAAATATGAAAGCTGAGATTGTGCAGAATGGTGCATGTGGGACATGGAATGATGACTCTGAACAAGATTCCGTAAAGGTGATTCAAAAACTCATTAATGATTCATGACTAATTATCCAGTGCTAAATAAGTCACGTGCATGCCTCTTTATACCTGCTAGAGAACGTTTCATTATGCAATAATACAAAAGATGTTTGTCATGCAAATTGTACTTAAAGATAAAAGATTTTTATATGAAGATTTGGAATTGTTATGCAAATGTTTTTGAAGCCAGAATGATGTGTTTTATTAGGTACAAAGTCACTCACGCTTCACACTCGTGTCCTGATAAAACACTCCTGCTCATGTTTGAAATAGTGCATAGAAAATTCTTTATTGCAGTGTGTTAGGCTTTCGGGTGTTTAATATGCAACATATTTTAATTTTTGTTTCCAGGATTTTACTGAGCCATATCGTGAAAAAGAAGCAAAGTACATGGCGAGAACGAATGAAGCAATATTCAATCGGGCATCTGAAGAACATATACGTCAACCTATTCCTTATGATGATGTTGACTCAGTCAAGGTACTTGACTCTCATTTTGTATTTCAAAAGCTGTTTGGCCAACAATATTACATTTTACTCTTAGACTCATTATGCCTCCTAAAAGCCACCCTTTTAAGATAAAAATATTGGCCCCTCACCTCTTTGTTGCATAACACTTATTATATATCAAGTGTCAAAGTTCATTCATTCTAATATCTTATTGGTTAAAAGAGGATTGCACGAAAGACACGAAATTCAACTGTTGACTACATGAGGTCTGTGAGGGCATTGAAAGTATTAATGCCCATGTATTAGTGCCCGGTGGTGATAAAACTGGAAGTCTTGAGCATGTGTGACCTAAAAATGCGACCTTTGTCCCTATGAAGTTGTTCTTTGTGTTTTCAAATCAAATTATTTTGTATCATTTTGTTCAATAAAAATAGTTTTTGTCTTTTTAATTAATACTGTTGTTCACTTTGACACTTGATATACTGATAAAGCACTTATTTACTGGGCCCTCGGGAAGGCTGTATGTTTTGTGATCCCTCGACTGGTGATTTTCACTCGGCTGCGCCTCGTGAAGCATTGCCGTCTTGAGATCACAAAACATACTGTTTCCCTCACGCCCAGTAAATAAGTGTTAATTGTTTTTTACTTAGCTTCCATAAAAGGCCTAAACAAGTAAGCCCCTTAGAAAGGTTAATAGATAGTACTGTACACAATGAATTTATATTTCATGTTTTCTCAAAGAATTTTGGCAGTGCCAGTCAAGGTATCAGTCGCATACCATCAGATGAAGAACTTTGTTTATCACCCCCCTGGCCACTTGGGTATGAGGTGGATGATGGGATACCGTTAGAGGATGGGAAAGTTCCAGAAACTGCACCACCTGATGTGAATGGTTATTGTGTTGATGACATGATATCCAAAGCAAAGTTACGAGCCGATGCAAGGATTGGATCTGCAACTTGGCAAGAAGAGGTCACGAATACGATGGATGTTACCAGGGTACTTTATGTTATGACAGTTGATGTGAGATTTTGTTGTATATGGCAGGCAGAGTGAAATATTAAACTATTAATGCAGAGGTTTGTGTTATCTGCCGAAGCCAAAGGCTGAGAAACAACACAAACTGAGGCCTTAATAATTCCTCATATCATATTATTTTTTGAAAATATTTTGAATTCAGTCTAAATGCTTGCTTTGTAAGTAAGACACAAGCTGCTAATAATGGAACAACGTGAAATTGTTCAGAAACTTTAATAAGGCAATCAGACTACGAAAAAAAAATTCTTAAAACAATTGTGAGATTACAAGGTCAGTCAAAAGCCGCACAAATTATATCATATCTTGTTTCAATATACAACCAAATCAGTCATAATGTCGTATATTTGTTTTCAATATATACGACGAAATGACTCATGATGTCATAGATTTATTTTCAACCCCAAATTTGGGCAACTACCAAGTGGATATTACGATTTACCTTTAGCTTATAACCAATTAAAATTCCTAAAATATTTTCAATAAATAATAAATTAAGGTAATGTGCAAAACATTTTTTGTAGAATTATGCAGAGGAAGGTTCTTTAGAGAATTCCAGACGCCCTTCATCAGAAGATATTTCACTGACTCCGCCATGGTTAGACACTGATAAAGAATCGTCTTGCAAGGTAGTGTAGGCTTATCCATTGAAACATCTGGTTTCATTAGGAACTTTAGTTGTGAACAGTAATCCTGCCTCAGTACTTGTGAGATTATGCTATTCCATTTAACATTGTTGCTAATCCATTGTTGTTGCTCTTCATTCTTATTGAGTGTAAACTTGACTATGCAAAATATATTACCAAGAATGAAGAGAAAGCAACAGATTATCAACATTGGTAATCTTTTTTTTTTCTTGCTGGTATACAAGACTGTACATAGTATATTATCATTAACAAAGACAAAGCAACAGATTGTGGATGATAAGTGGAATAAAGTGACATCACATCAGTTTCGTAGATGAAAACTAGGGCTGACTGTTACACTGCTGTTTATAATTAATTATTTCGTTGCAGGACCCTGAGGAGCAAGTGCTTGATGACAGTGAACTTCCATCAAATGATCCCCCAACAACCAGTTCGATCCTTACAAGTGCTCCAACAACAACACAAACCCTGTCAAAAAAACCTGATCCGCACACCTTGGTCACTAACCCTCCTCTAACCGAGCCTACACAAAGCCCTCGTACAGCTAAAGCAACTCCAACCATCCAGCCTGATCCTACCAGTGTATCTGCAAGTACCCCAGAACCCCTCTCTCAAAAGAGACGTCTGCCACAAGGACAGAATTCTGATCGTGTCAATCCTGTTGCAGTTTCAAGATCTGTACCAATGAAGCCTTATTCTGACATGTATAGCAATCGATATCCACCAGCTCAGAAACCCTACATGGGCAATGAGCCATATTTTGATCCATCTAACATGGCAGCTGCTCCTTACCGGGTAAATGTACCCTACGGTAACCGTCTTCCTAACCCGCGAATGCCCTACCCTGCACCTCGCTCTGGGTCACCATATAATCAACCATCGAATCCAAAATCGTACAATGGAGTACCATCATTTAACCCTCGTCAATATCGACCAAGACTCCAAGGCATCCCTAACAGACCCCAAATAAACACCACGAATCCATCATATACAGATATGCAACCCCCGTACCCTAATTCTGGCTACTACAATCCACCTCGCGCCCCAAGAACAGGTCCACCTCGTCAGGCAATAAACAGGTTTGAGGCACCCTATTACGGCCCGCAACCAGGCGTGGACTGGCAGTACCAAGTGAGGCAAGGTCAAATGCCCATCCAGACAGATCCTACTCCAATGTACACACCTGACTTTGCCGATGATGAAGTTATTAATTTTGCTGCCGAACCCAAAAGGGGGGTGACGGCACCAGAGGTACATCGAAATCTACCAGCTACGGAGCACCAACGGGTGATGCTCGATGCTCATCGTAATATGCCCGTATCTGAAATACCACGTAATGTTTCGGACTTCAATCGAGGTGTTCCGGATTTCCATCGTGAGGTTCCGGAATTTCGTCGAGATATGGCGGCTGCCGACACTCGCCGAGGTATTCCAACGCACGATCATGCACTACCAGACTTCAATCCCAACATTCCTAGCAGGAATATCTATACGGATTTTCCCGATGATATCACGACAGTTTCCGACAGTGACGTCAGTCCTGTGATGTCGACACGGAGTGGAAGTCAGTCAAGTTTAGCAGTATACTGCAACACACCCCATCGAGATGAAACAGCCAGTGTTATGAGTTTCACAAGTGGAGCCTCGACGCATCAAGATCTTGATTCAAAGATCGACCAAGTTCGAAACCTGTTAGCGGTTATAGACACACGAGACGCCAAGGAAACCGCTCAGACTCTGTTCAGCCTTTCAAACTCCAAAGAAAATTGTCAAGCGATGAGATTATCGGGTTGCTTGCCGTTGTTAATACAACTTCAACACAAGTCAAAACTGCGGGACCCACGCGTGGCCCACCAGGTTCGCGTGAGGTCCGCGCAGGCAATCAGGAACATTGTAGCATCGGGAATGGACGACAAGAGAGGGAAACGAGAATATCGCGTGCTTCAGCTTATCGAAGTCGTGCGCGGTTATTGTACGGAGCTTCGTTACGTTCGCACTGCTCCTAGTTCCTCGAAACTTACTGCATTGAATAACGCACTAGCCGCAATCATGAAGTTATCGTTTGAAGAGGAACACCGCGTTGCTATTGGAGACCTGGGCGGAGTCGAGGCTATTGGTGAATTCTTGGAACTTAGTTATGCCGATAAGGACGGGAACCTGTCAGTCGGTACGTTGTACATGCAGTGTCTTCTCTCTGAGAATTTTTCTCTAGCTAATTCAATAAAGGCTGTCCTTGCGAAAGCGCAAGCTGTGAGCGCGCAAGGGATGACGGATCATTGCTTATTTTCACCTCTAAATTCGAAATTATTTCTTTGAAACAGCATCGAAGCACATAGAAAGCTTACGATGGCAAAGTTACGACAGCAAGCTTACTTGCTACAAAGGTAATTTCTTGAGTATCAAGGCCTTAATAAACAATAATTCATCATCCCTTGCGCGCTCATAGATCATAGTTTACGGTTTTGGAAAGAAAACCTTAATTAAAGCAGCATTTTCAAACATAATTCAAGTGTGATTTCTTTTGCAATATACTAAAATTCAAGATTCCTGTGAACATTTTTTTCTCATCACGCTATTTTAATATTTCAGGCAACAATGTCCGCAAGTACGCTTCAATGACTCTAACAAATATGACGTTTGAAAAAACCCGCAGTAAGGCGTTGCTAGGTAACTCACCGGGAATTGTCAAAGCCTTGTTGAAAAATTTGAATGTATTAAATGACGAAGATCTTATTCAAGTGTCGGCCAGTGTTCTTCGGAATCTGTCGTGTAAATCCGACGAACGAAGTAAGCTGGTTTTACAGGAATGCAATGCTGTCTCAGATCTGATGACTGCAGCACAGAAAGTCAGCGGCGAGTCAGCCTTACGTACGATACTTTATGCAGTTTGGAATCTATCCGCTCATAGTTCAGAGAATAAAGTTCAGATATGTGAGACCCACAAGGCACTGGAATTTTTGGTAGAACTGTTGGCGTACAAAAGTCCCAGTAATTCCTTGACAGTTGTGGAGAGCAGCGGGGGGATATTGAGAAATTTATCCTCACAGATTGCCGTGAAGTCCGAGTACCGTGCCACCATGCGTGCACACGATTGCTTCAAATTTTTGCTCGCGAATTTACGTTCTCCCAGTTTGCGTGTTGTAGGAAACGCGTGCGGAATACTATGGAACTTGTCAGCACGCTGTGAAACGGATCAGGAAATACTCTTGAAAATGGGCGCGTTAGCTTTGCTGACTCCCCTCCTTTCGTCTAAAAACAAATCCATTTCCAAGGGTGCTGGTGCCGCTATTAAGAATTTGCGGAATTTTAAAACTGCCAATCCAGGTCGTGATTCCCCCTCAGACACTCGGAAACATAACGGAATTCTTCGGCAGGAGAACGGATCACCGTCGACATCTCGAACGAAAGGGAGACCACGTGACGCGCATTCCTTGAATAGTTTTACAGGAAGTGCTGACGACATGACAAAGGAGAATGGGAAGCAGAGTTCCCGAATGAAAGAGGTTTGTATGCAGCAAAATATAAAGATTTCTTTTTAAAATGAACTTTGGAAGTTTTGTGTAAAGATTTTGTTGGTTTTCTCAAGAGAAATGGGGCTGAAATAGGAATTGAGTTCCTGGAGTTTTCTGGCAAAACCCAAATCAGAACCCCGAGAGGCCTACTGCCATTACCAGGGATTATTCTATGCATATTGCTATCCCTTTTCTAAATGGAAATATATTTCTGGAGTTGAGAGTTTTTACTTCATGATGTAATATTAAAATAACATGAGCGGTCGTTTCTATTACAAATGCAATCTCGTCTTCTGCTCGGTTTTCTTCAATACAACAAGGTTGCTCCTATTGTAAGCATTACATAAAAGTCCAATCTCTACAAGTATATTACCCATTCAAAAACTGGAGCAACTCCACCTTAGAATAATTCCTGGCGTTACCAACTCTTGTTATTTTCCTTTGCATAATCCCTCATGTCAGTATTAATCTCCGCTTTCCTTTTCTTGCAACATTAGAATGGTGAAACAGACTCGACAAGCAGCAGGATAAAAGGTGTACGATGGTCAGACGATAAAAGAAAAGATCAAGCTCAAAAAACGTCGAATGATCGAAAACGAGGCGATGGTTCCCCGGATGAACAACAGATCGCGCAAAGCTCAAAAGACCGGGGAATAAATGACGTCACAGGTGGTGTTGGTCTGCTGCGCCTGGAGGAAAAGTCCTGGGGTAAGAAATCCGAGGGGTCGCATTCCTCGCCACGAACGAAGAAGAAATCTAGTTCGAAAGCGAAGAAACACTCAGGAGGCTATGATGTCATTGAACTGAGTCAGAATTTGAGATTGTCACAAGACTCCCAGTTAAATCGTTCGACGTCGAGTCGTCAAGGTTCGGCAAACAGTCGACGACATACGTCGTCTGACGTGCAGTACTCGGAAACACCTGGAAAGCATTCTGGAAAGGTTACGAAGGGTAAAGATGGACGTAAGGGTACATCAGGTGGTCAGGAAGATGACGCGGAAATACTTCGTTCGGGCGACGAGAGTACACGGAATTCTCCGATGACTGGCCGACACAGTGTTAGAACCACCCGAATTGATTCGGAGGAAAACGGTGAGAGTCCATTACGTAATTGTGTCCGAAGTTAGTAGGTAGTGTTTTAATGACAAAGACTGGATAACATTATCCACGAGATA
The DNA here is from genome assembly GCA_963855995.1 of Muricea muricata. Taxonomy (NCBI): domain Eukaryota; kingdom Metazoa; phylum Cnidaria; class Anthozoa; order Malacalcyonacea; family Plexauridae; genus Muricea; species Muricea muricata. The sequence goes on along the minus strand of OY979730.1, from coordinate 148,493 downwards.
TCGACTTTTTCAAGCTTTCTCAGAAATTGTTCATTGGTCTGTTGACCAATACTACCTGGATTTAAAAATTAAACTTTTTATTAATTTTTGTATATGCGTCCATTTGTATCAATTCATAATTGTTTTGAGTGTGTTTTAAAGATCGCCATCTTGTTGCTCGTGTTATTCAACTTTGTACAGCTGGTCTTGATTCATTAAGTCTACACGTCAGTTTTGTTTTGATCATATGGTAATTTTGCTCAATGTGCCTTTATGTGGTCTTGGCTTCCTTTTTTTGTTTGACTTGCGTGGGTTGTCAATGACCAAGTTCCACATCTGTTCCTGTCTATTGTTATACTATTTACGTCTTGACATGTTCCTGTTTGAATAATCTGTGTGACTTCACGTCCCGATTTGGTTGAATACCAACCAAAAATAACCCTTGTTTGTGACTGGCTTTTCATACAGGCACCGTTGTTTGACATTCATTCTTTAAAAAAAATAATATCTATATTTGGTTGTCTTCCTTTGTTATACAATGTGAACCCTGATTGACGTGCTATTTACCAGAATCGTTTGCAAGCGTCTAGCATTTCCTTGTGCTGCTATATACAATACAAAACATAATCTGATTATTAACATCTTTAAACTAAGGATGCGAGCTTTAGCAAGGCATGAATGATATATATATATTTTTACCTATTACACAATCATCAACACAATAACTAAAGTTACAATATAGACCAAGTGTTGCTATGTCATGATATATTGTCGTACTTTTCTATAGGAATTCCTTCGTGCTAACGTCATTGGAGAACAGCTTGTATAAACAGAAATCAAAACTACTATTGACCAGTCAAGATTTCTGAAGAAACATTTCTAAACTTATAAACTAGTTCCTGGAAAGTTCTCCTTTAATAACCGACCCCCATGTAGATTTTATATTGCATCTTTACCTTGATGATAATTTTGCCTAGAAAAAAAACGTGTATTGGTTCTTGTGCTATATGTCGAGTAACTTGTGTAATTCTTTTATAGATGTGAACGACGAGAAAGGAATGCGGGATTCCGCCTTGCAGAGGTGCCAGTGCGTGGACGACTCCGAGGTTTGGGTAAAGAGGAATAAAATTTGCAGTCATTGTCAAAAAAGGAGAGTTTCACATTCTTCTGATTCCACGAGTGGATCCCGCCAAAGTTCTTACGAGTCTTTGTCGTCGTCAAACCGACAGCTTAATCGCAAAGAACCGTTGAATAACGGTACTGGCTATGTGACAACGATTTAAGCCCTTGTTCTGTTGATTGGTTCATTGATCATTTGGGCATGATGGTGACTTTACAAATATTCTCGTGTATGGAAGGAAATAATCTCTCGGTCGTATTCGTTTCTTGCGAGCTCTAAGATTAGATTGCGCCAGTGGAATTCTTCCTTAACATTTTAACTTTTTAACGGATTATTCTGTCGGGTTTATAAAGCAAAAAGAACCCCACAAGAATAACTTAGACTAGAATTGCCAAAACAACTCCTAGAAAGTCTGTACACAACTAAAGAAATATTATACGAATATAATATTATCAGGGAATTTAAAAAACACGACTTAAACTTCTGTGTGCATTTATTTCTGTCGTGGACAAGAATAAAGAAAAACAAGGCGCTTGCAACACAGTTATAAATACTCGATTTCTAACAAATGTGTTTTATTCTGAACATTTCCCCCATCCATGACTTCTATTGAAAGATGGTATAACATTAGTTAGATAACAGTAGGGTTAAATCATTAGTTAGATAACAAGGTTTAAATCAGACATGAACATTAGTTTCCAGTAAAAGTAAAGAAAATCGTAGACTTCCTGCAAAACAATGCAAAACGTGTCAGAAGTAATGCCTAAAATGTGTCTCTGCTTGTTGTGACGTAATGCTTGGGAGACGTCACATGACATATGTTTTGGGTTCGGCTTCGGCGGCCATTTTAGATATCCGTTTTGAATTTTCAAAGCCTACTGACAATCTCTTTCAATCTCCTTTACATGGTATCTGTGCACAGTTCCTTTACGTTTTGAACAAAGTAGGGATCTTCATACAGCCTGCAGGAGGAAAACAGCACTTCCCAGAGTCATTTTGGGATATTTTTTGAACGTTTTATTCCAAAGACTTTGACGGAAATATGGGAACCAAGGACGATGAATATGACTACTTATTCAAAGGTGATTGTTTTTTATAAGACGCAAGTTTAAGTAACTGCGCTGCGATTTTATGCTAGAATTGGGTTTGAAATGCATGAATCGTCGGATTACTGACAAGAGTTTCTTTTGTCTTGTATTTGTATACAGTTGTTTTAATTGGTGACTCTGGCGTCGGGAAATCAAACTTGCTGTCAAGATTCACTCGAAACGAGTTTAATTTGGAGTCAAAGTCCACCATCGGGGTAGAATTTGCTACAAGAAGTATCCAAGTTGACAATAAAACGATAAAAGCTCAAATTTGGGACACGGGTGAGTTTTCAGAGCATTCCAGGTCGAAATTTTTGAGTTGAGCAATATTCAAGCAATATGTCTTCTTGCTTGCTTGCCTTCTCCGTGACAAAGTAAATAGTTTACTCCCATCGCAATGAAATTTTTGCTCCATGATTTGCTTACGGTTACAATAATTTGTGTGGGCTTTAATTTTTAATATATAATTTTTCTGTGGGGTTTTAATAAATTGACAATGAAAAATTTTTGTGGATAATAATGGTTGATAATATCATTTCCGTTCTTTAAATTGTGTTTGTAGCTGGCCAAGAGAGATACAGAGCGATAACTAGTGCGTAAGTATGTCATTATTGTACAGTCTAGTTATTCAGCTAGCTATTTGACTCGGTCTATCAGGGGTTCTTGTCATAGTTATTGTATTTGGTCTTGTAGCAATTTGGAAGAGGCTTATTATGAACTTGGGAACTTGGCATAAGTCTTGCAAATCTGGTCTAATATAAGATAATTACCTTGGCAAATGCTAGCAAGTTCGATCTGTTGTAAAATGCTACTTTTATCACTGTTGACCCTAAAATTTGTAACATTTTGATGCCCAAAACATGTCCCCTGGCATAATTGACATATTTTTGAGACACTGCAGTTCAAAGTGAAAAATGAAAATGCTACTCTGTGTATACTTGTAGTATTCTGCATTCATACAAAGAGATTGTGTAACCAACTAGAATCTGTTATTTAGTCCAGCTTTTCAAAGATGAAAAACTGAGAATATTTTTGCAAAAGTTTACAAGGAAATAGGAGTACATTCCTTGCTTTTCATTGTTATTTGTAATGCGTGATTGATGGCTGATAATGAGTGGTTCCTGCAGGTACTACCGTGGGGCTGTGGGAGCGTTGTTAGTCTATGATATTGCAAAACATTTGACGTATGAGAATGTGGAAAGATGGTTGAAGGAACTGAGAGATCATGCTGACAGTAATATTGTGATTATGTTAGTTGGCAACAAAAGTGATCTCCGGCATCTTAGGGCGGTCCCAACTGACGAAGCGAAAGCATTTGCAGGTATTATACTGAGTATTTCTGCATGCTAATTATCTTATTCTTAGTGCATGTTGCCCATGTGAACCAACTAGGAGAAACAGTGTAATTAATACTTGTGTAGACTAGTGTATCGCTGATGTTTGTTTTGTATGCTTGCTATTTGCTAATGTTGTTGTTGTAATTGTCTTGCAATTCTTTTGTGTATTTCAGAAAAGAACAGTCTATCGTTTATTGAGACTTCTGCTTTAGATTCAACAAATGTCGAACAAGCATTTCAAAATATTTTAACAGGTAAAACTTATCTTGTGAATATGATTCATCTTGATCATGTAAATCATATGTAAATTATTACTTTAACACTATATCTTGTCAATGTATATTTGTGCTGATATGCTCTCGTACTCTATTGCAGAAATTTATCATATTGTCTCACAAAAACAAATCAGTGATACACCATCGTCAAGCAACCATCCTAGCAACAATGTACAGACGATTCATGTTGCGCCCACGACGGACTCCGACAAGAAAAAAGTCAATTGTTGCAATGCCTGAAGCCATCCGTAGTATTATAGAATTACATTGAAATGAAACGACGCCTTTTTACAAGAAATCAATGTTCACACCCTTGAAAGACGGCACCTTCAATTGTGCTGTTATAATTAAATAGAGAATGCAGAAAGTATAAATATTTAACCAAGTAGATTTTTGCATACAGAACTAATTTGTGATAATGTATAAGAAATTTGATTCCACTTGTTATTATATCATTGAGTTATTTTCATTGTCTTTTATGTATGTGCTGTGTTAATATGGTTTATTATTTATTGAAAATATTTTAGGAGTTTTTGATTGGTTAAGAGCTGTCGATGAAATCGTCATATCCGCTTGGTAGTTGCCCAAATTTGGGGTTGAAAATAAATATACGACATTATGACTCATTTTCTCGTATATTGAAAACAAATATACGACATGATTCATTTCATCGTATATTGACTGACTTTTGTTAATCCAACCCTAATCAGAGAAGGCTCTGTGATGCCAGGTGCATCTTGGGATACAATCCTGGCCACTGATCCTAAACGTGTGCTAAAAATCAGCTTGTATATAATCAGATACCTGATTTTTAGTGTCACTGTCATGTATGGGCATTAAAGAAAGTTGCATAAAAAAGAAATACCTACCTACCCAGCCTAAGTTTTTGCAACAAGAAATAAGTACATGGAAAAATTTTTTGGCTTAAAAGGAAATTATTTTAGTTGACTGTAAACATAGCTTATTCTCAATATTACCTTTGCAATAATTGCATGACGAAAGGGAAACAAATTGTTATAATGTGGATTGATATTTCATGTGCAACAGTATAATTGCCCCTGCCCCCCTGAAATTCTGGTGATATTAAGTCAAATATGCTTACGTGGGTGTATTCACATTCTGGTACTTGTCGAGCATCCCCCAGTTCTGATGATAAGCAGGAAAAATCAGAATTTGTGGTGTGATAAAAATGTTGTTCTGAGCTTGTTGATTCTGATGAAATTTGTATCTGTCAGGAGTAGCTAGGCTACAAAAGTACCACACAAAAATGATTCAATCAAACTATTTACTAAAAATATACATTGTCAATAATATTAACACAATGAAGATTAAATAATTACATTGATCAACAATATGTATATATGATGAATGCCACAATGGTTTTGAAACCTGTGTACAAGTACAAATTTTATCAAAACTAAGTCATACAAGCTACTATACAAAAATACTACTCTATTTTACAATATATTTAAAATGTATATTGGCTGTGAAGCATCAGTTACAACCTGATACGAAATGCACTGAAAAGAAAGGAAGAAGCATTAGTTGAGCACTTTGTTGTGTAGAGTTGTAAATAGAATGGGGTTGCTAGGAAGGTCTGGCCTATTAGGGAAAAGTATTTGGCACAAACTGACACTTAACAGAGGAAGTTTAGTTAAACATACTCTACAAAGTCAGGGGCTTTTGATATAACATGTTCAAATTCAGCAAATGACAGTTGATTGTCCTCATCCAGATCAGCTTCAATAAATATCTGAGAAATAATAATAAAAATCTCAATCACAGTTAAATATGTGGTCTATTGAAGAGCAATTTGGTAGCATACTTTCTCGATAACATTTTGAATGCTTTCTTCAGTCAGTCTTTGTTCTCCACAAAGTTTTGTGATCATTTTCTTAAGATCATTCTCGCATATATAGTCATCTTCATTGAAATCTAAGAACAAAGATGGCAGTATTGCAAATTAGCCCAACTAGGTGCACCAGATAAAAACTTTGTAGTATTTTTAGCCAACTAAAACAAAAGCTCTTTGTGATGTTTATTGTCAACACCCTTACCATATATCCTGAAAGCATACTCTACTTTAACACTCTTTGGAGCCTACATTATAATTGTGGGCAGAGGAAGCATTATCAGTTATGAATATAAAAACAATTGTAAGGTCCATCAATACACAACCATAAACTTACAGCTTCACTAAACACTGACATCATGTCAAGAAAGTCTTCAAATGTCAACGCACCATCACCAGATGAGGAAAACACCTTGCAAATACGATCTCGAAATGGATTCACCTGTAATTAAAGAATTGATGAGGTTTTGCTCTTGAGAACATTATGATCTAATGAGATCCAACCTCACAAGCCTGGGTCTTTAACCTACATATGCCTGACGTTGATTCGCTTATATAACTGTTAAGCGTTTTATTTCTTACATGTAGTTCAGGTAACTGCAGTATTAATCTCATTGGTAGCTTTGCGTTCTTATCTCGTTTCACTGCTTCTGGATCAAGCTGACTAAACCTCTTGTGAACGCTGAAATTTAACAAGTGGAGACATTTTAGACATTAATATCAATATCCCACACTTTTATCACAGAGGTTCAACCTCTCATTAATTATGTGTACCCCTTGCTTAGCCAGTGCGCTAAAAAGATGCATCCCCCCTGAAAATAGTCATGGATATTAAAAATGGCCAGAGTGCCAGAAAATGGCCAGGGGGGAGAATGCCTCTTCTTAGCACACTGGCTAAGCTCTGAGAAGTTGAACCTCTGTATTCTCTGTGCTTTTGTCGAACCATGGTCGAACAAATTAAAGTGTCGAGATTCTTATTGCAAACATTTAGGTTTTAGTAATGAACCTGTGGCTGACCACAGCATACCACAGCATCACTTAAATATAGATCATAGATGTTTATAAAGCATCATAAAAGGACTGTATTTATATAACATTAGGGTATAAAAAGCATTCAGACTTACTGAAGGATTTCTTTCTGAGTAAAATATGTCAATTCCTATAAAATAACAGTTCCATGAAGTCAAGTTTTAAAACGGCAAATAAATTTATGTAAACAAACATCACACACACGTAACCACGAACAATATCTGAGTCGTTTGGGAATATTTTTTCTGAGAATTAGACTGAATATCTCTAGCTACAATAATGAAATAATACCTGATAATCTCTGAGTTCTTCTTCACTAAACTGCGAATGATGTGCGCCCATTTTATAAAGAAAAACTTGAAGAAAACTGAGGAAGAAAATTTAAACCCACACACTTGTATTTATTTCGTTTTACTAGCTACTAATTTGGATACGTCAAAAGTTGTTATAACCCTGGGGGAATTTTTCGATGAAATTTTTTCTTATCAAGTGGAAGGCCTGCGTAGAAAATCAGTCGAAATCAGAAAGAATCAATAGAAAAAAGGATTTTGTAAATTTAGAAAAACTTTCGCTTTCTGTCCGTTTTTTATTTTAAATTACTTACTGCAATGTGCTCAGTAATCCGACAACGTGTTCCTGGGGGTTAAAGAAAGAATTTAAATGAAGAAAGGCATTAAAAATTCATGTGGAGTAAATCAAATAAATGCAGTGATCTCGGAATAAAATAATATAATTGAGGGCGGCATTTTTGAAATGCTGATTTAGAAGATATTTAGCAAATTTAATTATTTAGTATATCTACTGAAGAAGCTAGATGGATGAAGAGAGATCAGTCACACCTCAGTAAGTGGCTAACTTCACTGCTCTGGTATTTATATTGTTTATGGTATAGTTTTAACTTTCAAATAACAAAGGAAAGTCAATATAGCCCTGTCTGTTCACGTGACAGAAACAGCTAGTGCTTAATATGTAAATATTAACTATATTATAATTGCGGGCTGTGATTTGATTGGTTAAAACTTGCTAATTGGTGTTAATTACCATAACAGCAATTAAGTTCTAGTGACATTAATTTCAATTAAAATCAATTTTCATTGGCTGTGCTCAGGTCAATTTCCAGTAACGATGGTACTGAGATGCCGGACTACAGTTTGTCTGACAAAATTTCCCCTCGTAGCAGCAATAATAGTCCTTCGCTGGAGAAACAAGAAACTGTACTAAAGGTACTAATCAATATAATTTGCTTTCATTGTTATAGAATACCTGGCCAGTTTATAATCACTATCCTTAAGTGGCCAGGTATTCTGTAAATTTACCCATTAAACTTATATCTAGTTTAATGCAAGCCTTAGTCCAATATTGGTTCTGTAAATGCCTTCACTATTCAATTCAAAGTATATTACATATGGAAATGTTGCAAGATCCCTTGAATGGAAGATGATATTTTACATCTGCAATTTCCCATTTCAAACTCACAAAACCCACACATGGGAAAGTTGTACAAATAACATTAATGGGATATTTACATTAATCATTAATGGTATTTAACATTTACATGCATGTGATTTTTAAAAACGCACAAATGATTGAATGGGATTTTCAAAAACCCATCGAGGTGTTATATTAAATCCCATTGTTGTTTTTCTGTTTCGCATTAATGAATGATTTTTAAGATGGGAATGAGTTCTTTCTATGGGAAATACATTTTACAAGGATGTGAATATCAGCAAATTCCAATTACATAGTGTGGATCTACATGAATGGAAAACAATCACATAACACATAAAAACCCCATGCATTTAAATGTTAAATACCAACAATAGAAATATCCCATTAATATGATTTGTGTTCCCCATGATTTGTGTTTGCCATATGTGGGTTTTGTGGATTTAAAATGGAAACTTGTACACAGTATATTTCCCATATCCACTTCCATTCATGGGTTTTTGCAAAGTTTCCCTGAGTTATAAAAGTGTTGACATTTTAGTCCAAACAACTTGAAAACAATCGAACACTATTAATTATTTTATGAATATCAGGAGCCATCGACTAAATCATCGCGCGGGAAGAAACGTAAGAAATCATTGAAAGATACAAACGCTCCCAAAGCCCCTTTGACTGGATATGTTCGTTTCTTAAACGAACATCGAGAGAAAGTTCGTCAGGAGAAACCTGAGCTGCCTTTCTATGAAATCACCAAAATTCTGGGAACAATGTGGAGCCAAATGCCACAAGAACAAAAACAGGTATTGATCACAATGAGAATAAAATTGTAATCTTAATTACAATTATATTTAATAATGCTGTGTGCAGGCTGCATTATATTTAATAATGCTATATGCAGGCTGCATTATATTTAATAATGCTGTGTGCAGGCTGCATTATATTTAATAATGCTGTATGCAGGCTGCATTATATTTAATAATGCTGTGTGCAGGCTGTATTATATTTAATAATGCTGTGTGCAGACTGCATTATATTTAGTAATGCTGTATGCAGGCTGTATTATATTTAATAATGCTGTGTGCAGGCTGCATTATATTGAATAGTACTGTGTGCAGACTGCATTATATTTAATAATACAGTGTGCAGGCTGCATTATATTGAATAGTGCTGTGTGCAGGCTGCATTATGTTTAATAATACTTTGTGCAGGCTGTATTATATTTAATAATGCTGTGTGCAGGCTGTATTATTTTTAATGTTGTGGCCTGTATAATTTACCCCTGATAATTTCTCTGCTATCAAAGACTGCCCCCGTTTTTCTAAAGAACATGAAATAGTCTCTGGATTTGTTGATATAATGCAGAGAGAAAACAAATGGTTTTGATGAGGGTTGGTAATTATTTCTAATTAATGGCAAATGATAATTCTAGTCTTACCTGAATGAAGCTGAAAAAGACAAGGAGAGATACAGTAAAGAATTAGTCGAATACCAACAGACTGATGCTTATAAATCATTTGTTGCCAAGCAAGAAAAAGGTTGGTTTCATTTTGTTATTGTTGAAAGTAAGAGACAAGTACATGTACATATTGATGTATTTGTTTGTTTATCTGGTAGCCGAACGTGAGCGAGAAAAGTTAGCTAGTCAAAAGACAGCTGAAACTGTACAAAAAACAGAAACAAATGGCCAAGAGAAACCAAGTGAGGCTTCAAAACAAGACGCAGGACAAGCAGATTTGAAAGAACAAAACACGTTTAATGCTCTCGTTGGAGAAACAAGTTTTGACATTCCAATATTCTCAGAAGAATTTCTCAACTATAACAGAAGTAAGTTTGAGAAAAATCCTCAGATACAACACCGTAGATTTTTTTGTTTGTTGTATTTTAACTGATTGTTGATTGGTAAGTATTTATAATTTTAAGTTCCTTGTATGTTTGCATGGTGAATATCAAATTAAAATATAATTTTGTGCAAACACCACGTAAGTTTATTATCGCAGAGCTTTCGATCCGTAAGCTCGGATCTTTATCAGTGATGAAGAAGAAGATCCAAACTTACGGATCGAAAGCTCTGCGATAATAAACTTACGTGGTGTTTCCACTAAATTATATTTTTATTTATAATTCTCTGTAGTAATAAAAAAAGACGAGGTCTTTTCTGTTTTGTTGCAGGTCGTGAGGCTGAATTGCGCAAGCTAGGAGATCTGCGCAAGGCTAACAACGACTATGAAGAACAAAACGCAATGTTGAGCAAACATATTGACAACATGAAAGCGGCGATTGATAAACTGGAAGAAGAAGTAACGAAATCTCGTCAAGAGAACAGCACACTTCAAGATCATCTCACAAACTTTCGTCAAATGTTAGCAAGCAGTCTGGCGGATGTTCGCCTGCCTCAATCCGACCGCCAACCCAAAGAAGATTGTATCGAGGAATTCGTTGAAGAACTTTACAAAATGTTCAAGAATCCAGCTTTAAATGACGACACACTCTCTAAAGTAAAGGACGTGCTTCAAGGATTGTCTATTCCAGAGTAAAACTAAAATATCCATGAGTCTTTAGTTTCCACATAGACATGATCACAACGGATTTCATACTAAAGAGCGGAGTTTTGTAAGTTTGTTTTACACGTTCTGTATTTAAAATAGAACGCTAATTATTTTCTAAAATAAAACATCGTTATTTACAAACTTTCCGCAGTGAGCGTCCCGTAACCTAGAACGCCTGCAATATTAATGCATCTTAACACGTCTGTCTGTTTTCCATCACAGTTCATCTCGTAAACTGCTCTTATAACTATCTCTGGAAATACGAACTTGGAAAAGAAGTTCAAAGGTTGAGGTAGATCCTCTCGAAAACTAATGATCATTCCATCTCCTGAAAAGAATGAAACAGATTTAATTATTTATCGTTTACACTCCCGTCCAAATCCGCAAACAGAAAACCTTCAAGAATTATCGTACCTTTATTGACCCGATGTCGTCATGCGATGCGTTATCTGGTTTGAAAAAAGGATCTCTCGTGATCATTAAATCTTGTAGGTTTTGAAATACAAGGTTATCATCCGAAATATCATTCCTCTAGAAAAATAAAGTGGTTGATCGTTAAGCTTCATGAATCTTAAACCTGGGATAAGGTTTGTTCAGCATACTCGATTTACCTTGAGAGAAAGTCTGAGTAAACCAACAGCAATATTTCTCGAATGAGCGACCGATAATTGAGATTGATATTGTACCGCATCAAGGAGACTTCTCATACCAGCCTCGCCAATCTTGTTCGCTATGTTATCAAACAAACAGATAAGCCATTTCCTCGATGACACTGTCAAGACAGACAAATCTTACCTGAGAGATTAAGATGGATTAGAGCACGATTTCCGGGAATATAAAGCTCCCCTCGGATTTCCTCCACAGGTTCTAGCAAAGGATTTGGAAACTCCATAAGGTCCGTAGCCTAAAAAAAACAACAAATAAATGAACTTTTAGTTGCTTCATATTGTTGTCTAGTACATTGAGAACTCAATGCCACCCTAATCTTTGCCAACTGTGATATTCACAACTGTTGTGCGAATTGTAAAGAATTATCTTACGTCTTGGTCAGCACCTCCACCAATTCCTTTTCTATCAACCTTCGCCATTGATGACTTCTTGCCTTTTCTGCTGTCTTTTGCCGCGTCTGTGGAAGAAGCTGTTGGGAGAGGAAATACAATATTTAATACGTCTGTTTACTGAAACGCGATCAAATAACGATAAATATGAAGAAATATTTTCTCACCTTTCTTCGGCAATCTATCATCCAGTGATATCTTCTTGTCCTTGTCCTTGAAACGCGACAAAATTTAGGTGCGAAAATAGCACGAAAAGTGAGCAATGAATCAAGTTATTCACCTTCTTTGCTCCTTTTTGTTTATCTTTCTTTTGTTCTTTACCAAGATGACTTCTGTTGATATGAAAAACACATGCTTTATTATATAAAGTACAGCGCTTTATAAGGATTTCGGGCACTGATAAAACTGATAATCTCACATGTGAGATTATTTATGATAATTTCACATGTGAAAATTATCGCTTTTCAAAGAGTCACCAATCATAGCTTCTGGACATTTTATATTGATGGAAAACCTGTAGTTTATATAATGAACAGAAAAATACATGGATGCTTGAAAATACCAGATTTATTTATCGTGTTGGACATGATATTTCTGCTCAGCACTCGAAATGATATCATGCTCAACACTCGAAATAAATTTGGTATTTTCACGCACCCGTGTATTATTCTCTATTTATTTCATAAATTCGCCGCCAAATCTATCGATAAATAATCTTGTTCGATCACTTACCCACTTCGTACACTCTGCGGTCTCTCCCCTTTCATTATTGCATGATTTGCAGATTTTGATGGGGTCCCGGTGGGCTAGAAAATGATAGATTATTAATGTTAACAGCGCATTTGCTCACATACGAAACTACCTTTCCGAACGATTTTTAAACGAACCTATACTTTAATTTTTATGTGTTAAGTATTTTTACGTTAGTTTGCTTTATCATTTAGGTTATATGTAAGTTATGATTAGAATATTAGGTTAACTTACGACTACAAACGTTACTTTATTGTTAGACTTTTTCTTCCGTAATGATTGGTGATCAGTTTTGACTGGTTCAGGTTCAGTAAAAATCTCTGCATTGGGCTGAATATAACAACAATATATATTTATGAAATTATCGTTTACGTTATTTTTTAAAATTTTTGCATCGCTGTTTGTTGTAGTTTATGCTAGGCTAGCTCTAAACATAACATCTCATCACTGCGATTTCTTCTCCGCATCTTAACCGTTAGCGATTACAGTTTAAGAATAGTTTATCTACTGCACTGGTGAAGATCCGAGCTTACGGATCGAAAGCTTTGCGATAATGAACTTACGTGGTGTTTCCACAAAATTATATTTTAATTTGATATTCACCATGCAAACATACAATGAACTTACTACTAACATTAGTTGAAGATATCATGCATCCAGTTGATCAAAACAAAGTTAAAATTCACCTCTTCCGCAATTTTCTTCGACATAAGAAGACGACGCGTGACTGTTTCCTCGTGGTTCAACGCAAATTTAGAAATGACCTGAGAACAATACACCAACATGCAAGAATTTTAGACACTGAAATATCAATCAACTATGATAAACCATTTTTATATTTAATTCTTCGTGAAATAAGTTCGTACTTGGGCGAGTTTTGCTGCACCGACATCTCGTATATGATTGCTACCAAGATCAAGGCTCAGTAATGTTCTATTTGTCCGCAACCCCTGAAACAAAAATGTGCATGGAAAATGAGTATTGGAGGGAGGGATCTACCATCAACAAATCCGCAGCATCATCGAATTCATGATCAACATCACATTATTATAACTATTACTATCATTAGGGTCATGCATGAAGTTATGTTCATAATCACCGATATCATGATCAATATGATCATTATCATTATCATCTTCATGATTACCATCATGATTATCATCATCATAATCACCATATCAAAAGCAACACGCAATCACGTCCATCTTACCCTTGCAATAGCAGCAACTCCTTCGCACGAAATTTTATTAAAACACAAGTTTAATGTCTGTAGGTGTTTATTGGAGGCCAGAGCTCGTCCAATATGAGTCGCTCCTTGGTCGTTGATATAACAATTTCTCAAGGATACATTTTGAAGTCTGCAGGAAAAAGAAAGTTAAAAGACTTTAGTTTCACAGGAAGGCCCTTCGTCAGGAAGTTAGTTAGTTGTGAAGTTAATTCAAAACTGTTTCCACGTACGTGCTCTCTTCGTTCAAAAACATCCCGTATTGCTGGAGATAGACAGGATTAGCATCAAGTGATAAACACCTGGCGAAGAAAGATCGGGAAGAAATTGATGTACAAAAGAGTACACGATTTTGCGACATAAGGATCGTAGATTGGAAATATAAGTGACACGCACCTCAACAAAGGCAAGTGTTTGCAAATATTGGCCAAAACCTCCAGCAGTGCGTCGGTTAGACCCGTGTTATTGAAGCTATAAAAACGATACAAAAATTGCATCTCTGATTCTGCAGGTTTATATAAACTTTCAGACCATTTCTCCCTCTCAACTATCACGACAACCACAAACTTTTCTATCGAGATGAATCACAAATAAATTTGCTTCTAAAGCAAGCGCTTACTCTATTTTAACAAGCTTGTCTTGCGTAGGTAAAGTTAGATTCAGCATTCCCATAATGCGATGATCTATTGTCCATCCTCTAATGTACACTTCCTTCGCCACAGACTTTCCTTCAAATAACTCCCACGTTGCTTGAACACATGGTTTAAAGTATTCGTACTTCTCCTTCAATAAAAACGTGGCTGGCGGTCGCTCTCCGTCGCTTCTGTTTGTTGATTGAGAAACTGTTCTGTCCGTTTTTGAATCATCTTTTTTATCTAAAACAATTTGGGTTGGTGTCTAAGTACATCATGCTAGCGCATTGTCTCTCAAGTTTAACCTGGTCAAATAAAGTAAGGGGCACTCTACGCTTAACCGTACCCAAATAAAGTCAGTATGCGACGGCGTGGTTAGTTTCTCGTTCTTTTATAATATGTTTTGATGGCGTATGTACTTCGTAATTACCACAGTTTGGTAAAGTATAAAATTTCCAAAGTAAGTACTGGTATCTGCCGTTCATGCTCAGCTCTGCTTTCTGTGAGTAGATATGAGTTGTTTGTAAATTACGTAGAAATAAAAAAGAAACTATATTAGTAGAAATGATACTCTCATTTACTCCTGAGTGGAGTCAAGCTTCAGGACCAGCAACAAGGGTACAAACCAGTATGATTGACAACTCACCATCCTTTTTATCAGCCTTCCCAGGAGGCAGTGCGCTCTCCAAACCAGCGCTACTGGTCTTTTTCTTCTTCGGACGGCAAGGCCTGGGCACGACACGTAACTCTGGAAAACCAGCATTCTTGGCTAGTTCGTGAAAATCCACAGCAAAATTATTGGTCAAAACATAAGGACCTGCAAGAAATTTGAAATAGTTAGGTTCTACTTGTTTCGACAAAGTCATGAAAGGGAGGATGCAGTCAAGAAATAGTGACGGAAATACCATCCCAAGCCTACATAACATATGATATTCTTAAATCTGTGTACTTAAAGGAAGCTCTTTGGTAGCGTCTCACAACTTATGCATTTTACATAAAAATAAAGAGGAAGTAAGGGAACTCTTCTCTTTTATTTGGACTTGGTCACCCTGTCACTCGGACGTACATTGTTGATTTATATTACGAAGAACATATGCACATTTGAACGAATAATTTATTGCTGAATATCCCGTCAAGGTTGTATTTTTATTTCTCAGTAAAAGAAAAGGTGAATAAGTTTAAATTGAAATTACAACACGATTCGCAATTTAATAAAATGTAAACAAACCAGTCTCATCTGTTGAACTTTCGTTGCTAATTTCAGCTAAATTTCTATCTTGAGAAATTATATTTGTAGAAGAAGGTTTCTCAACGCTTCCACGCTTCCCCATGTTTCCTTTCTGAACAAGTAGAGCGTTTTAAGACTTTTACGAAACAAAATACCGCGAAAAATTCAAAAAATTTCAATCTTCTTGGCCGCCATATTGTTTTCGTGTGTTGTCATGGTGATAGAAATATTGTTGTCATGGTGGAGACAAATTTTACGGCTAACAGTCGAACGCGAGGCGGGTGCGGACTAAATCTGAACAACATGGCGGCAAATTTGATCGATCAAAATAGTTTACGAGAAATAAAAAAAGATCTTCGCCTGTGCTGTGAGAAGTCTCTAGCCAGAGGACTTGTACATACTGCAAAATGGTGAGCTCTTCGTGGTGCTATCATATCATGTTAGGCCTTTTACAATAGGGTTTATAGAGCTTGGTTGGGTTAAGACCTAGCCTAGGGGTATATATATATATATAATTCGCAAAATTTCTTAGAGGGCGTGGTCATTAAGTTATAGTTGCGCCACTGCAACGTAATTGTTTAATCTTGGGTCCACAACTGCTATACTCTGCACTCTGGGAGGTTAGAGTGGCCTTCCCATCTCCCGCCTTCCCAATGACAAAAGGGAAATGGCCCTGGGAACGAGGTTGGGTTAGTCAAGGGTAAGGTGAAGGTTAACGATTTGGACTGTTCAGTTAGGTTGGCTAGATTCAGGTTAGATTATGTTAAATAAAGGTTATGCACCATTCAATGGCTTACCATTTTTATAGAATTGGGTTTAAATAAAGTTAGCCATTAGGATGAGAATAAGATGAACGCTGCTTCATAATTTCTGGGAAAATCTCTTTTGTTCATGTTCCCCAGTGGAGAAAGAGGTCTCTTCAATCAATCTCACATCATGCACATGCTTTATTATTTTATTTATCATTTTATAAAGGGCTGCAGACTTATCATTAAGCCTTGACATTATGCTGCCACCTGAAACTCGAAAGTCAACTGAGAATATTGCATTGTTGTCTGAATATGACAGTTACCTGATGGGTAAATCTTGTTTTGATTCCAAAGAGTTTGAACGAGCATCGTTTTTCTTGGAAGATTGTCAGAGTAATCAGTGTTACTTTCTCAAAACATATTCCATGTATTTGGTAAGTATAACTGCTATTGTTACCTTGATTGCTTATGATGTTGACTAGCTTGTAAACAAGCAGCTGTTGAATGCTTTTTCAGGCAGGTGAAAAGAAGAAAAATGATGAGAAAACTGATGTTTTAGGTTAGTCTAGCAGCCTCAACTTTCCCCGGCAAAAATTTTTTCATGAAGTCATGAACTTTGACGTTCATGAGGAAATTCATGAATAATTCATGAAAGTTCATGAAGAATAATGCTGGTTGTGTTGCCATGCTGGTTGTGTTGCCTTGTACCACGTGCGCTTGGTGAGAGCAAGTTCACGTGTATAAGTGTAATGCAGCTACATGTGTAGATGTGTACCAAGCTGCACTGATGAGGCGTGGAACGCTGAGACATGCATGTCTGCAGATTGTACTATTCAAAAGAATTAATTCAAAAGAAACATTGTTAAGTCAAATATATATACATATATATATACATATATATACATATATATATATATATATATATATATATATATATATATATATATATATATATATATATATATATATATATATATATATATATACTAGATGAAACAAGATTGGTTACTTCATAGATTTATTCGCTACAAATTTGTTTCGTATGGCAAGCAACGCTTGCCACACTCTTCAGGCGATAATCGCGTTTGTATATATATATATGTAAATATTATATATGTATATATATGTAAACATTGTAAAGCCAAACATATACATATATATATATATATATATATATATATATATATATGTTTGGCTTTACAATGTTTCTTTTGAATTCATGAAATGTTCATGAACAGCTACTTTCATGAACTGTGCCATTTAACGTTCATGAGGAAATTATTCATGAAAGTTCATGAAGAATAATGCAAAGCCCACTTCCCTTGAGGCCTATGACGCTCTGCGCATGTCCGCATGTGCTGGTTGTGTTGTCTTGTACGGCGTGTACCATGTACCATGTGTAGATGTGTACTAAGCTGCACTGATGAGGTGTGGAACGCCGAAACATGCATGTCTGCAGATTGTACTATATATATTGAGCACTCTGGCCTATGATGAACAGTATTCATTATTATTCTTCAAAAGTGCATGAATATTTGTTCGTGATCATAATTCATCAAATTTTCGCTGGGGTTAGGCAGACATGATTAATCATTGTGTGTTCACATTTTTGGGAATTAGAGATGGATATACAATTGATACTTTTATATTGTATGCTCTTAATTTTAGGTCCTTTAGAAAAAACTTTGGTTCAAAATAAAAATCTTCCATTACTAAAGATGGAGCTTTCTAAAAAACGAAAACATTTGGATGGATTTGGTCTTTATATGTAAGTAGAACACTGTGTGTGTAAATATTAGCTTTCTGTGATTGCTGAGCCATATTTCAGCATGGAAACTAAACAGCAAAAGCTAAATCAAATGTTGACCATTATACAAGACGAACCCAATGGTGGTTCTATTGTCTTACTCTAAAGTTTCATAATAAATGTTAGGTTTGGTATTGTATTGAAAGAGCTTGGATTGAAGCAAGAAGCTTTAGAAATTCTGGTGCAATCTGTGGAAAAAGAACCGTTACTTTGGGCGACTTGGACAGAGATTGCATCATTGTGCAAAACTAAAGAAGAGGTCGAGAAGTTCTTTTAATAGACGTTTCTAATTGCAAACTCATTTCTAGAACTAAGTTGAAATTTTCTCGTTTTTATCAGGTTCAAAATTTAGCGCTACCTAAACACTGGATAAGGCGATTCTTCGACGCCCACGTAGCTATCGGGTTACAACAGAATACTGAAGCTTTACAGTTGTACACTGATCTATTGAACAGCGGTTTTAAGAAGAGTTCTTACATTTTGTCACAGTTGGCGCTTGCGCAATATAACTTAAAAGGTAATTTTTGAATTGATCTTAAATTCGGACTAATCAACACGTTTATAACGGATATCTTGTATGGTTCTTCAAGTCCCGTTTATACGTTACCTATTTAGGGTCTAAAGTTATATATCAGTGTTTATAAATATATATTGTGTGTTGTACATGGTATGTTGTTTGTAAAATTGACCCTAATAAAGAAGAGAATAATAATAGAAATGCCCGTTAGATAGTGATTATCTGGAAAGTGTTTTTTCCCTGGAACAAGCTCTTTGGACTCTTTCCAATTGAGATAGTGAGGAACTTTTCCAATCAGATCTGAGTGCGTGGGAAGTTTTTAATTTATATTCTAAATGACTGTGCTTATTTTCGTTGCTTTTATGACCCTATATAGTATAAGGAAAATGCCAAAACAACATCGTTTTTTCTCTTACTAATTTACGACATAGCAAAAATACTCATCCTTGTCTTAATTCCCCCAAAACTCGGACAGTTTTGTGTGTTTTAAAGAATCAATGAAACGATATTATGGTTCTGTAGATTTTGATGTTGCAGTAAATGTCTACAGCGAGGTCGCTAAAGTTGACCCGTTTAACTTGGATAACATGGACACATATTCAAATATCTTATATGTCAAGGTATGTCCTACTTCTGATGACGACGTTATGAAATACTGACAGTTAGTCCTAGGTCTGGCGTACTTTGTTCGCTGTATAATTTCCTCTCGTTCTTATAGGAACAGAAGGCAGAGCTGAGTCATTTGGCCCACCACTGTTTTGAAATTGATAAATATCGCGTGCAGACGTGCTGTGTTGTAGGTAAATATAAGATTTGAAAAGCGGGTTACTGGAGTGTGCGGAACTGCGCACTGAGTGTGGCACAATCAAGGACAATGAACGCTTGATTACCTTAAAAAAATCTTGAAATAATGCCAGTGTCAGTAGTGCAGTAAAGGCACACGAAAATTTAGAATCTTTCACCATCCAAAATGATATAACACCTTGGTACACACAAGTAAAAGGCCTGGAACTAGCAACCAAATAGAAATCCATTTTGCTGATGTTAATCACTTATATCTTTAGTTTTCCTTTGTAAAGCTTCTTGAAACTTAGTAAATGTCTTTAATAAAGAAAATTGTAAGGCTACCAGAAATTTACAAACAAAGTAAACTATATTTCATGAGAAATTTGATAATTTGGATCGAAGAATGGATTTCTATTTGACAACTAGTGCTAGTACTTTTCCGTGTTTCTCCTGGTCTTTCGTCAAGAAGTGTCGCTAACTTCTGTTCTGTCGTTTCTGATAGTGAATGGAACAACATTTCCGTCTATTATGAAACATAGTTTTAATTTATTTCAGCCAACTTCTACAGTTTACGACAATGCCACGAGAAAGCCATCTTGTATTTTCAACGTGCTTTGCGTCTGAATCCACGATATTTATCAGCGTGGACATTAATGGGACATGAATATATGGAAATGAAGAACACATCGGCGGCTATCGAATCTTATCGTCAAGCACTAGGTACGTCTTCGTATTTGGTGACGGTAACTTTATAGTTAATTTTCGCGCTGTTTTCTAAGTACGGATATATGTATTCTCCAGAGGTCAGTCCGCGTGATTATCGGGCATGGTATGGACTGGGACAGACGTATGAAATACTAAAAATGTCGCTGTACAGTTTATACTACTTTTCTCAAGCTCAAAGACTAAAGTGAGTCACTACGTTAATCAGCTCCCCCAGCTCTCAATTTCTAATGCCATTTACACCAGGCCCAGTGTTTCTTTGGGATTGTAAATCTAATTCTCAAGCAGCGTTGTCGCTGGTAAAAAATAGCTTTATTTACGTCAGCTGTAGAACCCGATTTTAAGCCAAGATGTGCTCTGCTTCAGAACACGACAATCCCTCAGCTGTAATGGACGACTCCCCTTTTAGACAATCTTTTGAATTAGAAATATTCGTTAGCAAAGCTGGAAAGAGCATGCTAAATTTATTAAAATTGTGAAGTTTAGTTGCAAAACATTGTAAAATGTGGAAAATATTGTCCTGTGGAGTTTGTAAATTTTGTATACTAGTTTTGTATTACGCGCGGAAAAGTGTAATCGGTTTTTGAAATTTGGAAATTTCACAGGGCTATATTTTCCACAATTTACAATATTTTGCAACCAAATTTCACAATTTTACTAAATTTAGGGTGCTCTTTCCAGCTGTACTAATGAATGTTTCTAACTCAAAAGTTTGTCTTAAAGGGGAATCGTTCATTGAACTCTCTTTTGATGTTCTTTAGACCGAATGATTCTCGTATGGTCGTGGCCTTGGGTGAATGTTATCAGAAACTGGATCGCGTAGAGGAGGCCAAAAAGGTTGGTATTATACAGACTAAAAACTAAATTTATCTTCGTTCTCATCAGATAAAGATTCAGCGATATAAGTTTGGTTAAGTTAGTCTATAGTCCAATAATGGTTGTAGTTCTTGTTTAGTAACAACAACTTGACAAGTCGAGTAAGGTTAGTAGTATTCTTAAGTGTGTGACTATCTTTTGTGGCGAGAAGAGTTCTACTTTTGTGCCATTCAAATTAGGTCTTTCCATTACTTTGAGATGTTTTTGACCTTTTTCTTTGAGATCTCTCGTTCTTTTTCTCATTCTTTCGTAAAACGGCTCATGTTCAACCTCAAACTATTTCTAGTGCTATAAACGAGCTATTGCAGTGGGTGATTTTGATGGGATTGCAGTTCTACAATTGGCGAGGTATGTGGTCATGTGCACTCCTTTGTTATGTTTTGTTTTCTTAATATTTTTTTTTATTTCATAGATTACACGAGAGACTTCAGGAAGAAGATGACGCGGAGAAGTATTATACAATATACATCAAAAAAGTTGAGCTCATAGGGGTGCGTGTTTAGTGAAGTTACGAGGCTTGTATTGCTAGTATGTCATTAATAGTATGTTAATGTGGTCGGTAACATCGTGCTGGTCCAGTGCAGGTAGTATTGTACAATAAGCTGTCGTGGTTTTTGTCTGAACTGCCAGAAAAAGATATCTCGAATATGATGGTCCAGTTTAGATAGTATTCTAAAATAGGTTGTCGTTGTTTGTGTCTGAATAGCCAGAATAAATAATGTTCGTTACTTGCAGGTTCTGTCCACGGAAGATTTACCAGGTGCCTATAAATTTTTAAGTCGTCATTTCATCAATAAAAAACAGTACGACGAAGCAGCGAAACATGCTCAAAAATGTTGTGATTATGCCGAGGTAAGGGTTATTTAGGCGTCAGTGTTCGCCTTACTACGTCATTTCTCACGTGATGTGGCCTTTGACATTTCATTGGACAATTCAACAATATTTTCAGACTCGTGAAGATGGGAAGACAATGCTTCGACAAATCTCCGAGCTCCGATCAATTGCCGAATGTACATCGACGCCGATGAATCGTGTTCACCCGGAAGGCTTACAGCGTTTGACCACAGATATGCAAATATCGCCGATGAATTTGACGTTTTCGCCCTAAGATCTGATCGAGGTTTGTGTGCATTATTTATAATGTTAGGCTAGATTACAGACACATTTGTATGGAATTCTTTATATTGAACTGTTTGATAAATAATTATGATATATATTAAATTTTATTTTATATACTTATAGCTAAATCGTCGATCTAAACGTAATCTCGATCTTAATCTATTTAATCCTATAATCTCAATCTTAATCTATATCTGATCTTTTTCTGCTGCTATTTTCCAGTAACATTTCTCGTTCAGTAAATCTCATTTTGAATGCGTGAGGAGATGAAATCACAAATCAACATTAGTTTGCATGTTTTAAAAGATGACTACCTCGAAAAGAATACATGATAGATAAAAAAAACTGAAAGGCCCTTGCTTTCAAATTGATTGAGATTAGAAGTAGACTAATGATTTTTTATGACACTGTCCTCTTAATCCAGCCGTACATAACCTCACTCGTTTAACCCTTATCATAATTGAGACCATAGACGTTCGCGGAATAGTTCATATTTTGTACCGACTTGGTGTAAAATATTAGCGTTGGTTTAACATACTGAACCAACAATTTTAAAGTCTGCACTCCTGCATATTTTTTACATCATTTTGTGCATGATGGACATAAATTTCCACCTTGTCTTTTTCCGTCTGTGCTCGCATTGACGATGATGCGGGTTCTTTGCAATTCTTAAGCCGTATGCTCGTCTGAATTGAGCTGGAGCATGTCACATTATGTGGCTCATTGTGGGAGAGCTGTGTTATCACTGTTGGTTCGCTGTGACTTGTATTCCGAGAGGAACGGTGGTCCTTAAAAATAGACAAAGATAGATGCTTGAAACATCACTATCAGTGGAAAATGCGCCGGTTAACGCTCGGCTCTTTATCAAGCTTATTTTAGGCTTCATCAAGGTTTCACCAAGCCTGCTGGCTTCATCAAGATGCATGGAGTCCGTGACTTTATGGAATTTGATATTTGTTCTTGAAACAATTTGCTTGTGGGCAAAAAAGTCTAGTTTTGACATGCAGTCAACTTGCATGAAACCTATTTAGAACTTGCAGCAGCGTGTTTTTAAGACAGAGACTTCTACATAGTTTTAAGATCACAGCCTGGCCAAATGTTTACATTTATATTTACTTACAGTTCCTGGTTGCGCTGGATCGCAGCAAACGTTCGTACACGCCAAAACTGATCCGATGAACGACACCATGATCATGACTATATTGGCTGCAGTCAGCACTGCTAACAAAACACGGGACACGTCGCCATCTTCGCAACTTATTGCATCTAAAAAAACCACATTTTTTTAAGAACTACATGTCAATTAAGGATTATTTAGAAAAAATTTTAAAAATCTATATTCAGATTAAGAAAGAATACGACATCGTTATCAGCAAACGAGATTGCGATCAAATTGCAAAGTGTGTTTGATTTTAATTAAGTATTTCAAATGTTAGAAAAATAATTATTTTAAGTTGGAAAGTGATCCCCGTGTAGTGTCTTAAAGACAATACAACCTCAAACACGACGAAACTATGCTTACATGTGTCTTTAAAGCACACACAATCTCCTTTTGTGATTGTCTCGCATGCGTCAGCTTCTTTATACATCTGCCAATATACCGAGCTGACTGCCGCTCCAATAGTGGAGATAACCACTGAAAATATATGGAAACCGATGGATGCTTTTACCTGAAAGAAAGAATGAAATGTTACCTGGATGTTGTGGTCCTCGTCATTTAATTTGGGTAAACATACTCGATCTTCAAGTGGTGGTTTTCCACTGGAGGGCATATACCTCCTTTGACAAGTTCTTAATGATGATGAAGATCTGAGCTTACGGATCAAAAGATTTGCATTTGTAAATTCACGTGTGTTTCTACAAGAATGAACTTACACATATACCTCCTTTGACAATTTCTTTATGATGATGAAGATCTGAGCTTACGGATCAAAAGATTTCTATTGATAAGTTCACGTGGTGTTTGCAGAAAGCTTACCTTCGCATATGCTTGTCTGGATACATCGTAATACAAAATGATTTCATGTATACTTACATATGACGATGGTGTTGTCACTACTCCAGAAAGAACACATAGCACTCCAGGTATGGCGTACTGTGGGGAAATGAACAAATAATCTAATTAAAGACAAACACTTGGCATTATTTGAATCTTCCTATTCTTTTTCTCTGTCGATATCATTCATTCATTATTCAACATACGCACAAATATATTAGCCATAAATGCTACTGTTAGCGTAAAGTATATTTGGTTTATAGATTTTGTAAATTATTACCAATAAAGTTATCATTAGTATATTTACGCAGGGAGTGTACACACATTTCGACAATCAATATTTTTAATCCTCGAATAATAAATCTAAATCTCAAACTCTTAATGGTTTTTAGCTGCTCAAGCAAGTCTTTCCTGCGGTCTTCACAGTTCTGGACTAAAATATAACACTGTTTGTATTGGAAGCATGTGCACGTGCCAAATCCTCGAAGTCAAGGCGAAGAAGTTGCCTCGGCCTAAACTCGCTATTTGAAAACCGGTCTGTATTGCGCTAAATATTAAAGGTGATTAGATGTAAATCGTTATAAATATGGGAGTAAAATTAAAAGCGTTTCTTTCCAACTATGTTTTTGTCAAAAACTATGTTGATCAAGAACTCAATCAGTTTGCTTAGTGTTTTAAGATTAATTTTGGAGGTTTTTCGTGTTCCTGGAGCCGAATAAAGTTCGAATATTGCCTCTTGCGGCAGCAGCTGTCATGTTCACATGTCAAGTCGGAGTCGCCGAAAATTTTACATACATTATTAGATAATAAGAAAAACATACAGTCGTAGATAGAAAGGCGTGTACTACTTACATATACGTAAAACAAGGAGTACCAATGGATTCCAGGTTCAGAGTATTTCTGGAGCACAACTTTTGTACATACTACAAACACGACAGACAAGAGCACTTCAAAAACGCCAATAATAACAAAATATAAACGTATTCCTTTCAAAGCAACCATGGCAAACTTCCACGTAGGGATCGCGTTTTTATAAAGACACTACCGACATCGTTGATGTTGAAGGGTCCGCATAAGCACTGAGCACGCGCTCGCCATCAAATCACATTCGCGAAGAACAACGATCGCTCAATGTTCAGATGTCATCTGATTACAGCATTAATTAATCTCAGTACGCTCATTTATATGCGAGCTGTTGTATTTAAATGTGTGTCTTTTCTTTCAAGTAGGGAGCGACGGAATATTGCACCTGCTTACGTTAATCTGATTTGTGTTTTTGTAATATGTACCCCTTGGAGGACTCATTGGTCAGGGTTTGGGGTTCAACGTTTTTCGACCTGATTAGCAAAGCTGAGTACTCCCACGTAATCAACGAAATTAAATATCTACGTGCATTAATTGTATTTAAATATACATCCAATTAGAATACGCGACGATGTTTAGGACGCGAACATTAACTGCCGGATTCGAATTGATGAAAACTTTTGTACTGTTAACGAATAATATGTAGGAAGAATGAATGTCTGTGTACTGCCAATGATGGCTTTGTGCAAGCTCTTATTCCTCTAGTTTCAATTCCCAATTGACGACCGCGATGCCTCTATGGGTTGTTTGGCCCAACGCAAAGTGGGCGGAAAATTTAAAGGTTAAAACAGCTATGTAGCACCTGCCGGAGGAGTGATTTTCATTGGCTCGTTTGAACAATCAACAATGAGAATACTTCGCTCCATAGAAACCTTGAGAAAGAGTTTCCTGGGAGGTGCAACAATATCGTTAAAAAAGTGCCTCGCTATCGATCTCCAGAAGGAAAGCGTCAAATGTTTGCAATGTTCGTTCCATGTCTTTTAACTGGTGCTCTTTTTAGCACTGTCCCTCCAAACAAGGAAATGACTGGTAAACACTGGTTGCCAGAGTTTGTTTCTAGTTTTAGGCAGTGCGGTTAAAAGCATTCAAAAACGATACAGCTTCGACGCTTCCAGCGAAAGGCCCTTTATTTGTTACTATACCAGGTGAATTCCATGTTAACTGCACGCCAGAGAAACACCAACATTTGCTATACATACTGTTGTACCACTACGCGGAGATCTCTGGCATTGACTGCATGGAGTTCAGTTTGGTTACTATATTGAAAAACTGTAGAAAAGTTTTTTTCTTGAAACATCGAAGTTCTAGTTGTATTTTTAGACAGTGAAACTGTTTCGGGAATGAATTTTTGGTAACTTCTGGCTACTTTGGGGAAGAATTAGAAGACTTTTTGGTAAATTCTGGCTACTTTGAGGAAGAATTAGAAGACTTTTTGGTAAATGATTGCTATTTTGAGGAAAAATTGGAAAACTTTTTGGTAAATTCTGGCTACTTTGAGGAAGAATTAGAAGACTTTTTGGTTAATTCTGGCTACTTTGAAGAAGAATTAGAAAACTTTTTGGTAAATGCTTGCTATTTTGGGGAAGAATTAGAAGACTTTTTGGTAAATTCTGGCTACTTTGAGGAAGAATTAGAAGACTTTTTGGTAAATGTTTGCTATTTTGAGGAAGAATTAAATGAACGCTAAATTCTTATATTCGGCTATTTCGACTTCTATCAATTATATTAACTATATATCAATTCATGATTTGGCGACGGCTCATCCATGTTCTGTGGTCCCCTGTGTCTTGAATTTTTCTGTTGCGGAACAGGTCCGATATCTGATATTTTTTATTCCTATTTTTTCTTCCTATTTTGTAAGTTATATGAGCTGAGAATAACATATTAAGACACACAGAAATTCGTGGTGAAATTGCGTTTTATTTGTGCTTGAGTATTGTAGATTTAATCGTGCGAAATGCAGGAAACATCCAGTGATGGAAGAGGTGTTTGGGTCAAGTGTGACAAATCCAATATGTCAAAACTGACAGCCTGAGCCGGTTGTTAAAATCAAAGTTTGCGTGTCTGTGAAAAGGTAAAGTATTTTATTATTAGTTTTTATTATGCATATTTTCCCTTAGGGCTATTGGTTAGCGTAAATATATTAATAAACAAATGTTTTTACCAAACTGCTAAACAGTCCCAAGTTATGGACTATGGATTAATCAGGCTGTGTAAATATTCAATCCTGAACAGCGCAATATTATATTGTGATGTGGCGAGTTAGTTTTAAGGAATGCTGAAAAATTTCAGGTATACTTAAGCGACCATAAGCTGTGCACTAAAAATATTACACTTAGAAATGTTTTAAAGCACTTTGAAACATGAGCCTTTGTCAGGACATGTCTAAGTAGGTGGTCACAATTGTCATATGATATCTGTTTTGGTAAGAACTGTCATAATACATGTATTCGAACATTGAACTTCATGTACTATGTGAATTTTAACCATTGATATACAAGAATCACCTCTCCTTTGATAACTATCTAGGATTTGACAAAATTATAGATTTAGGCAGGGAAAGGTTCTTAATTGGTTAATGCAAAATTATGTAAATAATTAATCAAAAATAGTTTTCCCATGTTATGGATGTAAACATTGCAACTAGTAACAGTAGTCACTGGTCTTTTTTTCTCTTTGAAAGAAAATTTTGGTGAGTATCAAGATATATTATCTGTCAAGGATGGAAAACAATGCGACAGTGGATGGGTCAAGTCTGGACAAGTTCCTGAGCAAAATTACTTCAGATGTTGTGAGAACTGCGCTTGATAAGGTTTCAGATGCAGTTGAAATAGATGATGTTGAGTCATTTTTGGAACCACTGAATGACGAATCCTTCAAAGGCTCGCTTGTAGAGACATGTAGTCTCCATTCTGAGGAGTTAACAGTAATTAAAACTGAGGATATTTCAAATGCATACATCCATGAGCGATGCTCTAAACTAATTGAAGATACCTTTACTGAAGTTTATGATGAATTACAAAGGATATTTGAATCAAATAGCCAGGAAATGTCAAATGATATTGAATCCTCAGAAAAGAAACTGCAATTAATTGAATGTTTAAAAGATTCAGACCGATTACAAGCGTATTTTCATGAGTTGTCCATGAGCATTATTCAAAATACTTTGGACAAGATGACCGAGAAGGGCAAACACATGGAACCATATTTGGATGATGATATGGAAAGTGATATTACAACAAGCATTAAACCAGGAAGTGAATCAAATACTGAGCAAAATTTTAAAGATAATATTGACAAGAATGACATTGATCACAATTATGAAGTTAGCCTAGAAGATGAAAATAGTTTTATAGCTGAAAATCAACCAACAAAAGATGACTCTGAATCTTTTACTGGTAATAAATGTGTCAGTATAGATTCAGGACGAATTAACAGTGCTTCTACATCAGGTTTTACAACTGCTAACTCCACAATGTATCAAACAACAGAAGGTGAACCTTATAATGGAGAATCTATGAATCAGGATAGTTTCTTTAGTGCAAAGAATGAGACAGATGAGAACAGTGAACATACAACAGTTGATTCAACGATGTTTACAACGGCCAATGATTCGCAAGAAAATTCAAACACATTTTCAAGTTTTGAGAAAGAATTACCGCAGGATATTACAATGATGACTCCAGGGAGGCTTCTTATTTCAGATATTGACACCACATTGACCTCTGGTCCTCGTCAGAGCACTCCACTTGTTGATGAGCAGTCTAACAGTCATGAAATAACTTTGTCTTCTAATGAAATACTTCCTCAAGACTCACAACCTGAAGAGAGCCATGCCAGTCTTCTTCAGAGCACCCCACTTAAAGACAGGGAAGAAGAGTCTGAAACATCGTTGCTTTCTGAGGCGTCACATGTTCTTGCCAATGTTCCAGAGCGAAAGCGATCAATACAAGAGTTTTCAGGCGATGAGTCTTCACTTGGTGATCCATCAAGTCCCAGGACAATATCTCGGCAATCCAGCATGTTTGGGAATGTGACGTTAGAGTTTGAGACTGACTGGGAAGCCAGTATGAAAGGAATGCGAGAGGAAGATGAAATAAAGCCTGGATATGAAGGTAGGAACTGAGAATTACATTGATTTGTACCATGAAATGACCAGCTTTTCAAAAACCAGACAGTTTGTTTTACAGGTTTATTATTACCTGTCAAGAAAAGTTGTGAGGAATATCAGCCAGTTAATGATTGCTTATTCATAGAGAGGGGCCGGGGGGGGGGGGGGCTGAATAGATGGCAATATAGGGAGGCTGCATCAAATTTTATTGATCAAAAAGACATATGAATTTAGAATCTTGGCTTTTTTATTGTTGATTTCACCCTAAATCAGATTCCAACAATACCCTTAAAATAATCATGGATTTTGGACTTTACCGTAATGGCACCCCCTATATAACTTCTGGCAATATGTCCACATCCATGTGACTGTGTATCTGTGTTCTTGTTAGAGAAACACAAGGTTATTCTACACGAGTTATCATTTGAAGACAGCCATCGTTTGAAAGCTCCCGAGTTATTGTGTCCGGTATTTCTGGCTGTACAAGATGATGATGATAATGAAGATATGAAAAAGATGAAGAAAATGTCGCAAAGTATTGATGATCTTTGCGAAATGATTTCTGAAGACACTGATGATGACCAAGGTATTAGTGAATCATCGGCATAGCTAGCCAAGCAATTTAGTCATCAGAGCTTGTACAAAACTTGATTGTCCTTAAATTTGAAAACAACAATTCAAGGCCTTGAAAGTCCTCGAATATATAAGAAAGTGCTTTAGTTTTTGGGCATTTTTTAACCTTTGAAATGAAATTGTGGTGGGTCATGACTTTTTAAATAAATATTAATATGTTTCGAATTTGTTTGAAATGCAGTTAGAGCATTATTTAACAACTCATTTTAGTCCTTGAATTTCCTGATATGTCGCTTTGAAAGTCGTTAAAACGTTAACGTCCTTAATCCTATTTGCATGTATGAACCCTGAGTCATGCTTTGTCCCTTCCAACTGTAGTATCTGTTCAGTAGTAATTTCTTTAATTAAAAACTGTTTGTATTCAAAGTCATCAAACAGAAGGAACATAGCAGATTGAGCAAATTAAATCGTCGTTCTGGCTGTACTAAGATATTCATATTTATCTACTATCATGGCACCAGTGAAACTTGCAAAGCTAATTGTACCATGTACGCTAATTCAGGCCGTGCTCTATCTGAAGTCATTTTCGTAGCAAAACGTACATGTAGTGTATTTTTTTGTGTCCGCACCATTCGTTCTGCTCGAGTATTCACACGCAAAAGAATGAAGTACGCTACGTTTCTACAGTTAGTAGTATTTTGTTTACTTTCTCCACCAAAGTTCTAACGAAAGTAGGTATATATTACTAAACAGATAAACAATAAAAGTGGCAGTCAACAAAAGTGTATCCATGAATTTACTTTCAGATCTTCCTCTAAGAAGACGAGCAATGTCTCTTGAAGGAAAGAGGCCTCCTCCAAAAGACCACCGCAAGAAAGCGCCGACAAGAGAGGAGCTTATAGCGGCCTTTGAAGAATTGCAACATGAGATGATGGAAGACAAAGAAATGGATGATGAGGAAGAACAGATAAATGAGGAAGATGATGAACAGGATAGGATAAGAGAAGGGGAAATGATTGACACACAGGAACAATCTGAGGAACGGTCTGAATTAGATGATCCGTTAAGGTGGCACACTGTTGTTTTCAATGGACAACACAAAGTGATTGACTTGAAGTTACTTGAACCTTTTCTTAAGGTTCTCACGCATGGAGGTAATCCTGATCTGTTTTTAATTCCATGGGTTGGTTGTTGTACGAAATGTAGACAGTGCTATCACAACTTTCACGCAAAAGCACAAAAAGGAACGACCACGGGGTTATTGAGCTCGCAAGAGATAAAAAGCGACGTTAACTCGAAAATGCTGAACTTCATTTTGGGCTTACCAGTTCTGAACGTGTATAGAAAGTTTGAGAAAATCACAATCTGGATAGCGCTATTTACCTTTCGTACAACCGGTCCCTTGTACTACGATTTTTCTAACCAAATTTTGCAACACGGCTGCGTAGTGTGTTTACTTTGGCGAACTTGCACGCTTGGTTGTTTTGTGTATGTTTGTTAAGAAAGCTAAAATATCCCGTCATCTTTAGGTTATCATCACGACGGGGAGAAGAAAACTGTGATTGTTGTGCTTACTGCTTGCAATTTACCAGACAAGAAGATGAAAAGATATCCATTTTTGATGGAGCAACTTTTCTTGTAAGATATTTTGTTCTTCAGACTACATATTTCATTATTCCTGCATGTCGACCTCTTGCAAGATTCTGTCATGTGTATAAGCAATTAGGTTAAATATTAGCAATAAAATACGTTTTACAATTGTGTTAGAGAGCTGTACCATGATATGCCACTTGAGTGGATCTTTTGATTGATTGAACGCAGTTTGAGCATTCTCTATTTTGTTTTAGTTTCATAATCAGTACGATGGATCTGTTGGTGACGTCCGAGGAATATATCTTCGTGTATTTTCACGGAGGAACAAGCAAGAACCAATCGCCCAGTTTCTCTTGGTTAAAGAAATATTACCAGTATATTGATCATAGGTGAGAGAGTAGTGATGTATAGCAAAGAAAAGATATGTGCTAAACTACGAACCATCCCTAATTGCAAATGTAAAGCTATGCAGGATCCAATCAAAAGCTTACTAAAACTTCTCATGACTTAGTATAGGAATTCTTAAGCCTAATTTCTGATTTATGTCTTCATTAAGATTACGTAAGAGCGTTACTAAAGTATTCGTTGTTCATCCTAATCTTTGGTTAAAAAGTGTCTTTCGTCTTTGTCGTCCATTCTTAAGGTACAGTGGCTAATGTTTATAGTCTGAATAGGAATATATCTCTGGATCTCTTGAATAAACGTATCAACTCTCATCGCGTTTCAATTTAGTTCGAATTTTGCAAGAAAATTGAAGTTTGTAAGCACTTTAAAAGAACTCTCAAGTCACATCAAAACGGATTTTATTTATATTCCTGACGAAGTTGTTAGGTAAATATCTTTGTTTTGTACTTTGAATGATACTTGTGATCTTAGTAATTCTTATCCTTGTATTTCTCTTAATCCTTCTCCGTTTTCGTTTTCATTTCAGAGTTGATCCTGACTATCGTAGGCTTCATACTAGCTAGACAACATTTCAAACTGAAACTAAATTATTATATAATTCGAACTGCTTTTTTCTACTGATTTTACTTGTCAGTTGATGCATGCTTTTAATTTTAGGTATTTTATTAGAAATCCATATCAATCTAAAATAATTAAAAAGAACGCACATTACGTTAATTTTATGACTGTTTAATCTGATCATTCGCATTTTACAGACATTGGCAAATTTTGAATGCTGTGAAATGAAGGTGAAATAAAGCATATGAATAAAGTAATAATATACTAATATTGTTTAATACGAATCTTATGTCGGTATTTGAAATGAAGGTGAAATAAAGTAATAATGTACCAATATTGTTTCATACGAATCTTATGTCGGTATTTTTGTGCTATTTACGAGCGGTCTTTTTGGATATTATATCTGGACTATGTTTTTTATGACTGTTTCTATATTTCCAAATTAAACGTATTAATTAAATTGTTCATTCCAATTTTAATATCTTAAATTAATAAAGACAGTTTATATTAAAAGTTAGTCAGACTGGTGGCCTAAAATGTCTAAGGTTTACATGATGCAAATATGTTTCCAATAAAATTTAGTTTTTACGGTTAAAGTTGAACTGCCAACGATCAAGTTCTGTCAAAAAAACAAGATATCGCGACGAGTGAAGATGAATGAAACATCATCGGCGGGAAATATTTCCCAACAATTTCGTAGGAATTGTGAATCTTTTGGAGAAACTCTTCTAGATATACCTCGTTTGACTGCCTCTGAGTACATAGCTAACCATGTAGCGGGTGTGATTGTCAATGTTATTTTGGTTTTCCTAATTGTGGGGCTTAATTCCATCACTATTCTGACGATATGGAGATCTCCAAAACTCAGAAAGAACGTTTGTTTCTTTCTGATCATGCTACAGTCGTGTGCAGATATGATTGTGGGCCTGATTGCCGTGCCAATGACGGTATATATCATTATCAGTGAAATATTTCCTGTTCCTAGGAACTGTACTTTAATCGCAGTGCATGTTAAAATAATTCACATTTCAATCGGGATTTCATTGACGATGTATCTAACAATGACTTATGAAAGGTAAGCTATACTTATGAAATAGGATATTACATGGTGACGCGAAGATATGAATGCTATTTTCCAGTGGTGAAAACAATATTTTATGAACGAGCTGGGCAAGTGAGTAAACTATTGTTTTCAACACCAGAAAAATAACATTCATATCTTCAAACTACCGTGTGATGTTCTTTTAATTATTTGGTCAGAAGTTGTGACAAGCGAACAGAGAACATATAAATCCCGCGGGAACCATATTTTTTCATGTCTTCACTGGTGAAACTATGGAAGTACGAGTGTTTTAGTTTACGGGTAAAACACTCATAACCATGTAATATAATTGTCTACTTTGTCATCAGTGTCTTGTCGAACTTCTGACTTGTTCATTTCTCCTTCCCTCGTAGGTTCATGTCAGTTGTCTTTCCAGTCTATCATCGCAATAAAATAACGAAGAGAAGAATCGGTATAGTCGTGTTGATAATAGCCAGCATCAAGCTGTCAACCCCAGCTCTGTCTTTCTTTTACGAAGGTCTATTAGACATTTATATAATGGTTGTTGTCCCACTCTATTTCGTATTCATCGTGGTAGCTTACACTAAAATATTTCTAGTCGCCTCTAAAAGAAACAATGTTTCGTTGGTGGAAGATGAAAACATTGCTGGCACAGACAGGAAGAAGAAAAGAGCTTTCTTGAAAGATTTCAAGCTTGCAAAAGCTTGTTGTCTTGTGTTGGTGTGTTTCTTCACATGTTTCATACCTGGTCCAATATCTTATGTTTTACTTGAAGACTTTGATTGGCGCATGCGTAACGCGGTCGCGGTGTGGGCAGCGTCAATGGTATTTTTAAATTCCATGTTAAACGTGTCCATTTTCTTTTGGAAGAATCCCATGCTGCGTCTTGAAGGAAAAAAAACTTTCAAGGGTCTTATGTGTTGTTGACAGTGGACTGAAATTTCATACTATCTTTCAGTAGTGAAAATATGTAGGCTATTATTATTTCTAAATGGGAAATGTAAACTCTTATCTTCTGGTGGTAATGACTAAAGTACGTTCCGGGGAAGCATGAGGTCCAGGGAGCGGCCCTTGATAAAAAATAAAAAATATTTGTAAATAAACTGCGCTTAAAACAGAAGAGATGACTCATGAATGTGTTGACGGATGCTCAGGAGTCGGCAGAGTCCGGAAAGTGTCGATACCCATCGGAACCCTAATCGGAACCGCGATGTTTGTAAATGAAAGAAGAAATGGCGATATTTTTGAATGCATGTCCCATGTGGGTTTTTAAATGAGAAACTAAAGATGGAAAACCTTACATTTTAACAAAAATGCCGACTTTTACAACAAGCCAGAAAGTTGCTATAGCTTTGAGCATACCTGTAGCTGGGGTTTTCTTTTATTTTTTATTGAAATGGGTCCGGGAAGACGATGAATATGAGGACTCAGAGGTGGAATTTGTTTCAAGCTCTGATCTGGTGTCTGAAATGCAGATACAGCAGTGCCATGTTGGAGCTGTTATAGGTAATGTCGTGTTCATTTTTAGTCTGGTTTATTTATGTAGGGACCTGTGTAATGTGCGTATATGAAGTGTGATTAGTGTGTGTAATTATATATATTTCAAAAATTCATTAATAATTTATGAGAAAAACAAGGATGATTCACACCAGCATTTTCTTGGTTAACAAGTCCACAAGATGAGCTCATTAATGTAATGGGTCATTTTTAAAGCCATTTAATTATACTTGTATTTTGTGCTTTATCAGATTTCAAACACTCCTATTTATTTGTGCTTTGAATATCAGGGGTGTAGAAAGGGGGGGCACCGCCTTCCCCCAAAAAATTATTTGAGGTGGGACCGTAATACCTTACACCCACCCCAGAAAATATTCATGCAATAATTTTACAGAATATTCTGTGAAAGTCGTAATTGAAGGATTTGAAAACAAATATAAATTTAAAATTTATATGCGTAAAAGTTTATATAAATTATATAAATATATTTTAAGGTGATAGCTAGACAGCGGCATTTGCTTTGGTGAATTGATTTGGTATTTTGGTTACACGATTTGTCAAATTTTTTTAAGTGCGTAGATCCATTTTTGCGACCTCGGCGTTAGAAAACTGCGCACACAGCTCTATCAATAGGCTTACTGATCTTTCAAAAAGATCTTGATAGAACTCTGAAATGGCCATTTCCAATGATCTAGAGTCTTCAATTTTCAATTCAGCCAACCCAAACACATTAACATTCCTACGCCCCTGTTGAATATCACATATTGAATGACGTTTAGGTCGTGGGGGTAGTGTCATCAAGCAGATACAAAAAGAGAGTGAAACAAGGATCAATTTCAAAGATGAGGAAGAGGAGTCTGGGGATGAATTCTCACTGGAAGAGAAGCCAAAGATTCGTACAATGGTGATCAGAGGATCACGTGAGAGAATAAAACATGCTGAAGTTCTGATCAAGAAAATTGTTGATGAACAACCAGTGTTGGAGAAAGTCACTGTCGAAATACCTCAGCGTGTTGTTGGAAGAATCATTGGCAAGGGTGGAAAGACTATCAGACAGTTGTGCAAAATTTCAGGTGCAGATAATGTGGTGACATTGTGTAGTATTTTGTATATATTACTTTGACACGAGTTAATGAGCATGAAATCCCTCAAAAATAGTACCACTGACAACAGTCTCTTTGATCATAAATTATGGGAATCTTTGTTCAAAGGCAAATCCACCACCTGAAGATTCCCCTTGGATGAAACAGACTGTTGCTGGTTAACGGAAGGGTACTCTTTTGTATTTTTCAAACCAAAACTAACTTACATTTATATGTACATAGATGGCAAAATCATGTAATCAAATAAATGGCGTACTGGAGTACATTTCATGCAATTATCCAAAGCAAAGCAGGAGAGGGAGGTAGTGGGAGGAGGAGGTGGTATAGCCCCACAGTTGGCAGAAAACCAGTTTTCAGTTGTCATTGACTTTAATTAAAGTTTTCTGTTTGAAATTCAGGTGCAAAAATCAAAATCGAGAGCAACAATGATACTGGGGATGTTCAGACATGTGACATTGTTGGGACAACAACTCAAATTGAATGTGCTAAACAACTGATTGATGAGAAGATTTACGAAGACAAAAAGTTTAGGGCAAAAAGTGAATATACTCAACATGGTATAGTTATTAACTATTTATGTAAGACCTGTTGTAAAGTGTAAACCAAACTGAACCCAATATTGATTTGTTGAAAGTGATCAGTAATATGAATTGATTTGTTTTTTTAGACAAGTTAAGATTTGCCCGTTTACCAGAGCATGGTGACTACTTTGGGGTATATGTGTCAGCAATGGACACTCCTGGACATTTTTGGATACAGAACATCACCAAGAATGCAAGAAAGCTGGACAAGCTTGTGGAAGACATGACAAAGTTTTATGGGGATGCAGATTATGGGGACAGGTTGATGTCACCAAAGGTTGGTGACATGTGTTGTGGTACTTTTGAACATGATGAATCATGGTATCGTGGGCTCATTAAGGAAGTGATGGAAGATAGAAATGCCGTCATGATGCACTATCTTGATTTTGGCGACACTGGTGTTGTATCCATGTCAAACCTCAAGGAAATAAGGTATAGATTTTACTGCTTCATTACAAACATGTTTGCATATGAGAGTCTGTAGTTTAATAACTTGCTCATCTTCGCCTGACTTTAAAATGCATGGACATTCAGAAGAATGAAGATAATCTTGCTAAGTCATTGATGTTTGTTGCTATCTACAGGGGAGAATTTTGTGATATACCATATCAAGCTATTGAGGTCCATCTTGCAAATGTGAAACCAAAAGGTCAGAGCATGTGAAGTGATGAATGTTTTCCTGATGTGATGGAAGCTTGACTCTCGGAGGGGTTGCTGTCTTCTCTTAGCACAGTCATGTTGATCGTTTTTTGCCTTCAGGTGAAAAATGGAGCCAGGATGCATGTGATGCCTTTGAGCAGCTCAGTTATTGTGCACAGTGGAAAGTTTTGATGGCCAGAGTTGTTTGTCATGATGAGAATGGAGTACCTTGTATTGAACTCATCGACACAAACACCGAGAAAGTAAGTACACCACATTAAGATTTGATTGAAAAATCGATTCAGAGAGACGAGACGACTGCTTTATGGACATATAGGTGGATGTTTGAATAGACTGGAAGTCGAAGCCTTTATTGATTGTTGTGTTCTTTGTAGGATTTGAACATTGAGAGGCAACTGGTAGAACAAGACTTCGCTGTGTATAAAGAAGAGATCTCAAGTCTTGAAACACAGGATAACTGTGAGGTAATGATATTTAATGAGATGTAGAGTTTTATTTATTTACTGTGGGTGTCCAGTATTAAATCATTCATGACGTTTCTCTTTCAGACATCAAATTCTCGCTCCAACGTTTCGGATCAGCCAGTCGAGAAAATCGTTGCAGAACAGAAAGAAGAAACTTTGGAAGAGATGAACAAACAATTTCGAAATGCTGGTTTTGGGAACGATAGTTCTGATATGGATGAATCAGAAAGCTTTGAACTCTCATCTCCCATTCTCTCAGATCAGGAGTGTATCAAGGAAGGGGCAATTGTGAGTGAGCCCAGCATCTCAACAACTGAACATAAAGTCGTTTCTTGCGCCAATATTTCTGAACTTGAAGAATTGTTTGGTTGCTTAAATATGGATACATCAGACGGTGCACGTGCTGACGGAATTTTTGAGAACTTGATTGAGGAAGAAGATTTAGACCAAAATGATTGCGAGAACACTAAAGTGAAGACTCAAGAAGACGGTGAATTGTCTGAAGTCCATAGGAAAATTTCTGAGAAGCTTAACGGAGAACATCATTCTCAGAATCCTGTTGAAGAACACGGACGTGAAACCTCAGGAACTCTCGGGTATTCTGAGAAATTTCAAGAACAGCAGGAAACATTCTTGGAGAACGATCCCACAGAGATTGAAGTGTTGAGTGATTTAGATACAGCTGAAGTTTCGGAAGCTCCAGTTACAATTTCTGTGAGTATACAGGAGAATTTCATGGAACCCACTCCTGAAGAAAATCTTTTACCCGACTCGTTAAAGGAGGAGCTGAACGATGATAAGAGTGAAAACATCGTGCTTGTTGACGATCAAACGAATAAAGACTTGTCTTTTGCTGATGATCTTCCTGTCACCTCCACTCCTGAGTATAATCTTGAAACATCTCCCTCGGGTAACCAGTCGGAAGATTACGGTATACGTCGAAGTTATTCCGAAGACCTTCTGACTGACGACACTCTGACTGATGGTAGTTTCATAAAAAGCAGTTCGGAACTCTCCGTATCACCGAGCAGAGATGAAGAGTTCACTAAAATGGATGATAGGAAACTATCTTCACGAAGTTTAGGCAGCCTTCAATTCACGCCTACCAAAGGTAGAGTATTGTGTATTTCTATATCAGTTCCTTACGGTTTTTAGCTGTTTAGCGGGGATTATCTGTTATGAAAATTATAATGTTGCGACAGGAGGAATCTGGAGTACGTGCAGCGTAACCAGCCCGTCGATTTAGTCCCGCTATACACTTCTAAAGAAATGAATAATGATAATAACTTGAAAATAACTTCGCATAGCAGGACTAAATTGTCAGACTGGCTGCGCCACTGCGTGCAGGTGTTTCATTTAGACCGTGTGTGGGTCTACCCGTGTACGTGACTAAACGATACGATGTTTCAGTAGGTAAACGTGTGTTAGCTGCAAACTTTGGTCAAATTCCAAAACCTAAACATGAAAGTGACGAGGAGGACGATGGAAGTGATAATGTCAGTGATGATGGTAGTTCTCTGTACTTGAGTGCCAAGGAAGACTCAGATTCTACTGGTTTTCTCAGCGCCATTGGATCAAGAAGTAACTTGCGTCTGACAGGTAGGTTTTTATAGACAAGAAACTCCCCCAGTCCCTGTGGAGGCCAGTGGAGAGGGTGGTTAGGTAGAGCAGCTGGACCTGATGTTAGTGTGCAATATGTGTGTTGAAAGCTGATTGTTCAAATTACATTTTAGACACAGACAGTGAAGCTACACCGTCCGGATATCTCAGTGGACCTGAGGATGATTCTATTGAGAATGATACAAGTGGAAACATGAATGATCAAACCAGGTGTGTACATATTCACACCGGTCGCTCCAGCGGGGGTTGTTGAGGGGAGCGGGGACATGGGGGTAGGCGGGTTGGGTGCTGAATGAGCAGGCCAGTGCAGGAGAGCAATGATTATGATGCTGGATGTGTACAGCAAAATTCAGAATATCAATATTTGATTTTATAATGATATCAATTGCAGTAAGTAAAACTGCCATTTACTCAAGTCAAGTTTTGAATTTGTTTTCAGACTGGACGAAACATTGTTGGTGGAAAGGTTAGAGCAGCATGCGGATAAGTGACGTTGAGGTTTGGTGATAGGATGGGTGATGAAACACTCGAAAACACTCACTATTTATTGTTGAATTCATGTTATGTGTAATATTGGATTTATTGCTGAATTCATATTATGGGTAATACTGGAGGACATGGGTCAAAGAAAACGTTTTAAAACATTGATGACACAAACTGAACTAAGCTAGCATTTAAATTATTTTTGATCAACTTTAGGTGCTAGTTTTAATGTGATGTATTTAATATTTTGTTGTAGAAGTGTAATGATTATAAATCTGTCTTCTTTGCATTCAATTAGCCATTTCCCAATTCATAACGGCAAAATAATAGTTGGATGGTTTGGGGCGAGCGCAGAGTGACAGCAAAAATTAAAATTGGAGCAAGAAGATATGAAACGATGCCTGATAATCTCTATAGAAAAGCCTCAAATGTTGTTTCCACTATTCATTCTGTCTCATGACTGCTGCTTTGTATCGTACTGTCTCCCTAAACAATCCATGCATGCTATGCGGTCTCCATTAGTGGGGGTTTATTTTGCGCGATGTTGAAACAACTCTGGCTAGAAGTAACAGGTGACATCAACCGCACCTAAAACAACAACAACAAACTTAGTGCAACGGGTGGCGTTCTTTTCCAAGCAGTTATGGCGTCTTACAAATCAAGTGTCTTCATTCTCTTTCTCGCTTCTGTTTTACTCAAGCGAATATTTTGCAAGGAATACATTCTTTCCAAACTAAACCAGTGCGCAAGAGTGCCTGAGGAACCTCCATGTAACATCACGTTCGATCATTTTGTACCCGACTATGCCTCACAACGCTATGAAATTATGTTGGAAACTATATACAGAAAGTCCAAGGATATAATGCGTCTTGATAGCCGCCCGCAATGTGTCGATGCTTTTCAGTCCTTCATGTGTGCCCAGCTTTTTCCAAAGTGCAGTAAACATCAAACAACGCGATATAAGAACCTTGAGATGCAGCGATGGGTTGTTCATGATCCTCACATAAAAATGAAATGTTTGAAGATATTTGGCTCATGTAATTCACGCGTCCTCGATCGTTTTATGAGCAAGGATTATTTCCTTTGTGATCATCTAACGTACACTCCGCTTGGCTGGGAAATTGACAGATGTGTTCCATATGATTTAGACAACAGATGCTTCGGACAAGAGTATGGAAAGGTGTGTAACTAATTTCTTTGCCAAAACTTGCACGAAATATAGCTTCATGGTAAGCGAGATGGAACAATTATCTTTCACCACGCGAAGAGATAGAAATGAAATTTCAAACTTCCCTTTCGTCAACGTCTACCTTTATCTAGTAGATTCAAAAAGTTTCTCTTCGTTGTGAAGTTTGTAGTGACTATTAACGTGTGATTCTGTTTATCTTTTCAGAGAGTGAAGGTTCTATATTTCAATGCTTTTCTTTTTGCGAATGAATATATTCATTTTTCATGTGTAGCTTCCAATATGGTACTTAAACTATCACGACCACAACCTTATCCAGTATTTGAATAACACCATTTATCGTGTGAATCACACCCTACCCTTGACATGTCGACGTAAGCTCCTCAATATACACTGTCGTCATCCGTGGTGTTCTGATGATGGAGAACATATCGTGATCAATTATACCAGACAACAGTGCGATGAATACTTGAAATGGTTAGTAAATTGAGATATTGTAACCGTTATTAAATAATATTAAGAATTCTCATGGGTTTTTTTTTCATGTTTATAGCGCGAGGTTTGTTCCCGGAGAAGTGAATGTGAACGCAATCTGCATACTGTTTCCATCGCGTGCTAATTCCTTGCTGTGGAGTCTTGCTCTTCTTCTTACTTTGTTGATTGTTTGTGGTTTGGTGCTCTTGTAAGAAGGGGAAACTCAAGGACTCTAGACTACTAGAGAGATATTTATAAGGCATACAGACTTGGTGACTTTTTGGATTCTTCCTCAGTGAAAGAAAGATTATTTGGAAAAGACCCACCCACCCCCAATATATATTGAATATTGTTGCTTTTTAAACTTTTGTAACTAATACGTTTTTGTTATAAAATAAAACTAGAGTTAAACTATTGGCTTTGTTGTGCTGTAAAGTTGAACTAAAGCATTTCTAATTCCGCTTCTTTGCGCCTGAAAAGCGCTGAATAAGTGGCATACGACAGTTTTCTGACTAACATGGTTGTCTCTGGTCAGTCTGGTGTTTTTTATCTCCACAACATTTACTAATGTTTTGAAAATATTTACTGTAGACCTGCAATACTGTAAAAAAACACTACAGCCTCCGATGCGATTCTTGTTATTAAAAGTATTTAGCACAATAATTGTAAAATTCGATCCGTGCTTTTCGTTTTACGCAAAATATAGCAGAGCAACGCTGCAAAGTGTTTGCAAAATCCGCGTCGTTTTTGCCAGATTTTGGCCACGTGATCTGAACTTCTGTGAGGTTGTTATGGTAACAGAATAAATTATTAATTTCAATGTAAACAAAAGGCATAGTAAAACCAGGGCAACACAAATTTTCACAACAAATTCCTACGTTTCACAGCAAGTGACAGAAATCTAAACGTCGTGATATAATACGGATCATTACGGGATCTTCTGTGCCAGTTATCGGATGTTCCTGGGCTTTATGACTACGATTTATTCGTATTTGGATTTTAAATATAGAACAACATACTAAATAAATATAAATATTTTGGTGGACAAATTGAGAGACATCCTGAAGAAAGTGATTTTGGATTAAAAACCTTTTGTTTCTGTAAAGGTCTTGGTCAAAAACTAAAGTATGTTTATGTAGTTTAGAAGTTTAAGCAATTTACATTTGTCTGTTTTGGCCCCTGTATGTGGACAGCTGCTTAATATTAAACTGTCAATAAATTTGACTGTTTCAGCTGTGTATCCTAGACGTGTGTGAGAATGGGTTGTGGCGCGAGTAAAGTTGTTCTGCAGCAATCTGCGGAGAATGATGTTGCGGAAAATAAAGATTTGAACGGAAACGCCCCAGCAGCCCAACAAATTGTGCCAAACTCAAGTGTTGTCAATGATGTGACTAAACCATCAGAACAAGATAAACAGGCTGAGCCAAACCAACAAGAAGCCCAACCAGTTGAACAACAGGCTCCAGAACCAGAAAAACCTACTTCAAAACCTGTTTCACCTGAACCGATGAAAGATGATGGTACCAATGAGAAACCAGCGGTAACCTATACAGAAGAATCGTTGCAAGAAGTTCTTGAGTTACAAAAGAAGTTGAACTCCTTGGAAAGTAAAGGAGTTGTAGGACAATATCAAACACAACACAAGTTGCTGGTCAGTCGTTATGCAGACTTGCAAGCAACACAGAAAAAAGTGGAAGCATTGAAGCAACAAACGTTAGTATATTTATTTGTATTAGTATTTCAACCCCTTAGCATTTAGTATGCTTAGGTTCTTTAATATTTCAGTGCAAAGGAGTACAGAGATGTGGCCGTTATGCAACACCCAAATGTCCGAGCCATGTTCTCAGACATGTACCAACTACAGTCGCAGATGGCAAAGGAACAACAGGAGTACATGGATGCTCTGAATCAACAAGAAGTTGCTGAGAAAGAAATGAAAAGCCAACAAGAAGAGTATAATGCATTGTATGCTGAAGTTCAGTCGCTACAGAACGAATGTGAGGAGCTTCAAAGACTGCGTGGTGAGCGGGAAAAAAGATTGGATGACATATTTGATGGGAAATATGGAAGTGAACTAGAGGGACAACTTGAGGCAGAAACAGAGTTGTTAACTGAACGAAAAGACATAATAAGTAGAACACAGAATTACTGGAAAAATGCAAAAGTCTTGATGGAACATGCTAGACAGCAACTTGCTTATTCAACACGGAGATGGGCACAGATCAATACTGTCAATCAATCCATGGTACAGGTATGAAAGAATGAAAATATTATTTCTACCCGTTTTTGTTGTTGTACCCATATTCACATATTTTCAAGTACAGTTCCTCTGTTGTTCATTTTTTGCAGTGCATTGTACAAACTAGCTAGATACTGTTAAATACTTAAATTTGTGAATTGTTGCTGTTCTTCAGGCACGATATGCTATGGTGGCAGAAACAAGAAACTACCTGATTGCTGCATCACAAAATATCACCAACACTCATCGTTACCTAAGCAATGTTAACATACCATATTTTAACACAGAGGATTTGAGGGTAAGAGTCCAGTATCAATTCTTCTTTTCTCTGATCACTCTTG
Source organism: Muricea muricata (assembly GCA_963855995.1). Classification (NCBI taxonomy): domain Eukaryota; kingdom Metazoa; phylum Cnidaria; class Anthozoa; order Malacalcyonacea; family Plexauridae; genus Muricea; species Muricea muricata. Next base: position 104,540 of record OY979730.1, on the reverse strand, counting down.
AAGATTTCCATCATTGGACAAGTTATGAAGAACTTGTAAAAAATCTTAAAGAAACTAGAACTATGAAAATGAACCTTCATCCATCTCCGACGATTTTCTAACACGTTCTGTACCCAATTTACCAATGAAAAATTCCACTAAAGCAGCTTTTAATTGTGTTTATAGTCTCTGAATTGTTACGTAGTTATCTATTCTGCTTTTCATTTTTGTCCAGGTGTTAAATCAAGCAATAGCAACAATCTTTAACGACATCATGACCCAGAACTCTTACTTAAGAGCGCTGCAAACCTACGGAGCTCTAAACAATAATGCACACTCGTTGCTGCAGTGGATTAACATGGTCCTTGAGAAGACCATTAATAAAGATTTGAAGCAGATTGTTCCGTTATGGCAAGAAAAAATGCTGGCTTTGAAGAGAGAAAGACTCAGGTGAGGATAGTTCCATTACAATTTGATGTTTTCACAAGATAAATTTGGAAGATCTTCATTGCTAACAGATTCTTATTTCCAGATTAATTCACGTGAAGATCAACGAGCTTCAAGGTAAAGATGCGAGTGAAGAGATACCTGATGAAGCACTGTTAGTGGAACAACAACCAGAAGAAATAGCTGAAGTTCAAAGTGACACCCACATTGCTGAACCTGATACAGTGTCATTGAAAGAAGACAACCAAGATGATGTTCCACCCCCACCTACCACGGATACTCCTGTTAAAAGTGATGCCCCACCTGCTGAAAGTGAAGTTGCTTCTCCGTCAGAAACTGAGGGCGAGGTTCTCCCTTGTTCAAAGGGTGATGTTTCTGTGGAAACTAAGGAAGACACTCCCCCACCTTCCACCACCGACAGTGAGGTCGCCCCACCTCCTCAGGAAGACGTTCCGCCCACCACTGAGGCAGATGTACCCCCGTCATCCACCACTACTGCAAAAGAGTCTGAGAAATCTGGTGAAACAACGGAAAACTCCAGTGGCGTGAACAGCAAAGGTTTGTGAACGCTTTGTAATATTTAAAGACTTCATGAACACACAATCATGTTCTTAGCAGTAGTCGTGAAGAAATCATCTTGAATTTTGTATTTGGATTACACCTCCAAGGTGGTCTAGTGGTACAATGTGCTACTCTGCTCTCAGTTGTGCTTAAGTCCCGGCGGGCAAGTAACGAAGAATGTCTAGTGCAGGCCGGGGGTTGCAAGTCTGTGACGGACCAGCTGGTACCAATCTTTGGGAGTATCAGCGAGCTTTAAATTTGAATAACGACTACGAGACTTTAATTTCTTACTGATTCTCTCCTGCAAACTCGTATTCGTCTTCGCTTTGTATCACGTGTTGTTTTCAAGACACTATACTAGGATATTACCAAGTTTCCAACAGCTGATTTTCAACGGTGGAATAGGGTGGTCTTTCTCGTAGCCGTAGTCAAATCTAAACTCCCTTGTTCTGACTCGTACAGTCGTACTCTCAAGTTGCTTTATATAGTTAACACCATGACAGCTTTGAAGCAATATACTGTACTCTGTAGTGTGATGTGTTATTACCAACCGTTTATTGTGTTGTATAGAAATAGCAGAGCTACTGGAAACAGCGATGAAAGTGAAGCCTCTGATAGAACTAGCTCCAGTTCCTGATATGGATGTTTTGTTCGGCAACATCGAGGAACTGAAGACGAAATATGAGGAACAAGTTGCTCAGTTCTCGAAAGCACAGGACGTTAATAAAGCGCGACTTGATCAAGCTTTACAAGAAAAACTACAAGCACGACGCATTAGAAAACAAGCCATTGAACTGCAAGATACGTCAGAGTTAGCTAAAGGGGTTACTAATGGCATTGGAAAGTTATTCTAATATTAAAGTTCTGCTCCACTCTCAGACAGTAATTGTCCCCGCAGCATGCACGCATCGGGCACGAAGCACGCACGTGAAGCACTGATGTCATTATGTAATATATGGTATGGTATGGTATGGTATGGTATGGTATGGTATGGTATGGTATGGTATGGTATGGTATGGTATGGTATGGTATGGTATGGTATGGTATGGTATGGTATGGTATGGTATGGTATGGTATGGTATGGTACGGTATGGTAACTTTATTTAGCCACTGTGGACTCATCAGGATAAAATATATACATATAAAATCGCTATATAAATTACAATAATAACAGGACAAACACTAAATTAACGCATATAGACAAATATAAAAAATTAAGAACCTGCTTTACATGAGTGCCGTGCATTGCTCCAGACTATGACCAAGCAGAGAAATATTCACTGCAGCCAGATCGAAAAGAATTTAAAGAATTAGCTTGCCTTAACCCTAGAGGAAGACTGTTCCATATTACTGCACCATTGTAACTAAAAGAATTTTTTACGTAGTTTGTGCGAGCAAAAGGAACAGCCAGTTTGCCAGTAATGTCTCTATGGTTTAAATCCAACCATGTGGACTTGTTTTCTCATTGAAGTAATAAGATTTGTGTCTTAGACCCCGTTCACACGATACCGGCAGAGTTTGAAAACGGTATGAAATTCTTACGTTTAGGGGTTGCGTTCACACGATGCCGGTATGAAATTGTGTGAAACCGTAACGCTAATCGTAAGAGTTTGAAAACGGTATACGTACCGTAAGACTTTGAAAACAGAACGAAATTCAACCGTCAGACTACCGTGTGAACGCCTAACCGTAAGAGTTTTATTACGGTTATGCAAAACATTTTAGCGTGCGAATTTCAATAATGAATTGAACAAACGTTGTAACAAGTATAACTCTACCGGTACAGTGTGAACAGTTGAAACGTACTGATTTTTAACCGGCAGAGTTTCATACCGGTATCGTGTGAACGGGGTCTTAGTAATTTAACCTCATTGCCAACCATGTCCAGTCCCGTTTTGCGCATGTCAAAATTCAACCATACATAAAATGTTGTTGAAATAAATTTACGTGGAAGATGTATAAATTAGAAGTTATTTTCCGTTTCTTTTGATAATAAGATAGTAACATGTCTTTGGGTCATGTTCTTTAAAGAGTTATTTTCGTTTTAGCCATGTTCAAGAATTAATTATAGGCTAGAGTAAACCCCGCTTAAACAATTTAAGTGGCAAGCGTATGGAAAAAATATTCTTTACATGCTGAGCTTTCATCATTATACGCTGTACTTTCATCGTTATACTCGGTGCTTTTAACATTATATGCTGTACTTTCATCATTATATGCAGTGCTTTTAACATCATATGCGGTGCTTTTAACATTATATGCGGTGCTTTTAACATTATATGCGGTGATTTTTACATTATATGCGATGCTTTTAACATTATATGCGGTGCTTTTTACATTATATGCGGTGCTTTTTACATTATATGCGGTGCTTTTTACATTATATACGGTGCTTTTTACATTATATGCGGTGCTTTTAACATTATATGCGGTGCTTTTTATATTATATGCGGTGCTTTTAACATTATATGCGGTGCTTTTTACATTATATGCGGTGCTTTTTACATTATATGCGGTGCTTTTTACATTATATGCGGTGGTTTTAACATTATATGCGGTGCTTTTTTCTTTATATGCGGTGCTTTTATCATTACATGCAGTGGTCAAGGAGAATATCTTTTGGAGAGCGGTGACCAATTTAAATTTTTGCAATACTTCATGTTAACAAAATAATTGAGCATGTTATTCATTATGTGGACTCGATATGAAGTACCGCAATTAGTGCAACAGCAGAGCTTGACGTATATATATACAAATCGGTGATACGATAGTATCGCTGATTTGTATCTATGAATTACGACCAGGTAGGCACTATTGCCATGCGTGATCATTTGCTTTTCTTGTTTTCAAATATCTGCCTGGACATAGAGGAAACAGGCAGATCTCTGAAAAGAAAAAAAGCTAAACACATCAGAAACGTTTAAAAAACATAATAATGGTTCAAACGTCGCGAAACATGCATGGGACAATGATCATGTAATTGATTTTAAAAACGCGAAAATCATTAACACTGGGAATTTCCGTAGTCGCCTAACACTAGGATCATGGCATACAGCCAAAGACAGGAATGCTGATAATAACTCAAAACCGCTTCCTCGACAATCTTAATAAAGAAAACATAGTATCATCTTATCGTATTTTACAGTGCACTTGTATACACGTCATATGAGCGATCATATGTCATATTCGTAGTGTTTGTATAATTCTATTTGCTCCCCCCCCCACACCCTCCAATTCAATGTTGTTGTGATGATACCTATGCTTTGGACATGCGGCTGTCGAATTATGTCAGCATTGAACTGGGGGGGGGGGGTATGGAAAGCCATAGCTGTCTTAAGTGATAAAACGTCATTTCATTAGGTGCTTTATACATTATATACGGTGCTTTAAACATGACATGCGGTGCTTTGAGTATTACATGCGGTGCTTTAAACATTATATGCGGTGCTTTGAGCATTATATGCGGTGCTTTAAGCATTATATGCGGTGCTTTAATCATTATATGCGGTGCTTTAAACATTATATGCGGTGCTTTAAACATTATATGCGGTGCTTTAAACATTATATGCGGTGCTTCGAGCATTATATGCGGTGCTTTAAACATTATATGCGGTGCTTCGAACATTATATGCGGTGCTTTGAACATTATATGCTGTGCTTTGAGCATTATACGCAGTGCTTTCATCATTATACGCAGGTATTTCATCATTATACGCGGTGCTTTCATCATTATATGCGGTGCTTTCATCATTATACGCGGTGATTTCACCTTTGTACGCGGTGCTTTCATCATTATATGCGGTGCTTTCACCTTTATACGCAGTGCTTTGAACATTATACGCGGTGGTTCCAGCGTCATTATACTCAGTGAGCCAGTACCTTTGGTCAGCGTTGTGGAATGTTACACGATTCTGCTATACGTCATGTCATCAAGAATATCTAAACACTCATCGAATATTCATAGGGCGATCACGTGTCATTTCCTGCTTCGAAATTTACAAGTTGAGCGCAGTTATAAAACGGTAAAATATATGACGGTAAAAAGACTTTTCTGGCGTTTTAAATCGAAAGTAAACCCAGGGGGTTTGAAATATGGAACAAATACTGCAATCTTTAAATTTGGGGACTTTGCGTGGCCGATTTGAAGCACAGCGAATAGAACCGCAGGCAGTTTTAAATTTAATGGGAAAAAAATTGAAAAAAAATTTGGGAAAAAAAATTTGAAAAAAATTCGGGAAAAAATTTTGAAAAAAAATTTGGGAAAAAATTTTGAAAAAAGTTAGGGAAAAAAAATTGAAAAAAAATTCTGGAAAAAATTTTGACAAAAAACTTTGACAAAAAATTCTGAAAAAAAAATTTGGGAAAAAATCTTGCAAAAAAATTCTGGAAAAAATTTTGAAAAAAAAATTGGGAAATCATGAGTAATCATGAATATTTCATGAATAATTCATGAATTTTTTAGGAAAAAATCTTGAAAAAAATTCCGGAAAAAATTTTGAAAAAGAAATTGGGAAAAAATTTTTTTGTCAAAACTTTTTCCTAATTTTTTTTCAAATTTTTTTCCCAAATTTTTTTTCAGAATTTTTTCCCAAATTTTTTTTTCAAATTTTTTTTCCCAAACTTTTTTTCAAAATTTTTTCTCAAATTTTTTTAGAATTCTTTTTCCAAATTTTTTTTTCAGAATTTTTTTCCAAATTTTTTTTCGAAATTTTTTCCCAAAATTTTTTCCCAAATTTTTTTGGGAAATTTTAAAAAAAATTTGGGAAAAAAATTTTGAAAAAAAAATTTGGGAAAAAATTCTGAAAAAAATTTGGGAAATCATGAATAATTCATGAATATCATGAATAACGGAAAAAATGAAAATCATGAAAAAATTATTCATGATTTTCATGAATTATTCATGATTATTCATGAATTATCATGAATTATTCATGAATATTCATGATCATGAATAATTCATGAATTTTTCAGGAAAAAATCTTGAAAAAAATTAGGAAAAAGTTTTGACAAAATTTTTTTTTCCCAATTTCTTTTTCAAAATTTTTTCCTGAATTTTTTTTCAAGATTTTTTCCTGAAAAATTCATGAATTATTCATGATCATGAATAATTCATGATAATTCATGAATAATCATGAATAATTCATGAAAATCATGAATAATTCATGATGAATTATTCATGATGAATTATTCATGATGAATTATTCATGATGAATTATTCATGATTTTCATGAATTATTCATGATTATTCATGAATTATCATGAATTATTCATGAATATCATGAATTATTCATGAATTTCCCAAAATTTTTTCAAAATTCTTTCCAGAATTTTTTTTTCAAGATTTTTTCCCAAATTTTTTTCAGAATTTTTTGTCAAAGTTTTTTGTCAAAATTTTTTCCCGAATTTTTTTCAAATTTTTTTCCCAAACTTTTTTCAAAATTTTTCCCAAATTTTTTATTCAAAATTTTCCCCAATATTTTTCATGAATTATCATGAATTATTCATGAATATTCATGAATTATTCATGAATTTCCCAAATTTTTTTTCAAAATTTTTTCCAGAATTTTTTTTCAAGATTTTTTCCCAAATTTTTTTCAGAATTTTTTGTCAAAATTTTTTCCCGAATTTTTTTTCAAATTTTTTTCCCAAACTTTTTTCAAAATTTTTTCCCAAATTTTTTGTTCAAAATTTTCCCCAATATTTTTGTCAATTTTTTTTTCAGAATTTTTTCCCAAATTGTTTTTTTAGAATTTTTTCCCACATTTTTTTTCAAAATTTTTTTCCCAAATTTTTTGTTCAAAATTTTCCCCAATATTTTTCATGAATTATCATGAATTATTCATGAATTATTCATGAATTTCCCAAAATTTTTTTCAAAATTCTTTCCAGATTTTTTTTTCAAGATTTTTTCCCAAATTTTTTTCAGAATTTTTTGTCAAAGTTTTTTGCCAAAATTTTTTCCCGAATTTTTTTCAAATTTTTTTCCCAAACTTTTTTCAAAATTTTTTCCCAAATTTTTTATTCAAAGTTTTCCCCAATATTTTTCATGAATTATCATGAATTATTCATGAAATATTCATGAATTTCCCAAATTTTTTTTCAAAATTTTTTCCAGAATTTTTTTTCAAGATTTTTTCCCAAATTTTTTTCAGAATTTTTTGTCAAAATTTTTTCCCGAATTTTTTTTCAAATTTTTTTCCCAAACTTTTTTCAAAATTTTTTCCCAAATTTTTTGTTCAAAATTTTCCCCAATATTTTTGTCAATTTTTTTTTCAGAATTTTTTCCCAAATTGTTTTTTTAGAATTTTTTCCCATATTTTTTTTCAAAATTTTTTTCCCAAATTTTTTTGTTCAAAATTTTCCCCAATATTTTTCATGAATTATCATGAATTATTCATGAATGTTCATGAATTATTCATGAATTTCCCAAAAATTTTTTCAAAACTCTTTCCAGAATTTTTTTTCAAGATTTTTTCCCAAATTTTTTTCAGAATTTTTTGTCAAAGTTTTTTGTCAAAATTTTTTCCCGAATTTTTTTCAAATTTTTTTCCCAAACTTTTTTCAAAATTTTTTCCCAAATTTTTTATTCAAAATTTTCCCCAATATTTTTCATGAATTATCATGAATTATTCATGAAATATTCATGAATTTCCCAAATTTTTTTTCAAAATTTTTTCCAGAATTTTTTTTCAAGATTTTTTCCCAAATTTTTTTCAGAATTTTTTGTCAAAATTTTTTCCCGAATTTTTTTTCAAATTTTTTTCCCAAACTTTTTTCAAAATTTTTTCCCAAATTTTTTGTTCAAAATTTTCCCCAATATTTTTGTCAATTTTTTTTTCAGAATTTTTTCCCAAATTTTTTTTTTAGAATTTTTTCCCACATTTTTTTTTTCAAAATTTTTTCCCAAATTTTTTTGTTCAAAATTTTCCCCAATATTTTTCATGAATTATCATGAATTATTCATGAATATTCATGAATTATTCATGAATTTCCCAAATTTTTTTTCAAAACTTTTTCCAGAATTTTTTTGCAAGATTTTTTCCCAAATTTTTTTCAGAATTTTTTGCCAAAATTTTTTCCCGAATTTTTTTTCAAATTTTTTTCCCAAATTTTTTTTCAAAATTTTTTCCCAAAATTTTTCAAAATTTCGCATTAAGTTTAAAACTGCCTGCGGTTCTATTCGCTGTGCTTCAAATCGGCCACGCAAAGTCCCCAAATTTAAAGATTGCAGTATTTGTTCCATATTTCAAACCCCCTGGGTTTACTTTCGATTTAAAACGCCAGAAAAGTCTTATATATTTTACCGTTTTATAACTGCGCTCAACTTGTAAATTTCGAAGCAGGAAATGACACGTGATCGCCCTATGAATATTCGATGAGTGTTTAGATATTCTTGATGACATGACGTATAGCAGAATCGTGTAACATTCCGCAACGCTGACCAAAGGTACTGGCTCACTGAGTATAATGACGCTGGAACTACCGCGTATAATGTTCAAAGCACTGCGTATAAAGGTGAAAGCACCGCATATAATGATGAAAGCACCGCGTACAAAGGTGAAATCACCGCGTATAATGATGAAAGCACCGCATATAATGATGAAAGCGCCGCGTATAATGATGAAATAACTGCGTATAATGATGAAAGCACTGCGTATAATGCTCAAAGCACAGCATATAATGTTCAAAGCACCGCATATAATGTTCGAAGCACCGCATATAATGTTCGAAGCACCGCATATAATGCACGAAGCACCGCATATAATGCACGAAGCACCGCATATAATGTTTAAAGCACCGCATATAATACTCAAAGCACCGCATATAATGTTTAAAGCACCGCATATAATGCTCGAAGCACCGCATATAATGTTTAAAGCACCGCATATAATGTTTAAAGCACCGCATATAATGTTTAAAGCACCGCATATAATGTTTAAAGCACCGCATATAATGCTTAAAGCACCGCATATAATGCTCAAAGCACCGCATATAATGTTTAAAGCACCGCATATAATGTTTAAAGCACCGCATATAATGTTTAAAGCACCGCATATAATGTTTAAAGCACCGCATATAATGCTTAAAGCACCGCATATAATGCTCAAAGCACCGCATATAATGTTTAAAGCACCGCATATAATACTCAAAGCACCGCATGTCATGTTTAAAGCACCGTATATAATGTATAAAGCACCTAATGAAATGACGTTTTATCACTTAAGACAGCTATGGCTTTCCATAGGGGGGGGGTTAGAATAAAAATTGTGAGCATTTAAATCAGTCGAGAAGGGCACGCGTATCTTGTCTTCAAAATTTCAGTGTGTCTCAACAAGTTTTGTCCAAGATTATAACTTTATTTGTACTGGATAGATCTATCAGTTCTAAATTGTTCCTCTTAGAGGTCCAGTAAGGATCATCTATTATTGATCCAGTGTTACTACAGGAGGAAACCTAAACTAAACTAACTTTATTTATGCTGGATAGCTCTATCAGTCCTAAGCTTTTTTTCCTAGAGGTCCAGTAAGGATCATCTCTTATTTGTCCAGTGTTAATACAGGAGGAAACCTAAACTAAACTAACTTGATTTATGCTGGATAGCTCTATCAGTTCTAAACTGTTTTTCCTAGAGGTCCAGTAAGGATCATCTCTAATTTGTCCAGTGTTACTGCAGGTGAAAACCCAAACTAAACTAACTTTATTAACAGCGCACGAAGTATGCGTGCGCTTCTTGAACGTTCAATGGTAACGTTTCCTGGTGTACGAGTCAAACGGTCGATATGCAAATTTTAATTTTTGTCTTCTCTCTTTTTTTTTTACCTCAAATATCGATAGTTTTAGACATCAGAAACGCGTATCTAGTTGGATCATATAACTTGAGCGGGATTAAATACGATTTAGGTTGTTTTTAATTATCCTGGTTCCCGGGCCGTATTGGCTGGCCTGCAAGGATGATTTTTATTAGAAAACATTCTAGAACCAGTCCTCTTATGTACAGCCCGGCTGGCAGCCGTGCAATCGGAGACAAAATTTCCGGCTGGCATGTCGACGTCAAATGTGCTAATCGGGTGGGCCCGAGTAAAAATTATTCTAATTTAGAAAACTTTGTAATTTTATTACATGAACTTGCAACGTGTTCTTTGTTTTGTAAAGTAAATAATAAGCACAAATAAAGCCGACTCCAATGTTTTCTTAACAGTCAAAGATGAGGAAATCTATTGCATTCTTTGGTGGTGCGTTGTTTGTCGTCATGTCGTTGTCCATTTATTTAGTTGTTGATCAATTATCAAGAATGCCAAGCTACGAAAGTGTTATTGAAGCTCAGGTATTTGATGTTTGAATCCTAGTGAAGAGTTATTATTAAACACACTTTTCACAAGGCTTCAATGTCATAAAATAGTACAACTTTGGTATAATACCAAATTGAGGAAACATTAAGTTAGTTGTCTGTGTGTCATACCTAATTGGCAAAAAGCACTCAACCATCTGGTTGGTTTTTGCATTATGACGTCTACTGTGTGTCTGTAATTGAACAGACAACGGCAAAATGTAATCTATTTGTTTTATATAATAAAAATGTGAAAATTTTTTCCAAAATAAGCTTTGTAGTGCGACGAAAAGACTTTAGAAGCCATTTGACATGACCATGATCTATACAAAACAAAGCACACCATTGGCTGTCGATAATTCTAAAAATGCTGCGATTGGCTTGTTCCTGAAATGGCGTCAGCGTGCGTCTGCCCTTTAATAGATCACAGTTCTCGACCAATGAAAATCCAGAATGAACTCTGATTATTATATAATTGGATATGAACCCGGGAAACTAATTCCCTATCTCATGTTATTTTTCTGACACTTGCAGAGGTGTAGATATCTAGAGCATTATTTGGGGGGGGGGGGGGAGCACCTGTTTATTCATGTTCCACCCAACAAGAGATCAAATTGATTCCAATAGAAATTTGCCCAGCAAAGTGCAGATAAATTAATAAACATCCCCAATTCATGCTCAACTTACAATTCTGGACACTCGTTGTCTTTATAGGTGAACAGAAAAGTGATCGAACCTTTAGTGAAGATAGAAAAAGATATGGATCGACTTGAAGAAAAGATAAGACTGTCAGAGAAAGCTGTGAAAGAACTGAAAGGTGATGCAACAGGTCTAGACAAAACTATTGTCACTGAGCAAAGTACAAGCCCTCAAAAAACGTTTCTTGGAAAACATCATGATGACGAGGATGGTTGTAAATTTTCAAAGACACCATCTGGACTCTCATCTGATGTGAAGGTTAGTACATTAATGTACTTCATCATTTAATTTGCAATGGCAACATGTCAATTTTACCAGAATGCATTGGGGATATCAAGTAAGAATACCTGGGAAAAGATGACAAGAAGCAAGGCTAATGGATTGAAATTTTAACACTAGTGTGAAAATAACCTACAATTGTCTTCTGTCTGTTCTTCAAAAGATGTTAATTTGCCTTTTCAAATGATTTCAGACTGTAATGCATTTTGGTAAGATCGACATCCGCCATCTTTTTTGCGACAGTGAATTGTGTTTTCTGTAAAAAAGTTGAGTTGTTGTCATGTTGAAACTTTTTTTAAGATGTTGGATGTTTATGATTTCCTCCCATTTGATAACCCTGATGGAGGTGCCTGGAAGCAAGGGTGGAATGTTCAAAGAGACAAGAATGAAGAGCATCTAGATGTCTTTGTTGTCCCTCATTCTCACAATGATCCTGGTATGTATACAGTTTTCTCAGATATCAATCTCAAAATAATACCCCCCGGTTATGACTCTAACCCAATACCATGAAGAGCATCTAGATGTCTTTGTCGTCCCTCATTCTCACAATGATCCTGGTATGTACACAGTTTTCCCAGATATCGATCTCAAAATAATGCCCCCCTGGTTATGATTTTAACCCTGATACCAACTATAATTTCTTAATCTTCATCCTATGCTTGATTTTGACTGTAATCCTGATTCAATTCTCTTTCACTATCAGGCTGGATAAAAACACTGGATGCATATTACCATGATCAGACAAGACATATTTTAGATAATGTTGTTGATGCACTAGCAGTTGACAAACGAAGAAAGTTTATCTGGGCAGAAATGTCATATCTTTCAATGTGGTGGGCAGATGTTGATGAAAGACGGAAGAAATTGTTCAAAGAGTGTGTTATTGATCTCTTCTAATATTCTTGATTCACATGATCTCTTAAAATTGCTTGAAACCTCACACAAACTACCAAATATGTGTTCTTTCATAAAAGATCATCTTTGACCATTCAAAGCCATGTTTTACAGACTTTGTAAAATTTCCCAAAAAGTCAGCCCCTTTTGTATCTAAATAGGATGAGTAGAAATATCTTGATGTAATGTCTCCCTGGCTTGGTACAATTTTAGACAGGTGAAAAATGGTCAATTAGAGATAGTTACTGGTGGTTGGGTGATGAATGATGAAGCTAACACTCATTACTTTGCTATGATTGATCAACTCATTGAAGGACAACAGTGGCTGGAAGCAAATATAGGTGGGCTCTTCAATCTTGTCTGTTGTATAATGAGATAACTGTATAGGTCTGAAACAGTTTTGTAATAGATCCAGTGGAAACTGTGTCGATTATCAATAAACTGTGTTTGCTCAATTTTCCGCAGGAGCTAAACCTCGTGCGGGTTGGGCTATTGACCCATTTGGTCACACCCCTACCATGGCTTATATTTTGAAGAGATCAGGTTTTGAATCCATGTTGATTCAGAGAACACATTACGAAGTAAAGAAATACCTTGCCAGAAGAAAGAAACTGGAGTTTATGTGGAGGCAGAATTGGGGTAAGCACTGTAGGAAAACCTATATGGAAGAATATGCTACAATGAAGGCTTTCTGTTCTAACTGTGGTAATGGTTCAGTAATCCACAAGAATACATGTTATGTTTGTGATTTTTTATAGATCATTCTTCCACAACTGATATGTTCTGTCACATGATGCCATTCTACAGTTACGATGTACCTCACACGTGTGGACCTGAGCCTGCGGTATGTTCTCAATGTTTCCAGCAGTCTTCACCAGTTGTGATAAGTTCTTACCATATTCAATATTCTTCTCTCTTCTTTCCAGATTTGCTGTCAATTTGATTTCCGTCGTCTTCCTGGAGGAGGCATTCACTGTCCTTGGCATATTCCTCCAGCGAAAATTAGTGACAATAATGTCGCTGATAGGTAAGTTCCTTCTGGGATTCTTACCCAATCAGAGACCATGGACCATTTAAGTAGTCCAAGCTTGGAAGGAATTACCTACGTTATCTGTGTTATCACAAAAATTGAGCGGTAGTGTTAACGTGCTGAGGCAAGTGTATTTTCGCATTTTCCGCCTAGGACCATTCTGAGTGTATTGATCAGGTTGTCTGCAGAGAGATCATGACTGTTTTGTACTAAAGTTTTCTGACCCTGTGTGTTATCTAGAGCGGAGAAGTTACTGGATCAATACAGAAAGAAGGCGACACTTTATAACAGCAATGTTGTATTGATTCCTCTTGGAGATGACTTCAGATATGAAATGAAATTTGAAACAACGGAACAATTCTCTAACTATCAGGTTAGCTCCCATTGCAAGTTCGATAACTGCATTTTAGTATAAATTTCCAGGTGGAGTTTCATTCACGTACTTGAATTTATAAGCGCTAAAATCGTCGTAAAAATAATAGAGTCGGTAGGTATGAATCTGAAACGAGTTCCAATCAGGAGAGTGAATTTCTGTCATTCGGGCTTGGAACTCAATCCAAATTCGTGTCAACCCCCTAATAATTGGTTTGTCTTTCTAGAGATTGTTTGACTATATGAATTCTCATCCAGAACTCAAAGTCAAGGTAGGTCAGAACATTGCACCAGAAGTAACTCAAAGATCGCCAGTTCAATTCCTTTTTACAATAAGAACATCTTAAGCATAAGATAACATTGTTTCCTGCAGGCTCAGTTTGGTACGCTGTCTGATTACTTTGATAAAGTGTGGAAGAAAACAGGAGTGAAGCCTGGGACCCAGCCTCCGGGATATCCAACTTTGAGCGGAGATTTTTACACTTACGCTGATAGGTTAGTGTTAGGGCTGTGTTCCACTTGAACAGCATCGTAGCGAAATGTACCTTATTTCATTGTGTCGTGAACACTCAGACAAATGATATGGACACAATAGAGTACTAGATTCATATTAATCTGACACTGCAGAGAACAACGAAAAATTCGTTGAAAAAATTCATAACGAATTTTTCGTTGTTCTCTGCAGTGTCAGATTAATATGAATCTAGTTTTCATATCTCTGAGAATGGTTCTGAAATACAAGAGTACGTTACGTAAATGCCTACGTTTTGTCCCGAGGTTCGAGATTTTTGGATAACTCGTTCTAATTTCTGTAGAGATGATCATTACTGGAGCGGATACTATACGTCCAGACCATTTTATAAAAATATGGATCGCGTCTTGGAGTCCAGACTTCGGTAGGTATTTAGCAGTACTACTAATAGGTATCTCTAACTAACAGGTATTTCTGACCAACATTACCATTGTCGGTAGTGGCGTCAAAACTACACAAAACCACTTGAAACGATATAAACAGGAAGCGACATTTCAAACAAAGGCCCCTCGTCTAGTGGTTAATGGAGTCTACTAACTTTCAGACGAAAGAACGTTACTAGAATGGTGTCTTCAAACCCTTTGCTTGAAGTTCTATTGTTCTAATCGTGATGTCATCATTGTTTCTACACAGAGCTGCAGAAATCATTTATCATCTTGCCTACTCTCATGCCCGCAAAGAAGGAGTGACAACATTTCCATCCCGCAATCTCTTCCACCTGTTGATGCAAGCTAGACGAAACTTAGGATTGTTTCAACATCACGATGGGATCACAGGGACAGCTAAGGATCATGTTGTCGTTGATTATGGATTTAGGTAGTTTGTGCATGGGAATAAGTTGTGAACACATCGTTGTTTCTTGCTGTAAACTGTTCAGGGTAATCCTGCAATGACCAAATTCTCGACTCTTTTAGGTTATTGCGCTCTCTTCAAGATACTGCTCGCATTATTGAAGACTCGTCTTATTTCTTGCTATACAAATCAAGAAAAGAGTACAAACCAAATGACGAAGTGATGACAATGGTTCAATATGTAAGTATACATTAGAATCATTCAGTGCAGTCATCTTCAATCTCATGAATTCATTTTGTTTCCATTAGGATGAGGAGAGAAAAGGCCAAGATAGTTTTCCTACTAAGAAAATTCTCGCTGTTAAAAAATCCAAACCAAGGTACAGACTTTGTCTTCTGCATTCTAGGTTACATTTACATTAATTGTGCTTGTTAACTGTAAATCCTCTCGTAAATCCTCTCCAGTTCCTTATATGTATTATAATTCGTAATAAACCTTTACTTCTCGTTTAGAAAAGTAACGTTGTATAATTCTTTGGAAGATTATCGTGTTCAAGTTGTCAGTGTTCATGTTTCAACACCGAAAATCAAGGTATTATTATCATGAGACGGTTGAGATCTTCTAACGCTGAACCTTAGAGAAGAAGCACATCACAAGTCGTTATAAAAATGACCATTTTCTTACTAGGTGACAAACGCTAGTGGCCAATTGGTTAAATATCAAGTCAGTCCAGTGTTTGACGATGACTTTAATACAGTCCTTGGTAGTTTCAGGGTGAGTTTATTTTGTCTTACAGAAAGCTAGACATGACACGCTGTGCTCTGTGGTTTCTACATACATTTTATTATTTCATTTCAGGTTCATTTTGTGGCACGCATTCCACCACTTGGCCTGGCTACCTACACTATTGAAGAATCATCAACGGCAAACTCACTAAGTTCTGTTGATCTTTACCAGTTCGTTGGCGATGTCGCTATTGAGTATGTATTATTTACTTGTTTTTCAGTTGGAATTGTTTTTACGAATAGCATTTCTCGTATTTAATCTCTCTGTGCTTCGAGGCTTTTTCTCCGGGTACTCCTTTTCGGGTACGGCTTTCCTCCCTCTCTAAAATCAACGCATATAGGACATCCAAGGACCTCTAGGTACCAGTATCCTTAATACTGTTAGGTGTTACCTCTGAAAATGAGTTGATAATCTATTACATAACTATACGAATACAATAGGTGTAATACACAACAACGGTAACTCCGATTAAAGACAACATTATCATTCAACGTTTCCACATTATTTAGTCATCATCACGAATGGATTATGTTATATAGTAATGCCTAATATACACAGATAGTTTTAATTCGATATCTACTATAAGAAAACTATTAGTTCTCGAGAGATGCCCATTGGTTTCGTAGCGTGGTATTTTAATGCGACGAATTTTAGTTGGGTGTTAAATTCCTTAAAATAAATGCGCTAATCTTGTATCGCCTCTTTCAGTATCTTGCGGTGGTATGAGTAAGGATAGTTTTGAGCTTTTCGACTTCAGATTCGTCCATCGAACAAACTTTGGAGTGATACTGTTATCACGGCATCGAAGCAGGAATTTGAGATCTAACTTAGCTTTCTCGGCTTTGAAGTAGAGCTTCTGAAATATTAGCGCTGCATGTGGTATAATAGGTATACTGTATGTCCATTAATTTTATAATCTTATCTAACTACCAACCTCAACCTTTTTGCATGTGTTGCAATATTATCAATAGAAGAAAAAATACTCGGGAAACAAGAAGAGAGATAACATTAAAGAATTATTCGTCAATAATATTCGCACTATTTTCACCAAATCCTTCTCTTCCCTACAGCAAGTCATTCACAGCGTCACTTAAGGACTGGAGTGATGGAGATATTGTGTTAGAAACTGACCAACTTCATATCACATTTGACAGCTCGCATGGAATGATGACGGTAAGATTATCTTGGACTTTGAACAAAAAAGATTAATAAGGTTACCATGAAAACCCTTCGCCTTTCATTGCAGAAAATAACAACAGTTGAAAATGGTAAAACTCTTGAAGTTCTGGCTGCATTCATGACTTATGGCACTGCACATGCCGCGGATAGAAGCGGTGCTTACTTATTTTTACCTGATGGACCTGCTCAAGTAAGTTGGAAGATTTGAAAGAAATCATTCCAACTCTAATTCTAACTATTTATATTCATGTGCATGGAAATGAGTTGGAACTCCTTCGGATTTCGCTGCCAACGCGTATGAGGGTTTGCGGAACGTGTTTTAGGTAGCGGGGAGGGGTGGCTTGGTCATTAATAAGCAAATATTAGTAAGTTTCTGTTCAGGCCTTATTAGTTTATTGTTTTTGGTTCCCGTGAGTTGGTGTGGTAGGCTGTATAGCTCTGTCTCCGCGCTTTTTCGTCTACTCGGATGAAATCTCATCAACTCTGTTGAGCCAGTACAGAATATAGTGAGAGTTAGGAACCCTTGATGAGAGGCCTTTGCTTGTTTCACAGGGTATACCATTAAACCTTTCATGCACCGCCCTCCATTAACCAGAACATGATGGTTAAGGATAGAAACTCGCTTTTTTACTCTTAGCCGTGTCCGACAAAGCCAACAGCTTACATTTAGTTCTATATTTTATTTCCATCTAGCCGCTACATATGGAGTCTCACTCCAAGATAATTGTACTCAAAGGAAAACTTTTCAATGAACTCACTGTGAAACTACCGCTGGTACAACATACAGTCAGAATCTATAACATTCCAGGTATATATAACATATATGTTCACCCACATATCTCAACGTTTGCCTGTAAAATACACTAACTGTGCATATATATATACACAGTATGGTGTTGTTAAGGTACTGTCTTGGAAAGCCTTTAATACTGTTTGTTCATACTGAAAATCCTCTACAAAACTTTCATATTTCATCTTTCTTTCTAGGACCTGAAGGGATGACAGTGGACATTGAGAACGCCGTCGATATTCGAAGTCAACAGAACACGGTATAGAGATGAGATCAATAGTATTCTGGCCTTGTATTTTTTAGAAATCTCTCTCCGGTTTCGTAGAAACATCCCAGTACAGGAACGAGGTATTAAACCAACCAACTTTTTCGTTGCAGGAACTTGCCATGAGATTCACGACGAATATTCAAAATAATAACGAAATTTACACTGACCTAAACGGTTTCCAGGTATTGTCCATTTTGTTGTTTTGCCCTCTTGCTGAGTACCACCTTTAATTCTTTAATCGATTGTTTCAGATGCAACTGCACAGAACGTTGACAAAGCTTCCTTTACAAGCAAATTTTTATCCAATGCCAAACTCTGCCATCATTCAAGATAAAAAGACTCGTCTAACCTTGCATTCTGCTCAGGCAAACGGTGTGGCGAGTCTGAAATCAGGTATATTTTCTATATTATATAAAATGAATGTAATTCCGAATAAGGAGTGTATATTAATTATACACAAGTTTGAATTTTAAAAACTGTATATTTCGAATCAAATCAGATTCATCTTCAGCAGAGCTTGCAAGATATCTTCAGCAGAGTTTGCGAGATATAAGACGAATCTGATTTGATTCGAAATATACAGTTTAGTTCAAACTTGTGTATAATTGATATGCACTCTTTATTCGGAATTACATTCCTTTCATATTTGCTGAAATTAAGCCGCAAAAGGATTCTGTATATTCTATTTGTAAGATTGGCGGGAGTTTTCACTGTCAGATGCTCGTCTATATATTGTACCTATAATCAGGTATATTTGTGAAACTCTTGAAGAAAACCTCAAAAAAATTCACGAGCGCAAAGGAATCTGTATATATGATACAGATTTCTCTGGATTTAAATAAACTTTGACTTTAATTTTCTCGCCGTGCATAAGATGTATTTAAAAAATTACTTTGCCAATAGATTTATAATATCGTCCGTGTTGTATCAGTACAACTCTCGCCATAAGCTTGCGTTGTATATCCGATACCAAGTAGATATCCGAGTACATCAACAACTACAGTATATATAGTCAACTATTTTCTCTCCGTTAGTTAAGTATTTTATCTCCATGGCAACAGTTGTTTCCAAGAATGAAACTTAGTTACTTATGTTTTCAATGTGTCATAATGTGTCATTTCGATCCCGCAGGAAGTCTGGAAGTGATTCTGGACAGGCGCCTGAGTCAAGATGATAACCGCGGGTTGGGTCAAGGTGTCCAGGACAACAAACGAACTCCAGCAAATTTCCGGCTTTTTGTTGAGAGGTTTCAAAGTGAACCAGGCGAAGAATCAGCAGGCGTACCGCTGACCTACCATTCTCTTGCAAGTAATACAATCTCGCACCGTCTCTCTCATCCTGTTTCCGTCTTGCTTCATTCAGACGCTTCAGAATCCCCGCCGCTCCTTTCGCAATTTGTGGGTTTAACCCGCCCCCTACCTTGCGATATGTTCGTCGTCAACTTAAGAACGATTCAGAAAGGTACGGAACCTGAGCCCACGGACGAAGCTGCTCTGTTATTGCGTCGTCTTGGTTACGATTGTTCATTCCCGTCTTGGTGTAAAACTACATCGGGAAAGGTAAGACGCTCTGAGAGCCCGTTTACACTCGGGCAAATGATTCCAGATTCGTCGCTAATCCGCAATGTTCTGACGTCGGACTCGTTTTACCGTTTACACTAAGGAACATGAATCCGATGCAAAATATCACAGATAGATTATGAATACGGAACTTTCGAATCCGGAAAAGTTTGTAGGATCTTTGTATCCGAAAAAGTTTGAATCTGACAAAACTTCTCTTTCCGTAAAAGAATTTGAGTGAATGTATTGCCATTTATTTCAACTGTCAGAATCGTTCAAAAAACCACAAAATAAGATTGGTAGAATCACGGTTGTGCTTCATGTATTGACAATCATTGTGCGAGGCTGTGCAGTGAAGACGCCGTAGACCTGAAAGCCAAGGAATCCGGATATTTTTACGAATCCGGAAACTTTTGCTCTAGTGTAAACAGGGTCTGAAGGTTTTTCAAGCCTATATCTCAATTTCATCACCATTCCCTAATCCCTATCTCTGTTCGTAGATTCCATTGAGTAAATTATTTAAAGATTTGGACATCGATACAATCCAGGAAACATCTTTGACCCTAATGCATGACGGAAAAACAATCGACAGTGATTCAACACTGAAACTGAGTCCAATGGAAATATATGCATACAAAGTAAAGCTCAGCTAGACAGACTATAATTAAAAATGCCTGATCCACTGTAGGAATTATTTATTATTGAAAGTCCGTTGTCATTGCGAAAAAAGACACTTAACTAACCCCTTATGATCATTTGACTTGCTAGTTGTTGCCAAGGTGTCATGTTATATAAAATTTTCCAAGGTCTCCTTTTTCGAAGTGTTCATACATAAGTTGCATGCTGTGGAGATTGACTAAACTGACCCATGGCGCAAACCAAACTCAACTAATTGAATGTTTTGCAGTTGTAATTAAAAATGACTGCATCTGGACGGAATTGTGCTCGCCATAAGGTGTGGCACACTTGTGACGTAAGATACGATAAGGGAAATAAATGTTTGAAATTATTTTCTATTTTGTGTTGTTTGTGTCGTTCAACAGCACAAGTGCAAGACCTGTAAGCATAAAGATCAATCAGTTCCTATACAAACTAATACTCCTTGCGTCATGAGAGGTCTAACTGGTAGCGTTCAGGATACTGCAAATTTTAGGGTCCCCACTATTTCTGAGTGGTTGGGTTAATGGTTTGTTCCCAGTTTCTTTTCGGTCTTTTTTCGTGTTAAACTATATCGGATTTTTCAAAGTTGAGTTCATATCCCTGCAATTAATTGTTCTTTTTTAAATTTTTACTCCATTCAGGAAAATGTGGATGAAATTAATTTGGGTCTTTGGGGGGAGGGCAGAGATACATTTAAATATTAGCAAATAGTAGTGATATTTTAAAAAACATATAGACTGTTTGCTATATCTAATAAGCTCAAGAAGATTTTGTATGCATTGTATGTTCAATGAAATGCCTTTTCAAAAAGAAATATGACAGTTACAAAATGGCTGACATGACCAGTGAGACTTGTGTCCAGTCACTGCTTGTGTCGTAAATCTGCGATGCAAAATTGCAGTCGTACTGCGGGGTGACCACGAAAAACCCACGAATATTCCCATGAGTAAAAATAGAGAAGATGATGACAGAAGATGCATCTTTCGGTAGTTGGCGTTTCCAAACTTGAAGTCCAAATAACTGAGAAAAGTAGAACTAAAGTAAAAAGATTTACAGGTAAACCCCTTATAAAGTCATGCAATGTTTTGTTCTAAACACAAAACTGTCAATATTTGCGTTTTAAAAGAGCAAAGGTCATGCATTATTAAACACGACACTAAGTGATTATTAAATTTCAATATTGTAACATGAGATTTTTATGCTAGGGCTAGTCGGTCCCTTCCTGTCGACAAAACAACGCGACGTTAGTACTCGAGCCAAGAAACAAAGAAATGAATTCAATTCCTCGTTATTTCTCGCTGGCTTGGTTTAAACAGTTTTGAATTTAGTTCGATATTTATCTCAGGTTTGTAACGTATATTGTCAACATTAATAATAGCAGAAGGAATCGTATTGATTCTTGGTGTCATTGTTAAATGTTTCTGAATAACTAAGTATTTTAAATGCTGTAGTCACTACTCAAAAGTGTCAATAACTTCAATTTCACCCCAAAGCATATATTTCGGTTGTTATAAGCCATGAATTCAATCGAATTTCTGCTTTAATCCATCCGAAGTTCACGTGTGAATAACAAGAGCTGAAATTGATATATATCAATTTTAAGCCATTCACCGTTTATCGCGTTACGATATTGTTGTGTATAAAACAAGTGGCTGCTATATTGCTTGTGCTAAGAGCTAATTACTAACATAGAACTGAAGAGAAATTTAATATGAGAATGTTTGTAAATTACAAATATTTCCGATATGCTATTGTGATAGATTTCATCGTATTCATAGTCCACAAGATGTCTATAGCTTAGAAGGCCAAGAAGGGATTATATTGTTTGCTGCCATGTTGGGTCAAGAATTCTTAATGCCTTTGAAATATTTTAACGGCCACATAGAAAGACAATATATCAATTAGATCAAGGATTTCCAGACTATTAGAGTCTCATGACGCAGCATATTCTTGACATCATTGATGTCTCATAATCTGACAATTTTCTGGGAATCATTGCTCACATTCCACAATGAAGTGCTTGTGCCAATGTAATGTCAGCTCTACATCCCAGTCATGTGTGTTGTCTTGTGGCTTCATATATGGTGTATGTTACTGTCAATGTCATTTACCCCAATTCACCAGTTCGCCATGTGACTGTTACTGTTATCAAACTCCATTTGTGATAGAAAACATTAAGCCATTGTTCACTTGGCATTTAGACAAACAAAACTGGGTGTTGTTAGTTGGGAGCTTGTCATGAATCTGTTTCATTCTAATATCTGCATATTTTCTTTTTGTGCTTAATCACTTTATATGAAATGCCAAAATATCTGCAGCATAAAACTCAGGAGGCAATCTGCATGAGCAAAGAGCAGTTTAGATCAGGAAAACATTTCCAAAATTCCCAGTAAGTAATCTGTTCCCCATGTCAGAAAGATATTGTAACATTCGGACCCTTTGAGTAGTCTTGATATTTTCTTACTAACACTCATTTGGCAAAATCACATTGCTTATATGAAAATTTCACATTTTTGCATTGATTTTTCTAATAAGGGCAATATAGGGGGGGGGGGGGGGGGGCAGACAGTGAATAAAAGAAGCAAAGTAGGAAATATTTATAATATTGGCTGATGTACTAATATTATTATTGTCTGAACTGTTACATGATAGACCTAGGTGAGACCCTTATGATCCCCATATAGTTTTAGCCCTAAATATTGGGATCTGCCATGTTCTTTAACTCCCCCCCCCCAGCGTTTCCCAACATCTCACAATGTTGTGGCAATTTAACACTGCTGTAACACCAATATTTCACTACCTACGCCAATTTTTCTTCCAAACAATTTGGCTATTGTTCTCATCATATTCGTCTAATATAGAGCTGGGATAACCAGTAATACCCATAATTATCCCTGAATATCCCTGCACGATATTTTGGCTACACATTTGGATAAAAATAGCAATCTCAGGAAAAGCAATGGAAGTAACAAATATTGCTAAACTTATCACGGAAGTTCCCGGCTGTATCAGTTTTGAATGAGGAAATTCATAACAGTACATTTCTATATGACTGTATGGGTGGCAGACCTCACGTGTGTTTACCTAAAACTACTCAAGCTGCTGGAAGCTCTGTTCTATTTTCATCCGTAGTTATATCCGTATCAAGCTGATTACTGATTAATTTTTAGCCTGGTTCATTGCATTCTTTAAATGACACCACGTTCAAGGATGATTTTAGTAGCTATTGTGATGAATTGACGTTTACGGATCTTAGTGTCTTTTGTGCGAAATACCAGAGTCGAAAAACGTTTTAGCTGAACACAAGCACCAGTGGAGTTGTAAATTGATGAAACTTAAAAATGAAAACGGCGTTTTCATGCGTAGTTAGGTTGCTAGCGTGATTGCAAAAAGGCAATGAAACTTCGCCACAAAGATATTCGATCTTTCAGCTACTGAAACGGTAAAACAAAATTCAATGTTTCGAGTTTTCCTTGAGGAGTTAAGCTATGTGCAAACGGTGTCGTTTCCGAGCATTTTCATTTTAAAGTATTTTAGAAAGCTTCCGACTTGTTGACATCATTGAATGGAAACCAGGATAGACATCGTCTTTGGATGTGATGAGAATTTTTATAGTTAATGTCAGTGTCTTTTTTTACTGTTCTGAAAATGCTCGGAAACCACCTCGTGTGCTCATAACCTTAGCATAGTGACGTCCAAATGTCCAATGGCTTCTGCTCAGAACGTCGGATTCTGCTATGTCGTTGTAGGCAGTGAAGGATCCTGGGTCTTAGTGTGCTTTTGACTGCATTACCTAGCTACACTGGCAACGTTAGTGGAATAAAACTTTCGTTGCAATTGTCCCTCAAGCTTACTCGTAAGAAAACCTTCACAAAAGAAATGCTAATCTCGATGTGATGTCAGATTAATCCATGACGTGAATGATTTCTGGACCCCTACCAGTAAATCCTATTCTAGAAGATAAACTGTACCTATTCTATTTCACTACGGAGACTTCGTTCTTTTAAATTGCTATGTATTATTAAATTTTACACTCGCAATATTTTTTTAATTTTTCCTCACTGAAACGCAAATGACAAACATCTCGCGCGCGCTCAGCATTCAGAATCTTTGATGAGTAGGGGATCAAAATCACTTTCATTTTAAGTTTTAAACAATTTAATTAAACCTATGCAAATCTTGTCGTCATTGAAAGAGTATTGGTATGATCGCTTCCGTTTCTTGATTGTATTCATTCTTACCTCAGTTTCTTCTTGTCATAGTTGGCCGAACGTTCAAACAGTGGATTCAAGTGACGATGTCAGATAACACAGGTGTATTGGAAAGAGAGTTCATGGTAGATCCAGTTTACGTAAGTTGTTCATAGTTCATTACATAACATCAATATACAATTATACTAAGGAGACAGCAAAATATATTTGTAATAATTGTGCTATATTTTAAGTCTTTGAGTATTTTAATTAGATTTTGTAATATGTTTTGAGTGTGTCGATAAAAACGAATATACCAAAAGTATCAATGATATATTAAATTTCAAAAACCTTATAGTATATAATGCAGAATAATATATAAATTATATAGTATATAATATACAAAAATATGCATTCATAGTTTGTAAGTTAATGAATTTGACATTGATTTTGGGAACATTGATCTTCAAAAGCTGTCAAAGAATTAGAAATCAAACTACGACAGACTATGCCTGGTTTGCATTAGGATATACCCGTGAAATCTTCTTGTAACATATCGCGTTTATCAGACTTCCTTACGACCACACAAGTATTAGTTTTAATATTCGAAGGACGTTTTTTCTTTCTCCGGCTCTTGTGGGGCCTGGTGTCCGGTACAGCCATATATATCCTCAATGATAATATGTAAAAGTTGTAATGAGATTGATATCTCGTAATCCGTGTTTGTTCTTTATTAGTGTCATACAGATTAAAACTTTGTACGTGACAAAAGACAGAAATTAGTTAGGATAACTTTATAAGGAGCAATTTATATTTAATCCGTAATCGAGGAGTCCTGCGTGACCTCATTAGCACAAAATCCTAGATCGCTTTTCTTGGAGATTACAACAAACTTCATGGAGAAGATTAGGAGGAGAGAGTTATTTAGTGTTATACTTTTTGGTAAAATGTGTTTCATAGTACGATGATGTAGATCTGTTCTGTATGTTGATATGGACCCATGTAGCACCGTCACTATGTGTTACTAGGCGTTTTCAATTCCTCATCAGTAATATACATACAATATAAAGGAAGTTTTGGTATTTTAATCTTGAGTGGTCGACTTATTTCTTGTTGTCATGGTTTATAAGACTATGAGGAAATACTTTCCAGAATGCTTTGAATTAAATTTTCCTGCTGGAGGACCGTGTCTCCTTTTCTAGCTCTGTTTATCTAGCTTTGTTTTGGATGTCACACTTAGTTTGCTGAATTTAAGGTTTCTCAATTTTATTCACAGACTTCAGAAGGCGTATCTCTGCTTCAAGTTTAAATGTCACCTCTCATAACATACTTTGTCGAATTAAACTATTTAAAAAACCTTTTTTCTCCAATAAAAAAAATCAGTAACACTGATTTCATTGAATTGCGCTGCCTAAAATGGTCTTAATCGCGTAAACAGAAAGCGGCACTTAAATTGACTGTGCATTAGCGGGAAGTTTACAGAATGGGAGGTCGCCTTATAACTCAGGAAAGCATAATCTGTTATTGTAACCTTGATTAATTTTCCAGTTTATACCAAAGCTATATCCGGGAGTATAATAAGGATTTCCTTACAGAGTTGAAGTTTTCATGTGCCGAACCTAAAACAAAGAGTTTAGATCATTTGCATTAGATTCGGCACATGAAAACAGTGCGTCAAGATTTTAATTTTCACTCATGATAACTAACTTGGCAATGTATCTAGATTTTTTTACACCTGAGGGCATTTACTACGTTAGCGTCTTTTGTGCATTGTTAAACAAACTTTATGGTAAAATGTACAACAATGATATTTAATTATTAAAAATGAACATCATTAACTCTTGCAATGCAAGATGGTATGTTCCGTAACGGCTAGAGATAACTTATCAAATTGTTTTCATATTTTAAAACAAACCGTTTTTCTTTGGTTTAAAAAGCGTTTGTTTCGAAGTGCCTTGCGGAATGTACCTCAAAATGCACCCCACGAATTTTTTCATTATTTGTCTTGCAAGAAAATTCTCGTCTGTGACATTGCTAGAGTTTCTGGGCCAAGTCACCGTCATTAACTTGTTGAATAATTGTAATTAAGGCAATAAAACATTACACTATGAACGTACTAGATTGAAATGAGGTAAATAATCCCCCATTATCCTATTAACCCCTTACTGGGTCTATTTCAATGCTTGTCCTCTACACAAGAATGTCGATATGTTTTCAAATAAAGCCATCCAAGCTTGATGTTATTTTATTAAATATAACAACTACATGCAACGCAATACAAATTGAATTAGTTATCAGATGTTATGTAGTTTTTCATGCTGTCATTGGTAAAATTGTGTGAGTCGAATTTAAGCTGTGAGTCCAATTTAAGGTGTTAAATATTGCTGAAGTCGAGTTATTAGATAAAAATGTGATTTTGTGTCGTCTATATTTATGTACTGTTACGAAGTTCTGCTATGCGGCGTACAAAGTCTAGCTGTCAATAAACCAGCTAATTAAAATGAGCCAATATAATCAATTAGTTTAATCCAAGATTTATCGTTGTATGAGATGAAATGTTAGGCGAGAAATTAATAAACTGAAAGTAAACAAAAGTGAATTATCCAGAAAGGCCGAGCTGTTAGATTTTCCTCCATCGTTTGTTAATCCCAGACAAATGTGCAGCTGAAATGAATTGAATGTGCCACCTTAAGTGGTCTTGGCAACCCCACCGGAAATTCTTGAGGGGAACTTTTTCTAATCAAGTGGCAATTGTGTCTTTGTTAGCGCTTTTCTATAACGTGTTCAGAAATCCAAGTGATCATGTTACGACGTGTTTCGTGTTTTATGATGAAAATCTTCGCTCGAGTATTTGTTCTGTGAACAAACCAAGGGTATATACCGCGAGGAGCTTAGGTTAATCTTCTACTACGTATATCAAATTTTAGAAGTGTTGGCCTGTAAGGTATTGTACATAGAATGTATGTTTATATTTAAACAAACAGGTGATCTGTATATATTTACTCGTGCTAATCTTTATAAAAATAGGGCAAGGTTCTTTCATAAGGTCATCGCTGATTTAACTGTTTGTGTCGATATGAAGAACATATTGCATTGATGATCGTAGAGAAGAGCAGACTTATTAAGTTGCTGTTGTCTTCTAGTAGCAGTAAGAAATATTCATGAAGTTAGTCTACCTATTTTTAGAGCAATGGATACTACACAGATAGAATACTTGAACGAATTAGGCTTAATATGTCATCGTGGTACCAGACAATGAGGGAAATTACAGAGAATATAAAGTTAGGTTTAATGTATCAGTTAGTTTACGAGATCAGTGCATATGATGTCATCGTTTAATAATTGGTACTTAGATCCCGCTGGTAGACCATCTGGTAATACAGACTAATTGTTTGCTGCCTTACGATGATTCAAATAACTTCATGATAATAAAGTATTTTAAAATATTCTTAGGCGAGTCCAGTAAAGTGAATACCTCCATCAGAGGTAATCCTTGTTAAACACGGCGGACAAATATTGACAATAGGACTGCCCTAAAACATCTCGAAAATGTCATTAGTTATTGTAACCGTGAATTGATGTTATTGCAACCTTTCCGCAATGTTTGTCGGAATCATCTTCAATTGTCGTTGGAAACATGTGGCATTAGTCTCTTACCAACGGCATCTCTTTGATTACCTTTGCCGGATAACGAACGAATTATTGGGCATGAAAATTCCGAATACGAAGTTACAATAAGTATTTAATAATTATTGAATGGATTATTATTAAAGTCAAAAAAGTTAAGTAGATACTGAAATAGCGGGTTTATAATTTGTAACATTATTTTTTAGAATGTCTGCAGTGATGTAGCTAATTCTGCATGTGTAATCATTCGGTCACAGTCTATTTCGGAATTTTTTTAAGTTCAGGCGAAATGCCAGAATAGTCTAGTCGATGTCACAGGGATTTCCTGATGTTACGATGATTAACATAGCAAAATACCGGCCAACCCCCCGTGAGTTTATTATCGGACATGGATTGGACCCCTGGTCTCTCTTGCATTGTGTATGCCAAGCCTCACGTGTTTGTTTGATTTATTCACCTCTTCTCATTGGCTGACAGCTCAAGAAATTGTCAGTTATGTGCAATTAAGTTTAAATAGAATAGCGAGCGTGAGAACGGACTAGAAATGACATGCAAACTTTGCTCCGTATTGTTTGTGAGCTTCTTGAGAGTATACATGGTCATGTACTGAGCTTAAACACTCTGAAATGTCTGACGTTTTAGCGCATTCGCCCTTGCTAGAGGGTCTCCAAGGTGAGAGTTTTATAAGTTTTATAAGTCAACGGATTTTCATTTAATTACTTCATGGTGGAATGTGTAAAATGAATCAATATTTAATAAGTAGGCAGTATTTATGTGTTAATATAATCATGTCTGAACGTGGACCAGATGTAAGGTTGATGACATGATATCATTAATTTAGTATCAAATTATGAGAAAGCTTCTCATTCCCCGCCGTTTCTCGCCGCCAACCTACACCCACCAGTGTCGGGATGAGGCGGTGAGTTTAGTAAAGACATCTTAGATCGTGCGGGGTCCTTCAACTTTAGAAAATATAGAAAAGAATAACATTCCAAAAAGTAATCACATGTCGAAATTTCGACCAACATCCATACAGAAACGGCGAGGTTTTTAAGCTGTCAATTTCGATTTTGTTTCTAAGTCATCAGCGTACATCCATCACGATATTGTAGCACTTTGCTCAGTGTAGCTGAAGAAATATAAAGAGGGTTGTGTTTACTGATTTTGGGAGAAAATCTACACATTTTCAAACTGAAGCCCTGAGCAGCAAAAAAATTAGCAACCTGTTGGTTCCTCCAGGAGAGATCTATAAAACTATTACTGTGTGATGTTGGGGCTGTGCAAGCGCTAATCAACGATGGCTGGCTGCCAAGATTTAGTGAGCTTATTGTGCTAGTATATGAAAGAGCAATGCCAGTATTAATCTAACTAAGTCACTTACGAAACTTTTCCTCTTATCTAAAGTCTTTTCGATTGCTAATAGTCCTTAGGAATGATAATTATGATTGCTGTTATTGCTATAAATCAATAAAAAATACATTAACCTGTCAAATGTCTGGGTTAATGAACTGTAGAGCGTGTTTTGGAAGGTCCAGTAACTCTTATTATTCTGGTTATGTTTTTGTGAAAAGTGGGAAATAAAATATTAGTCGAGTATATCCCTGCTCCTGGGTATTATTTGCATATAATGGCTGGGGGAGACTATTACATTACTTGAATATGGGATTAAGGTGGCTTATTTAGGCGAAAACATTAATTACCTTGATCGTTCGTGCAAACAGTGTCATGAGGAATATTCACTATTTATGTTGTTGTGTAAATGCTCTTCACTACAAGTATTTGTGATGTAAATATGATAACTTAGCGGGATACTTTGGCTGCAATTATACCTGACCTTTACTGTGTATCTCAACTTGGTATTAATTGGTCCAACACTGATATATAGTAACTAAAACTAGTAATAAGTATGTTGCATTTGTCTCGTCGCTGTTTTCAACTATTTAAAACTTTGTAATTATCTTGCAAGAAGAATTGCACGCAACTAGACGCGGCGATTTCGTACAGGAATATTCAGAAAGAAAGAGAAAACACTTTTGTGGCAATGGACCACAAAGCACTCAATCTCATGTATTTTTTTCAGGTCGTTATGCTCTAGGCAATGACTAATGAGATACGTCGTGATTTAATCAACGCTCGAAATACAAGAAAAACTGCGAATCAGAAAGATATTCTCGCAACACACGCCAGGCAGGTAAGATAAGGCAAACTAACTCTTCTTCATCAAGATAATCTCTCGTCACTCTGTTGCCGCATGAGTTGTCTTGACACGTGCGTATATTACGTACTAGGAAATACGAAACAATTTTCCACGCCGGATAACTGGATCTGTCATGCATGTCAGATATTGCAAAACATCAAAAAGCAAAAACAAATCCCGCCTGAAGCGAGCCTAAAGCGAGTGTATTTTCCATCTTCCCGAAGTCGAGCAATATCCCAAGTGTATGGATCACGCTATCCTGCTTGGGAAATCATATGCAGAAGACCACGCATCTAAATTTGTTCTTTGTTATCTTGCGTGTGTATATCATAGATATCTCATATACACTAGATGGTGCATCCCACACTGTGGGCAGGCGAAAATTGAAGCCGGATCGCAGGCGCTGGTCGTTCCCACAGAGTTGACACGGAGCATGATAATTTGTGTATTTTATGTTGCGGAAATGGACAAAGTTGACAATAAATCCTCTTTTATGCTGCTAAAAAGTATTTAATACACAAATGCAGAAAAGTATAATGTTTTCTGTAGCATTTTTTTGATGAGTGGGAACGACCAATATGGCCGCCGCCTATTGTTATGAGAGGATACCGCTAAGATTTTGCCTTCAGTTTTTCATATATAGATGCGCTATCTAGTGTATATGAGATATCTATGGTGTATATCAATCAAGTTGCGTGTTTCACTGTCGCTCAAAGAACTGTATACTCTTTTAAGGTCTTTTTTGACCTCCCTCGAGTGCTCAATATTGTGGCCGGAGGTTTTATCGTGTGTGGTAGTGACCTCTCATTTCATTCATACGTTTCACTTAACAGCAACGTAATTGATTGTATCTTTTTGTTTCGCAGCTCAGGTACTTGGACACTTGCTCGCGAAGTGAATCTGATCGACAAAATAACTACAGTGATATAGCAACGTTACCCGGGGTAAAAGTTCCATTTGTAGCGCAGCCAGAACCTGCACCACGTAGAACAATGAGGAACAGTATCAGAAAGCTACCGAGAAAATCAAGCTCTGCCAAAGACAAGAAAAAAGAGGCAGAAAAAGAACAGAAAAGGAAAATATCAGACACCGGGAAAAGCAAACAAAATGGAAAGAAAGGAAGTCCTTCCCCTCCTGAAGAAGAACACCCTACCGGTGATACCGCCAGCCCAACAAGCAGTGATCTTCAAGCAGGTAGTGCTTGCCAGGGGGGTGCGGTAAAGACTCGCGAGAAGGTTGTGATTACGCAATTGGAAAGACCGATTATGACCTCGCTCAATGCTTCTGAGTTGATGTTAATTAGTGCAGATAAAGGAGACCTTGGAACCATGGTAAGTACACCCCCCTGACTGCTCCAATTTTGCTCACCCAATATTTCTTCTTATAAACATAGAGCGACATTGATATTTTTCTCAACAGCAAGTATTGTTGAAGAAAAATCAAGAAGACTCGACATCGCTATGTGTCTCTAAAGACAGCAATGGAGAGACAGCACTTCATAAGACAGCCAAAGGAGGGTACCTGAAGTGTTTGAAGTTTCTGGCCTCTCAAGTTTCTGACCAAGTTTCTAGTGTTGATAACTCAGACATGACGCCCGCGGCTCATGCTGCCAAGGTAAGGAGTTTGAGGCAGATGTTGTGTATTGGCTTAAAGGTAACTTCGACAGTCAGCACCTTACATATCTGCGATCGTGGATTAGATTCTCACCTCGGACTCATGGCACTTATGTGGCAGTAATTCATGGGTTTCGATGGTGGGTCTGCCTACTCCGAGTTCCTACCACAGAGCACGAATAAAATTACGCATGAACGTCTGCAGATTGATAAAAACAAAATTCAATCTGTAAATACTAAACTAAAATCCCTACTGGATGAGTTAGTTTTTTCTGGAAGGTTAGTAAAAGCTCAGTCCTTCAGTGGATGGCGTTATATCCAAGTTCTGTACACGAACTGACCACTGTCTATAATGGGTCTTGTTATTAATTTCTTGTATTTTATTTCTCTATTCTTAGAACGGTCATGTAAATTGTCTCAAGTGGCTGGTGGAAGAGAGCAGTGCATATGTAGAGCTCGCTGTGCGAGATGGTCAAACTCATTTGTTACACCACGCTGCATCGGAGGGAATGGAACAATGTCTCACATACTTGTTGGCATTTATGGAAAAACGTAAAATCACCACAGGTAAGGAGGACTTAATGAATACTCCACATCATTATGAAGTTTTGAGGTTCGTCTTTCGTAATTCAGCTTAGCTCTCAGTTGCAAGTAAGGCCGATTACACATCCAGGAACAATCATGCTCCATCGAATCTGCTGCTGGATGTGTTCGCGTCATTTACTGCTTGATAAGAACAAGTCTACTGTAAGTGGTCGACAGGTTTATTGTATGTTGTGTCATTAATTCGCTGTTTGGCTTGCTGCAACTTGATGAGATACTTTGCATCATTCACAGCCCTATTGTGACACATCTTCATTTCATCTACCATACATCCAATCTTTCCTGTAGATATTATCGATGCTCAAGGCCAGTCACCTCTTCATGTCGCCGCCAAGATGGGTCATTTGGCTTGTGTTCAGACACTGGTCGAACATGGTGCCGATGTTCTAGGGAAAGATCACGAAGGTTTAACTTCGGCAAGTATCGCCTACATTCACAAACAGTCGATATGTTCGCGATATTTATTGATGGCTGAGTCATGCTGGATCTTGGCTTCACGTGTCGCCACTCTGTTTCGCGATGTTAATGGATACAAGAAAGAAAATAAGGAACTCAAGAAGTCTGTCGAGGTAAGATAGAGACTTAGAAATGTGGAAGCATGCAGAGTCTGGTTTTACATTGAAAAGAATTCATGTGTTTAATTTTTTTCAGAATTTGAAGGCAAGAAAAAAGTCCTTTCCAAAAGATTTACCGCACAGGCCTGAGACTGTTGGAGCACACATGGTAGGCTTTTGAAAAATATACCGGTAGTATATTGTGGATATGGATGGAGGGTCCTTATCGTATCATTGTGTGTGATCACGTTGTGTGTCATTACAAGGCTTTCTTGTCAGTAGTTATTTTTGTTCACTGATTATTTATGAACCTTATAGGATGAAAGTGGCAACCAAATAGAAGAGATTTCTCAAAAAGATCAAAAAGCAACATTTGGACTTCGAGAACGAAACTTTCCCGACGGAGAAAGTCCTAAGAGCACCTTTACTGAAGCTGAGTAAGTTGATGTGTCTAAAATTATTTACTTCTTAGCATTCTCCTGCCCGCTCTTTATAAGAGATACATGCATCTAAAAGTGTCTAACTTTATTTTTATTCTTGTTGTTGCAGTAAACGACGACCACAGAACATTTCTCCGCGAAATCACGTCATCAATCGAGATGCTGAAGTGAGTGATCTTCAACATTTCAAAGTTGTACGACAAGGCAGTAATACGAGTGACTCTATTCCTGCTGTTTCCACTAATGGCATCGCGGAAATACCTCCTGCAGAAAAAGTCAAAGCGTAAGTCTCATGTGGTGGTCTACCGCAAACGTTTTAGCAGATTAGATAGTTCACCACGATGGCGTGCTGGTGTCTTCGTCTCATTATGCTCTTTTTTTAGTAAGGAAATTGCGATGGTAACGCATCAGCTGATGTCAACTCGACATTTACAACTTGTCAAGGATAAAAAGACAAAAGACATGAACCCGCCTGAAGGTAGGAAAGCTAGAAATCTATGTAAAAATAAAAATTACGAACCGCTGAGTATTTTGATAAAATACAATACAACGGAAACTTCGGAAAATGAATGATGATTAAAGAATAGTCGAAACGTAGAAACAAAAGATTATCATGTTGTAAATTGTTGGTTTTTGTGTTGTATTGTATTGTATTTTAAACAAATCAAATTTCAAGTAAATCAACTGTATTTCTCCTGGAGTGGCTTGGTCGCTTCTCGGACCAACTCTACTCTATCATTTATTGACTGTCTTATCTATTCTATAGTTGTTGATCCAAAGCCAGAGCAAAAACCTCAGACATCAGTCGATGACAGTGCTGTGGTCATGCGCAGAACCAGCTCAAGAAGTAAAAACATAAGACCCAAATCACTTTGTGACAAAGACTTGAAATTCATGAGATCTGCCAGTGATCTTGGCTTTTCTCACAAAACAAAAGACGCCGTACTAGAACGCCGAGCTTCTTGTACTGAATTAAACAACCAATCAAAACTTGTCGCTAACGATACTCAGCGATCGGGCAAAGATAATTCGGACTCGGACCTCTCACCGTCAGAATCGAGCCCTGAAAAGACGAAATTTTGGGACAAAGTTGGAGCGAGAAAACTGTTATCACGAAACAAGAATGCAAAAGCTCGACCTGGTGGTCTGAGCGACTTACAGACTGTGTCCTCTGATAAGATTCTCGAGTTGTACGCGCGGGAATCTCGCGGGAGTACCTCGCGAATTAATAGTCTTATAATGGAGGAAGACGAGACGAACCCAAGCATGGGATTGAGAACAATGTCTTCACTTGAACTGAAATCACACGCATACACGCGTGAATCAGGTATCCACTCAAGTTTCAGAGAAGCTCGACCAAATTTCCAGCCGCTCAGTGATTTTCGAATGTCTGAACGATACACAGCACCTTCGTCGAAATCAAGCGAGCAAAACACAGATCTCCCTGCAGAGGAAAGAAAGAAGAAACCAGTTGCGAAGCCTCGACTTAAACTTCGCTCTTCTTCTAGCGAATCAAACATCTCGAAACGGACTGTGGCAAGCTTTACTACCTCTGAAATTAAGAGATCCGTTAGAGAAGATCTTTCAGGTCAGAGCAATGAGAGTAGAAAGGATTTTATAAGTACAACTTTGGATAGTTATGGATACACTTTGGATAAAAAATATGATGTCACGGAAGACCAAGGGACTGTCGAGTGCACAGACGTAAGTAGAAACGAAAAATTGTGTTTTTACCCAAGTGTATTCGAAAATGATTTTATATTTCTTCTTTCACAGGTTTAACGTCGTGTTCCAAGCGAAGCTCTGCTGTTGTTCTTTCTCAAGATATTTTTAACGAATACAACTTGACAAATCAAGAAACATAAATGTAGTTAGCTTTTAATGTAATATTGCAATCTGTGTACAAGGGTTTTAGGAGAAATATATGAGGAATTATTTATATACTGCACGCATTTGGTTCTTTGTGCATGTTTAAAATAGTGAGGCCTTTTTATTGCAAAGCTGAAGGATGTGATAGTTCCAACGCAAATTGAGCCTGTTCAAAGACTTGGTTGTTTCAAAGTTAAAGTATGGTAAAAAGTGTTGCAAAGTGGACACAACTTAGTAACGACATCATCAAGAAATGTAAATGCTCCGGGGTTCACAAATCTCTTTCTTGGGTTATATTATCTTTATATAACAAACAGTAGCGTAAAGTGGGGCACGAAGGAGAATTTTTTCGGCAAGGGGGGGGTTGTTCCTTCTTTTAGATATGCATCCAAATAGTTCAATCATGTAATGAACGTTGGGCTGTTAAAAATCGTCACCTACACGACAATGATACAGTTCCTTAGGATTGTTCTAGCTCGAAGCATTGTACTGCTATTATTAAAAATCTGTTCACTGGTGCGTTTTTACAATCAATACATCTCATAATAGCGGAGATCTTTTCCAACTTCGTCATGTGATGTAAAGCATTCAAACCCTACCATGTTGGTAAGAACTTGAAAACTAAAACTTGTTTTTCAGCGAAAATAATTTATGAATTTCCTGCATAAAAACACTCATATACAAGGGAAACGGTCTAGAGTCTACTCGAAATTGAGAAATGACCTAAATTTTTATTTTGGGAGCTACTGAAACGAAGCATTATAAGAGATGTATTGTCTACCTTCCATTGACCATGTGACCACTGTGATATGACGTCACGTGAGAAATTTAGCTCGGTCCAGGTTCCTCTCATTCCTTGGTGTTCTATTTTTATGGCAGAGCGAAGTCAAGATGATAAAGGCAATTTTGATATTTAATAATCACGGTAAACCTCGGTTGTCGAAGTTTTATACATACTATGTAAGTATTTTATACTTTCGTCTTGTGTTTGGGAGTAAAAGATGAATAATTAGTGAAATATAACAATAAGAATTTATGCTCAGAATTCTTGTTGTATTAAATGACTGAGTTGTCCTGAGTCATTGAGTTACACCTGGGTGATTGTGATAACAATTAATGATCTGTGAATACTATTCTATATAGCCAGAGGATGTGCAGCAACAGATCATCAGAGAAACGTTTCATTTGTTGGTGAAAAGAGACGATAGTTGTTGCAATTTCTTGGAAAGTGGAAGGTATATTTCAAGAATAAACCATTGGTTACCCCCCCCCCCCCACTAAATAGGACAATACATGTGGACTAACATTGTAGTTTAACTGATGTATAATGTACAATGAAACCATCTTGCATTAGGTAGAATAATCAGTATGCATTTCCAAGCCATAGTATATTGACCTTCACAAGTATAATTGCAATACCATATCTGGACATCCAGTATAGTGTACCAAAAGGGTCGAGGAGTTCTTGCATTATCTGAAACAATAAAGTCAAAATCAGCATTTTGAGCAAAGTTCCTTCATGTCAAAGCTATGACCTACTTTGTTGTTTTGGGTGTATGGTGAAAGCTCCTACACCTTTTGTGTGCTATTAACTGCATTGCCTACACTGGCAATATTAGTTCTAAACTTCTAGGTATTATCATGGAATAGTTACTATCAGCAACACAAGTAGAACTTTGATAAAGGACCTTTTCTTGAAACATTGAAGTACTGCTTGCATTGGAAATATATGTTTGTTTGTGCTTTTAGCTGCAAAAATAACACTGGCAGCCATAGTTCAAGTTTTAATCCTATCAATCTTTTTGGCATTTACTGTATCTTGTGTAAATAATGACCTTTATGCAAACTTTAGGCAGAGCTTGATAGAAACATGTAGACAGCCTAGTGTCATGCACGTAATGCAATGAACTTCAACCAAGGCTTCCAGCCAACATTCCAAGATCTTTGTTTTCAGCTTGATAGATGGAACTGATGTGAAGATAGTTTATCGTCATTATGCGACATTGTATTTTGTGTTTTGTGTTGATTCGTCAGAAAGTGAACTTGGTATACTAGATCTCATTCAGGTGAATATTTTAATGTTTCTATAAACATGGTTAAATACATGACCAGGCCTAAGACTAAAGGGTTAAATATATACCAACCTGTAATGACAAGGCTGAGTGATTGCCCTTTACATTAACAAGTCATTGTTTGTGATTCAATTCTCATGTTGGGTTTTTAATGTTATTGTAGGTTTTTGTTGAGACATTGGACAAAACTTTTGAAAATGTTTGTGAACTTGATCTAATATTCCATGTTGACAAGGTAGGTATGCTGTAAACATAAAACAAAATGAAAACTCCAAATAAAAGCATTTTACTTCTGAAGTCATGTTTACTTTGTAAAGTCACTCCAAAAGTGATGCGACCAGCAGAAGCAAGCATGGAAAATAATACCTGGCTTTTCATTCTCCTAGGTTCATTACATATTGTCTGAGATAGTCATGGGTGGAATGGTCTTGGAGACAAACATGTCTGAAATACTAACACATATAGAAGCACAAAATAAACTGGAAAAATCAGAGGTAGATATTGGGAGGAAAGAAGAAAGTTTTCTCTGCATAGTCTACTTTCCTTCTTAGATTGTTCAGAGACTGATTAGGATAGCTTGGGCATATTAGAATGGGAGAGGGGGTCATGGGGGGTTTCTTAGGGGTTATAGCACCCCTCCCCAATCACTCAAATATATTTAGGACATGAAAATTTACATAATGTTATACCATAGCTTTAACATTTCCGAAGATATTTAGGTGCAAGCTGACTGTATTAAGCAGTAGGGTTAACACAGTTAGCATCTGATTATTTGATATCAAGTTGTGAGAGAATAAAAGTGCTGTAAATAAAGCTGTATTGGCCATTTATCAACTTTTTTCAACATAAGTGACACTATTAGTGAGAAATTAATAACATACATAGAAAATTTTGAAAACAGATATATAATTAGCATAAGTATTTAGAGAACAAAGCAGTTATGCAAACTCTGACAGAATACTGCAGTGTTACTCTGAATATTTCTCTTATAGATATTGCTTAAGTTTTTCAATTGTGTTAGTTTTACCATTTTATTTCCTTTTTATTGTGTGTGTGTTGTGGATAGCCCTGGGAAGGAAATAAACATTACAGTGAATATTAACAGAATGTATTCATTGTATTTTTCAGGCTGGTATTACAGCAGCCCCAGTGAGAGCAGTTGCGGCTGTTAAGAACTTTAGTCCGAGTGTTCCTAACTTATCTAACATTAACTTGCCGTCATTACCTTCATTACCGTCGTCTATTAAAGAACTCAAGACTGCCTTGCCAAATTTTAATAAGAAATTTTGAACTAGAATTATTGTACATCACAATTAAATTATTTCACCAAGAATTACAAAGCATCTGGTATTCTGGTTATAATTCACTGGTTTACCTTGCAAATAGATTAACTTTTTCATTTAGATAATTTTACCTTAGGGACATATTCACTTCAAACATATAAGATTTCTAACACATGTATTCTATAGCATACTTTATATATATTAACGTTTTGACATGATAAGACTCTCTGGAAAGTATTAGATATCATATTTTTTTCCTGAAAGGATGCAATATTCTAGTGCATGTCTGTAAAATAATTAGGTTGATTTTAAATGTTGCAAAATAAATTCTTATTTATGAACGCTACGTTGGCAGTATAGCTAAAAAATGGATTGGGTATATACTAAAAATAAGCCTGAGGAAACGAGTATTAGAAGATGTCAAGGTAGGATAAAGCAAACTATTTTGTAGCGAATATATTCAGGGACCTCACATTTCTAAATTGATCGGGTAGTTATTAGAAACTTTGCCCATACCTTTCTGATTGCAAAAAAACTTTAATATGAAAACATTTTAGGCGAGTTACATAGGGAGAGACTTCTCAATTATGTTCTTACAGATAATTTAAAAACTATATCGTTTGGCAAACATTGCAAAATGTTAATTCTAGCAAGGTCTATTTGAGTATCTTAATTCGTTTTTACTGTGCAGGAGTTAATCTGTCATTTTGTATATTGGTTTTCCATGTTCTACATGATTGAAAAAATACCTCGTTGTCATGGCAGACGTGCGTCCGAAATTGATGTAGGCGAAATATTCCCTTACCCTTCTGTGACAAAAAATCAGCATCAGTTGTGACTGCAGGTAATCAGAAATCCTTTTATTATTTTCTTATTTTTACAATTTTATTACAATTGTGAACTAAAAGAAAACTGATCGTCCGTTTTCTCAATTTGATATTAGACATATCTTAAAAAGTTTTCTAGCGTGGGTTGTTACTAAGTTACAAAATTTTAACCAGAAAAAAATAATATTTTTAGGTACATTAAAGAATAACTGGGATACATAGTCTTACATACTTATAAGGTAAGTTTTGAGCGTTTTGAACTGTATATTGAGGCATTGTGCATCAATATTTTTGACCAAGATGTGATGTGTGTAAGAGAAT
Organism: Muricea muricata; assembly: GCA_963855995.1. NCBI lineage: Eukaryota > Metazoa > Cnidaria > Anthozoa > Malacalcyonacea > Plexauridae > Muricea > Muricea muricata. The sequence continues at coordinate 64,789 of OY979730.1, read as the reverse complement.
TAAAAGAATTGCAAACCTTTTAAAAAAGACTCTTAAGCAAGATTTTTGCATACAGTTGTATGAACTCCCTCCCCCAGCAAAACATCCAATTTGTTGGTTTTTTGCGCGCATTGATCTCATCGTGAAGAATATTTGTCGGATAACTAGACATTATGAAAATGAAGGCGCATATATTGATGACGCATAACTATAGCTAGGAGTAAACATAGTCAAACTGAAAAATGCTCTCTGTGACTCTGACTTTTAAATACTTTTTAATGCGTGCTTTCGTCTATCGGTAAAGTAAATATTGTCAAGTTTTTCAATATACCTCGAAAAATAATGCAGTTCTGAAGAGAGGCTATTGATATTGAGAACTTTCGTTTATCGAACTATAGTTTTTAAAAACCACCAAAATTACTTTCAATGTTCCACCCTTGTTCTTTCCCGTGATGCGGTTTTAAATTTCCCGTCGTGCTCGCGGCGCATTTCCTCACAGCATGACGTCAAACGCCCTTATTACTGAGCGTCTCCTTGTGTTATTAACATATGCTTTGTGTCTTGCATGTAGCTGGTCTGACGCCGTTTTAGCAAAACAACGAAGCTAGAAAGGTGTTAAACAACAGGCGCGCTCGAGATAATATTGACACAAAATCCTGTTCCAATTCGCTGGTCTTTTTCTCAAAGTCTTGCCCGAATCCTAAAGGTAAACTTACGATTTTATATTTTGTGTAACTTGTGTTCGTGTTTGCCTCCTGTAATTTAATATATATACAGCTTTAAGCTTATTGTCAATTTGAACGAAAAGATTAACCTTATCTGCTAGTAATTAGCGACTAACTCCACGGCGCAGCTTGGCTGTTGTGTGTTACATGCACAGTACGTGGTTACTACTTGACCATTTTAACGTAATATATAGTCAGAGTGACTACGAGATCATGGCCTATTAGCAATGCTCACTTTCTTAGTACGGAAAGTAGGCCATTCTATATTAACATTAATCTTGAATACGGTCAGTCGTGCATAAAACATTTGAGATTGCCCCCGTTTCATTTTCTGTTCAATTTATCCAGTTCAAATATATTGACATCAATAAGTTTATTGTATGATTGCGTGGTTATTTCTTCCTCTGCGCCTCTTAACTTAAGGCGTTTGAGTCGACTGCGTTGGGAAAATCTGCTAATATTTCTTTGGAATTCTGCGTATTTTATCACCACGAGAAGATCGCTATTATTTTCCTTCTTCGTTCATTTCTTAGTCGCGGCGACTGTGCCTTTCTGGCGGACATACATAATAATAGAGCAGAGTTCATTAATACGTTACGGAGTCCCAATATATATACCGTATATTGGCTTGTAATGTTAAGAGCTGTGAGGATATTTTTATATCACTCGAAACATCAGTAAAAGTTCTGCTTGTTCCGTTGACGTAGTCATTGCAACCAACTTGGCGTCTGTCTATGCTTGGAATGGTATTAAAAATTCAGTAACTGGCTTTGTTGTGGGGGAGTCCATCTATTTCACGAGCGATATTTCAAATATTAGTGTATAAAGCATATAAGCCTTAAAAAAATACGTAGCGTAGAGCTCTAGTTGCAGTCACATAAGTACTATGTAGATTTTATATGTTCTTGTGGACTTGAATCTCGCTAAGAAGTGTTGACGTTAATATTTTTATGCGAAGTAAACAAAACGCCTCAACAATTGAACAAGACCTGAGCGGTTTCCTGTCGTCGGTAATCATTCATTTAAAATGATTTTGCACTAATTAGTGAATATGGTTGTCTTGTTTCGAATGATTCTTCTCCTCTCGCTCTATGCTTCGATGTGATTACTACACGTGCTTGGGCAATATCAGAAAAGGCGGTTCCATTGAGTAAAAGAGATGACTCGTGTCGTGTTGTGTCTAGTGATACGCCTAGTGTCTTCCTACGTCTTGTGGTTTCCGAGGTCTTACACCCACTGCGTTCAGGCTAAACTGTTTACTCCGATAACATTATTCGAGATCTTCTCCGTTTGACGTTGCTAAAACATGTTTAACATGATGTGCGTGAAGTTGTTTATTCCAAATGGATGAAACCAGACTGTTTAAATTATTCTTCTTTGAAAACTACAGTTCAACGCATTTAAGAATTCTCGAGCTTGACATACAGGCAGCATATGACTGATATATTGAGCTGATTTTGTTCAAGATTAAGGTGTATTTTGGGTGTTTATTTCGCTTCAAAACTTCTAGAAGAATAAAATGAGTGTCCTTGAATGGCCGTAAGGTCGGTTTAACTTCCCTTCTAGCCCAACGCCGCATTGCGCCCAGGTTCCTCTGGTAGTCTGCGTTTTGGAGAACTTTGAAACGGTGGCTGTTGTAAAGCCTATCTACTGGATACGATCTATTGTCATTCTGGCGTATAAAAAAGAGTGCTGATGCGAGATTTTTGCTTATTTACTGATGGCGGGATTTGGAATATGACGTTTTTCATTCATTCACATAAGCCAGGAGGAGAATCATGATTACATGCTTTTTAAATTGATATTCTTTTTAGCTAAACACAGTTTAGGAACAATAAAAAACATATTAACAAGTATATTCCAACAAGCTTATATGTTTGATTTAGATAATACAAAAAGGACTTCTCCTCGCTACGCACGCACTGGGAAGGATATAAAAATAAGGTAGGTCAATGTAAACTTGCCGGTCATTTTCCAGGCTTGTAGCCAGCAATGAATAAGCTAGTAAGAAATAATCGAAAGACGCCCTGTTTGTAATGTAAACATTGTTATGAAGTATACTTTCATCACTAAGCACTTCACTTTGATGGCTTTGCCCTGACAGGAATTTTAAGCTCTTTTGTTGGTAACAAAATATGCTCGAGTTTAGGTTAACGATCGCTTAAAATAAAATAAAAGCAAATCAAGGAAATGAGAAGACATTATGAGATTAAGAAAGAAATTTTTGAAACTGGCACGCGATTCAGTATTGCATTCTTAGTTTTCCTAATTTGAAATCTTATGTGAATGATCCATATAAATTTAAGAGATATGCCATCTCATTTTGACGTAACGTGATACACACAAAACTGAAGTGGCCCCTCGGCCTTACGAATTTTAAGTTCATCAGTGTGGGCAGATCCATTACTGGACTTTGCTTTTTTTCATCATCTCTCTTTAATCAGTAAAGTCATAAAGTATTTTAAGGAAGTCTACGATACACTCCGTTGGTAAATGAATGTCGGCGGAAATCTATTTTAACCACAACACTCGTATAATGTACAAATATTCTTTGATTGAAGTCCTTAGAATGGTCTAGAGTCAAAATAAACTTAATTAAAAATATTTTCGTGTAGACGGGATTTAGACATACCATACTTTTACAGCGATACTTATCGGAGATGTTAGGATACTTTACGTTTAAAATTTCGTATGGTCTCGTGTTTTTAATGAGGCTACAAGTTGGTTGTTGACTAAAGTATGAAACGACAAATAGTAAGAATAAAATTAAGAGTAATCCTTAATTTTTTTTACAGTTGATCAAAGTTCTTTCTGCCGTGCACGACTTGTTGTTTTTTTTTGTTCTGGCTTTTCTTCTTTCGCAATTATCTATCACGTTTTTCAAAATTAACATTTTGTAATGACCTCTTGACGAATGACGGATTTCGCCAGAGGGCATATACACGTACCTGGCCTCGCCATTGTCTCGTTATGACATCACACAGATGTTTAACTTGGCCGTCTGTACCATCAGGACGGGTTAATTCCAACAATATTTTCGTTGTAACAGGACAGCAAAGATCTTGAGAAGAACGAAGATTTGTAAAAACGATCGGGTGTCCTGAAATCTCAAGAAGAAAAATTCCACAGTAATTTGATACAGGTCGAAGGTGGGAGACTTTTTATCAAGCAATTTAATCCTATATTCAATAGAGTGCGTGAAAAAATCTTCTAATTATGATACTACTAGAGGCTGAAAATTAGATTAAGATTAGTCTGGGTTGTTTTATTGTCCGTGTTGGCAGGATGCCTTACTTCCTTCTGATAGTGCTTTGATGAATTTGATGAATTTTTTTGCGCGGCCGCATGTACAAGTACCTCATTCATTCATAAAGACGAGGTTGGCGAGAACTTGGTTAAAAATGGGAAATAATATGTTGCAGCTGCCAAACTTTTATGGTAAAGTCTTGATATATGTGGACGTGAGTTGTCTCCTAAAATATCGAGGAGACCGCAAAAACAAGCGAAGCTTTGTATATCTTCGGAAGATGATCAATATCGGGCGGGAAGGAATTGAGTTTAAATTTGCATGTCTGCAAGTTATGTCGCATGTTACATAGAGTAAACCTAAGCTTGCTTTAAACCAATCATATCTCGCCTGGGTTATGATAGTAATAGTGCCAGGCTAAAATATTAAATTCATATATAAGCCATGTGGAATTCGTCGATGTAGGCACGTGTGCGTGTATGCTATATAGAGAGATTGCGGTATGGAATGAAAACAAAACGTATCATGGCGTTATCTCGCTGTTGGTATTGAGAATAACATCTAAGCTTTTAGTTCTAGCGATAACACAGCATGTGCCCTGTGCAAAGCATTGCATGCGTTTAAGGTTATCTGCCTTCGTGGGAAAGTAGCGCTGTTGTTGACAAAAGATATACGAAATCCCGGGCTGTCTATAGACAAACAAGATCTTATAAGAATAGGTAGATTTTGGCATGGTTGTGATCAATCATAGTATAGGCAGTGAGTACCTATGGTATATTTTAATATAGGAACTAGTTTGCTCAATTTTATATGCATGCTTGTAGTTTGATCTTGACCTCGTTTTATTTTCAATTTAAAGGACAAGGTAATGTTGCTAGACAAAGATTCTTTGTGGATGTTATCAAAACATTCGTGTTATTTCACACCACTATGTTCCGTCTTTAGTGAAAAAAAGAGTTTGAGCATTTTATGCATTCAGAGTTTTCTTTTCTTATAGTATATTTTGACATTCTAGATTCTGATTTTAATTTGAATCATTTCTCGCAATGCAAACGTATTCTAATGGAATGTTTTCTTAAACCATTAAGCAAGGAAGATTAGTTTTTAGAATCATACATGTCGTCTTCATCTCAAAATGATCCTTAAAAGAATGCAAGCCAGTTCAACCCCAGGGCAATGTTCTCTCAGTTGGATTTTAATATGATGATTCAAACGTCAAGAAATATAGACAAGTTCGCTGCATGAATTTACTGCTATATATTTTCATGACTATTTTTAGTTGCATGTATTTGTCAACAAGTTAAACCTTGAAAGCGTGCACTGTGCTAATATTGACATTTCATGGTGTTTTATAATGTGCGTCAAAGATCTATGACGTTATCGTATTGTTATTTTAGATCTGGGCAAAATTTACTGGGTTTCGAGTGAAAACTGCAAGTCTTTAACATTCAGTTTCATTTTCAATGTTCTCGCATAAATTCCGAGATAAAGATCTTTAAGTATGTACTTCGTAGTTCAATATACAACCACTAGAAATATTGACCAGTTTTCGTCACGTAGGGAGCTGTGTCCACCTGATAAACTGCAGAATTATTTATCACTGATATTGCTGTAATACCACTTTTATTTATAGAGCTGAACGTTTTTAAACCTTGGCCGCATTAAGCAACAAAGATTTGTTACAAAGAAAAGCTCTGAAGGCTCGCCAACATGGGTTATGTGATTGTCACAGTTCGTAATCTGCTGTGGATGTTGTTATCTTTGACTGCGGTCATGGCTCTTATTGCTGCAATTATTTCACCCAACTGGAACAACGCTTACGATGGCTGGAACAGTGAGCATGGCATCATCAAAGGTTCTAAAAAGAATCCAACTATTGGTCTGTACACTCGGTGCTCCTACCAACAGTTAGCTTTGAACAAGACGAGGTGGTCGTGTCGTCGATACGTGGACAGTCTTGATGAATTACCCAGTAATTTCTGGAAGGCCAGTTTAGTGTTCACAGTCTTTGGTAGTGCTATCGCTGGAATTTGTGTTCTTATGGCAATGATCTCGTTTTGTGTGCAAAATATTGGCAAGAAATCTTTGATTTCTATTGTTGGTGTTATACAAGCCATTGCAGGTAAATGTGGAATAACTGGTAGTCCTAACTTCTGATAACTTCTAATCCGTGAAATCCGGGATTATATAGAAATCTTTAAAATAATATACGTGTATTTTCGTAAGCACAAACAAAGATTATGATCTAGGTAATCTGAAAACACGGAAAAGTACTGTCAATAGTTGTCAAATAGACATCCACTTTTTGAGCCAAACTAGCAAATTTCTCATTAAGTATGATTTACTTCGGTTCCAAATTTCTGGTAGACTTATAATTTTCTTTACTGAACATGATTCCAAAGTTTATACAAGTTTCATGGCGGAAAATAAAAGATGTGACCAAAAACAGCAAAATGGATTTTTATTTGGTGGCTATTTCCATGCCTTTTACTCACGGTCAGATCAGATGGATATTAGAGGTTGTTCGTATATAGGAAAACTATACTTACTATGCACTTTCACCTCGATGCATGGCGAGTCTTGTTTCAAGTTTCTAAAAATAATTTGTCAGTTTCGTCTAACCTGATCTTCACTATGTATAAACTTTCTTTCCGTAATTTACATGGCTCAGTACCAGTGATTTCTTGTAGCTTTTTAAGCATTTTTAAACCGGTTTGAAAGGTCTTTGTTTGTAGCTTTATTCACGATCTTTTACAAGCAGCCTCTAGTTGACTTATTTTCCTCGTATGTTTGGCTTTATAATGTTGCGGTTACCACTGTTGTCTTCCCAGCTGGGGAGGCCTTGGACGAACCTGCAATCAAGGTCATAAAATAATTGAGGAAAAAGGCTGCCTTCACAACAACATCACTAGTCAGTAAGCCTTTCGCATCTTCTCGGATAAGGACCTTAAACCGTAGCTACGTCGGATTAATTCCCTATGAAGAATGGGGAGCATAACAAATTAAATTAGTTAGTCCTGCAATAGTCTCAATATTTGTTAATGATTTTATTTCCAGGTTTATTTCTGTTGATTGGCCTGGTATTATGGCCTGCTGGCTGGGGAAGCGAGAATGATATATTTGTTCGTTATTGTTATCCTAAAAAGATAGATGATGACGACAAACCCACGGCGTTCAAACTCGGTGATTGCTCTCTTGGCTGGGCATTTTATGCAGCTTTAGGAGGCACAGTATTGGTGTTCTTGTGTGCCGTTTTCTCAGTTCAAGCGGAGAAATCAACTTCGTGTGATAAAGTCCAAGATGAGATATGGAAAGGAAAGAAAATTATTTGCTTGCCTTGAGCCTGTCCAAAGACAACCTCGTTACCACATCGCGCGCACATTTGGGACAGCAGTTGTGTAACTGTAACATTCCACGCGTCGCGATATTTTTAAATTGAAAATTGAGATTTGTTTTACGAAATGCTAGAGACAGGGGAAATTGACTTCTCTCTCATTTTGTTTGAAATTGATGATTGTTTTGTAGGCGTATCTAGTTGTGAATAACAAAGCGGGAATACAATGATGTACAAAGTTTCTGTAGTGTAAGGTATTTTCTCAAAAGCAAAACGATTGCATCACAATTTTCAAGTTAGTTTTTGTAGAAGTTGTACAGTGGTATTAATTACAGAATTTACGAGATGAAACATGAATTTGAATGCATTAAACATTTTAACGTTGACTTTTCATGGCTGAATTCAAAGTTTTCATAAATTTGTGAGGGTTCAAAGATTTATCCTTATCCCCAATCCGACATATGCCTAAATCTGTAACCATATCAAATTGTTAATATTATCACGAGTTACCGCAAGGTATAATATAAGCTCTGTATAATCATTAATCTGCTTTCGAGTTTTTTTTTATCGCCTACACAACCAGCTGACTAAATTAACATGTGATTTTTTCCTTAACCTTCATGCTTCGTTCAGGTTCAAAGGAGAATGAGTGTTGATGAGAATTAATAGTTTTCTTCATAGTTTTTCTCAGCTTCTCTGTCTTCTGCTTGAAGATGACGTTGATAAGAGTTGAGAAGCGAGAGCTCCAGGTTTCCTCAGCTTTCATCCTCTGGTCAAACGAGGATGACGAATGAAAGCAGTTGACTGATATTACCGGCTAAACAAGCCTGAACTCTCATCGGCTCTTAATATACGTTTACCAGCTTGAAAACGTCACTAATACGAGTTCAAGTTCACCAAGATGAGTTCAAGTTCCTCTCATTCTTCTTTGTCCAAACAAACAACAAAGGTTCGCCGATGAGAGCTTTCCGTGCATCCAGGCATGCCCTCGCTTAGACAGCGTGGAAAATTTGGTTTGATAGTGGCAGTGTAGTTTAGTCTATCAGAAAATTGCAGTAGAATATCGGCAAAAACCTTTGGAGGAAAATACGACCCATGACATTCTGTGTGATGTATTTTCTGGTTATATTTTGATCAATAGCACACCTAATTTCCCAGCTTAGTAAATACACCGTAAATATGTTAATGACGTGTATTTACTAGGCTGGAAAATAGGTGTACTATTTTTAACTAATGATCAATTTTATTCTTTGCCTGTCAGAAAAAAATTCTACAGTGACATTAAGTTAGAGTTAAATACCGAGAAGGAGGGATGTATGTCATATACACCCCCGAGGACGCGCAGCGTCCGAGGGCTGTATATGACATACATCCCGACTTTCGAGGTATTTAACTAACTTAGTTTATTTTTGAAGAGGTTTTCTAACTTTTGAGTTAGACTTAGAGTCTTGTGACTTTAAACAATTTAAGTCGAGATTCGTCAAGATTTTTCCACAACTTTGATCTAATTATTTATTCAAGGTAAATAACCTATATACAACCCGTGGTACATCAAAGAAAACCGACTCAAAAATAAATTAATAATGGCTAATACGAGTTTTCTATACTGGCATTAATAATGTTTACCAGTAAAGAGCCACACCCCTGCCACGGCAGAAATTCAGCCCCCCGTCTCCAAGCATGTATATATAGGTCAGTGTTGGTGACTTGGCGCGAAATGGCTGGGAAGACGATGAAAGCGCTCGTAAAAGAGAGCGAAGAAATCTCTTATAAATACACAGATTATCCAGTTTCTGAGCCAAGCCAAGGAGAATTGCTTGTGAAAGTAATAAGAGCATCAATCTGTGGCTCAGATATTAATTTGTACTTGTGGAATGATGGTAAATATCACTATTTATGACGCATTATTCCCAGTAAAGAATTACTGCGCAAAATTCTTCTTGTTTTTTCTTATATATAACTTGTATCTTCTTTGTTTTGCTTTCAAGTTGCGAAGAGGATGGCTAAAGTGCCATTTATTCCTGGCCATGAATGTGTAGGGAAGGTTAGTGTGGAAAATAGAAAATACGTCGTATTTTAATAGTCGAATGACAAGAAAGACTTAAATCAGGGTGGTTAATAAAGACAATTTTTTCAGAATTTTTTTTCTTTATTCTTTAATTGTATTAAAGACAATTAAAGACGATTTTTAAGAAAACCTTTAAAATTTCAACAAAATTTTATGACTTCATTGGTACGTTAATAGCAGAATGTCCCCAAATAATTTCATGGATAGAAAAAGAAATATTTCAGGATAATTTCCACAATGGAAAAAAAATCAGTCAACTATTTTTTATTAGATATTAAAAGAAGAAGAATATCATTAAATCGTCTTTAAGCATTAAAGAAGATTAAAGAAAAAATGTTTAAAGACAATTTGCCATCCCTGGCTCAAATAGAATGGCAAGAAAGTTTAGAAAATGGTTTGATAATTCAGACACACAGCAGGGGCCAAGAGTCATGAGGACAGCCTTGGGAATCATTTTAAAATTGCATCATGTTCTGATCGACAAATTCCTTTTGAAATTGAATTAAAACAGTGCGTCAAATTTGTCAGACAAATTACAAATATAATGAATAAACTCCCCCCCCCCCAATTTATGCTCTAGTTATGCCTGTGAGAGGAGGGGACATTAAGTTGCATGCATTTTTAAGATGGCCTTGAAAGTACCTAAGAAGGAGCTTGTGCAGGGTTTGAGTTTGTACAGAGTATAAATGTGCTCAACAGTTCAACACCACTTAATTATTCGTATCTGGGTTAATTTTGGTACCGGTAGCTGGACATAATGTCTCAAAACTACTTGAAACCTGACACAAAAGACGTTATTAGTCCTTATGTCACGCCAGAGTTAAACAATGAATTGCAATGCCATGTGGGAAATGTGGGAAAAATTAACCTTTTTTTATGCATTGAAAACCATGTGACGTAAGCACTTCTAAGGTCTATTGGCAGAATTGGTCTTCTTTTGGGTCATTTATATCTTTTAAGCAGGTTGGAACTTGAGACAGACGAATGAATAGGTCTTCTTTTATGAAGAATGAGATGCTTGTATGGTTGTAGACATTTGTATGCTGGTTGGATATAGTGGTGGTATTTCAGCTCTGTATTGTTGTATTTTGAATATTTTTATAGATTGTTAAGATTGGGCCTGGATGTGCAGACTCATTTAAAGTGGGTCAGCGAGTTTGCTGTGAAAATCATTACTTCTGTGGCAAGTGCTACCAATGTAAACATGGTAATATTGCATTTCGTATTCTAAATTAGCAAGCCCTGACAATTAATAAAGATTGTCTTAGTAAATAAAAGTTATAAAGTAATGGAAATTATTGCCTGTGGCTGGATGTGATACATGACGAATTATTATTGACAGGAGAAGAAAATATTTGTCAAAATCTAAATCAGTATGGTCATGGCAACGGGACAATACATGGAGGTAGGCTCAATTAATAGTGAGTCTTGAAAATTACTTTGTAATCTCATCTGGACAAATGATAGAAATGCCAGCAGCATAGCTAGCTTGGTAAATGTTACATCAGGAGTTACATCACCTGAGTTACATCAGGACAAGCATTGTATAACATCTCACATCTGTGTTTGGCGTAAATATGAGAAAGGTCTATAATTGTATTTTTTTATCATTTTATCAGGTTGTAGTCAATATACCATCATCCCAGCACGTTATGCTTATGTATTGAAGACAGATATTTCTGACAATGCTGCTTGTCTTTTGGAACGTAAGAAAATTTCAAGAAATTTACAAGAATCACTAAACAGTACGACTAGGACCACTACTAGAACTCCAAAAATCTGATTCAATTTTCAGAGTTTTTCTTTAGCTTTTGAGATTCTATGTAGTTTGGAAAGGAGAGAAGGAGTGACTGTCATTCATGATTATAATAATTTTAATTATTTCTTTTTAAAGCATTTGGAGTTTCACATCATGCAATGGAAAAGCTTGAAGCAGCTGGGGAAACAGTTTTAATCCAAGGTATTTTCCTTTCAAATAATTTCAATCAGTCTCTCTGTATACTTCTGACACTTTCTTTCAATCACCCTAGGCTGTGGTCCTATAGGTCTTATGGCCACTGGAATAGCAAAAGCAATTGGGGTGAAAAAAATGTAAGTATTGGGTGCTGAAATAACACATTTCATTGGTTAATCTTTATCAGCTGTGACATAAGGCTCTTTATTATCAACTTTTCTTGAAGTCCACATCAGTTATCAAACAGCAAGTTATTATTTAATAACAGTAAAGCACACAATGGTACAATATTGTATTTTTTTTGTTGAATTTGTGTACTCTTAACTGTAGCACAAGATTAATTTTATTTTAATTGACATTTAGTATTGTAACAGATATTGTTGAACAAAAGCTTGAGCTTGCTAAAAAAATGGGAGCTGACATTTTGGTGAATGGAAAACATCAAGATTTAGCAGAAATTGGTATGTGATGGCTCCTTTGGTTTGAGTGTATGCGTGTATGTGTCTGTCTGGTGCTGGAGAAGTTTACTCATCAGAGGAAAGGAGCTGGTTAAACCTTCTGGTTGATAGGTTAAACATTTTCTTGACTTGTAGTTTTTGGAGAAACAGATGGTGATGGTGTAGGAAGGATTCTTGAAGCAAGTGGAAACACTGACTTGTTGAACAATTGTTTCAAACTGTTGAGGTGCGGTTTCATTGGCATTTATTTTATCAAGAATATGATAAGTAATCACCAATATATTTTTGTTCCTATTACATTAATTACATTTTTCATAGTTGTAAGAACAAAAATTCATTGATTATTACTCATTATGTGTTCTTGTTACTTATTAATGGTGATGAATTGGAATCCAACTAGTTTTTCTTTTTGCAGAAAAGGAGGTGTAGTTGTACTGGTTGGCTTGATCAAGGTAAGAAAATTAGATTTTATTCATCACAAGAAATTGTGACAGTCATACAGTTGTTTGTTATTTAGCAAATAGATCATAGATGACGTCATAGCGTGTCAGGAAGAAAAAAGTATGGCACCAGAAGAAGTTGAGTGTTGTGACTTTTTGTTCTTTGCACGCAATGACGTCATGACTGTGATATATTGCTGTGCAGGTGCACTCAGAAATGAAATCTATTTGTTAATTAGCTATCTTACTCCCAACAACAAAAGCTCTTAACAAAATGTTTTGTGCATTATTTGACGACAGTTGTTCCCATAATGAACTGTGTTTTGAATGGCATTTTCAGCAAGCGTTCCATGTTGAAGAGTTTCTTCATGATATTTTGTTCAAATCTTTGACCATAAAGTCACTTCATGGACGACGAATATTCGCAACTTGGGAGAAAGCAGAAGAAATGTTACATCAAAGAAAGTTAGTACAGTTTATTGGTTGTTGTGTTTTGGGTCATGCTGCTACCGTGCTACGAGTCATACTCCTAGATTTACTAGATTCATATTAATCTGACAGTGCAGAGGACAATGAATGAAATTCGTTATCTCAAGCGGGATTCGAACTCGCATCTCGCGTCAAGTCTTTGGTCAACTCCCAGTTAGTAAAGCGGCGGTCTAGAAGCCCGAAGACGCTGGAAATCCCGCTGGAGACAATGAACGTTAAGTTCTCTGCACGTCGGATTAATGTTTTTATGTCTGAGAATGATTCTGGAATCAGATTTACTATGTCTTGATACCGGTGCTTAAATATTTTACCCAAAGTTATTGAACGAATTTTAAAAAGAAATCTAATCTACTTATTTTTGTGGCACTTTAGAGTCGATATTGATGCAGTTATATCTCATGTTATACCACTGAGCAAATTTAAGGAGGTCAGTAGATTAACTTGTTTTGAACACGATATCGTACCAGCTGATCTAACCCTGAGTAAATTTCTGGAACTAGCTACCGAATAAAAATCCATTTTGCTGTTTTTAATCACTTATATCTTTTATTTTTCTTTATGAAACTTGTTGAAACTTTGTAATCATGTTCAGTAAAGAGAATTATAAGTCCACCAGAAATTTGGAACCGAAGTAAATTATACTTAGTGAGAAATTTGCTAGTTTGGCTTGAAAAATGGATTTCTATTTGACAACTAGTGCCTGTAATTTTCCGTCTTCTCAGATCACCTAGTATATATATATATATGTTTTTTTTTATATTTTTTCCTTCATTTTCTTGATATCAGGCATTTGAGCTGCTGTTTTCTGGCGAGCCTGGCAAGATTTTATTAGATCCACAGAAATAGTATTATTTATTTTCTCACTACGTAGACTCGTAGGTAAATCATCTTAATCTTAAATAATATAATTGCATTTGGTGATGAGGACGGGGGGAGGGAATGATCAACTATTTATACGTGTAGATGTGGGGAGGTATTAGGTGCATAATGTTGATATTGCGTAGGCGGGGGTGCTCGAATCAGGTGATGCGCATATTGATGGATATGTGATTTTTAAATCAGCGTGAAACTTTAAAAATTCACGAATTTTTTGATATGACTTAATACGGATTATATTACGACACAAACCGCAGTGGTCAATACAGAATCTCTAATTCATATATATAAATTTGTTAAAATAATTTGAATTTTTGTCCTAAATATGATATGCAACGGTCAAATTACATCATTGTTACGATCTCACTACGAGCAAGCATATAAGCATAAAAACAAAGAACATTTTCTTGTGTGCGACTCAAGAACAATTATTTTCTTTGTTTGTTCTTTTATCCTTACTTATGCTTGATCTTATGCTTGGTCTTATGCTTGGTGTTATGTTTATGTCTTGTGTCTTATATACGCTTGACTTAATCATTTCGGATACGTGCTCTTCTTTGTGCTTGCTTGTCCTGATGCTTGCGTCGTATATTGTCGATCTAAATTATTTAAATGAATTAATAAAATGCAAGATAATTATAGAATTATTAATTACAAATTATCCATCGATAGATAAATACACGATTTTTGGAAAATACATGCTGTGTGGATTGTAGAATATACTACTAAATAAGCTATTGTTTTATAATAGCATGTTTGAGGATTAAGTTTGTTTCAGGGACCTTTTAAGAAATAACCAGCCAATAATTTTTCACCAAACAGTTTTTGTTACTGGTTGCGAAACCATCGACACGAAATAAAAAAAAAACAAATGGAATATTCATACGGAAATTATCCGGATTTAATGTCTAATGATGCGTTATTATTCATTGTGTCAGAAATTTACCTTACAAGAGGCAGGATGCGTAGTATATCCTGCATAGCAAAATTCAAAACAGGAAGAAGTTTACCGTACAGAAACACAATTTTTACAAGGCTTGGTAGTTTTGAAGAATACTCATTTCACAAGGTATGAAACTATGCACTTAATATGTTGCAATAGATTATCACGCGATCAGCTGGTGATATTGTTGATTTAATTACGATTGACTGTAACTAAGTTTATATTAAGATATATTTTCCCACTATGCGTCTCTTACTGCAATTGTTCTAAATGTACTACGTGTTGTAGAGACAGTGAATTACGACTTTATTCTAACATTTCTCATGGGATCAACTTTTAACAGACGGTGACTTAAATTCCTTGCATTTTGTTTCATGCATCTTTCTTCAAGTATTGTATATTATTTACATACATAACAGCCTTGTTGTTCGTACTCGATAATCTGTAACAAATTAATTATTACAAATAACCAATCAATTATAATTAATTACGTGCCAACGAAATGGTAGTATTTATTCCGTTCACCTTCAAATGTATTTTTATTATCTTTTAAGGTTTGAAGAAGTCTATGATATGGCTGAGGTTTTTTGGTTAATTTTATTCTTGTTTTCATGTGAAGGTAATAGTTTCAGTGCCTTCTGTGGAGCATGTTTTTGCCAGCACCTGCACACAACCCTCTTCGATATGGAGCAAGGTTTTCGTTTCTTAAGGAAATTACAATAAAAACCATTGTGTGGGGGTTCTTTGTATTTTTCTTTGTTCCAATCACCTCCCTGTATGAGAGTAGCTAACAAACAGGATGTTCACATGATCAGTTGTTAAGGGAATATTACTCTGTATTTTTTTTAATGGTATTGTGTACGTAGCTATATGATCTTTTAACGGGGTACTTTCCGAAGAACCTAAAAATTGTTTTGCACTCTATATTTATCGCAGTTCAGAGAAGTTTCTCTAAAGGAAACAGGTTTGAGAGTATTGCCTGAATCTTGGCTTACGCTTCATGTTTTTCTCATTGACAGTGTATAAAATCCCCTGTGAGAAACGAGTCCTAACACTCATTGCTCGCACGTAATCTGTTCTGCTATTTTCAAGACTAAATTTCTGTGCTGTTTTAGGTCAAATAAACTCGCCATATAATGGAACCACCATGATTGTTTCACCCGGATCAACTGTGAATATAACATGGTCATTTAAAAATGATTCATCCCAAGTGATAGCTCGGGGATGGTACTTCACGCGTAGCGATAGCTCAATCAATTGGAAACTTCTTGCAAGTATATTTCGTGATGGCCAGCCTGAAATAGAAAACAGTGGTTTATCCGGAATTTCACTTGTGAAACCATCTACTTTACTTTTGGAAAATGTGAATCAAACTTATGATGGCACATACCGGTTTGTCCTTTCAGCGCATGTAGGTTCAGGTACATCTGATGTTGTCGTCTTTGTTGCAAGTAAGTTTTAATGTGTAGATTTTTCTGCATTTGAACGCAAATTATTAATATGGTGTTTTAAATGTTTTCAGGCTTTGATTGTATGTGTTTTTAAAATACACTATTCTGTTACAAATTGGTTACCTTTCACTATTTTTTCTTTGGCACTGTGGCTGTAAAAAAATGACTGACTGTCATCAATTTTAACTTTTCTGTCATTTTATTACAGTTTAGCACCACCAAAAGTGTTATTAAATTGTTCCAGTCCAGCCACAGTGAATCAAGGTGATTACTTTGCATGTGAATGTAAAGAAACAGATGGTAACCCTCCTGCAGACGTTACCTGGTGTAAAGATAACTTAAAGACTGGTTACACAGGAAAAGAAAAAGCAATTTTACGCTTCCCTGATGTTGATGAAGATGATAGTGGGACGTACAGATGCGAAGTTATAACTGACAAGCAGGCAAAAAATCAAATATCATTTGAATTAATTTCAATTTGTAAGTATGGCCTATATCGTTGATATTCATGGAGACTTGCATCGCAGTTATTGAGACATTTTCAGTTTTTGTTATATAATTTTTTGTAGTAACTGTCTGTCACGAGTTGTATTGTTATATATTTTAATTTCGTAATATTTCAGTAACGCCAAACATTTCAGTCAACTGTTCCAGTCCGACCATATTGAAACAAGGCGATTACTTTGCATGTGAATGTAAAGGAACAGATGGTTACCCTCCTGCAGACGTTACCTGGTATAAAGATAACGCAAAGATTGATGACACAGGAAAAGAAAAGGCAATTTTGAGTGTCCGCAATGTTGATAAAAAGGACAGTGGGTCGTACAGATGTGAAGCTAAAAGCCATAAGCAGGCGAAAAATGAGACATTCATGGAATTAATTGTAAATTGTAAGTAATATACTGTGATACGACACTGATGGATCAAGCATGACAGCGCAGTATACTAGTAAGACGAAGGGTAAGTGTATCATCACATACTCTAACATGGAAGTATAATCTGTCATTATAGATCCACCTGAAAATGTTCGTTTGATATTGACAAGGAGTGCTCAATCAGTTACGATAACATGTACAGCTGAAGCTCGTCCTGAACCAAACTATGAAATATTTCTCAATGACACTATACTGGTCAAAAGTGACAAGACGTTAATTATACCTAAAGTGAACAGCAGTCATGTTGGATATTATAAATGTGTTGCAAAGAACAAATTGGAGCAAGGAACTTCAAATCGGATATGCTTATAATTATGCCTTGAAGGTAAGATTGCATTTTTAATGTCCGGTTTAATATATTAAATTTGAATACTTAATACTTAATTTTTTACTCCTCTCCCAATGTATCACACCCTATGATCACAGCATTGACACATTTTAAGATATTGACTACACTGGAACGCATTAAACCCAGTTTTCATTTGGTCGTAAATGTCGTAGTAAAGTCATTCTCGACGATGTGATGTAGCCTGGATCTACCTTGTCTTTTGTGGGTTGTATTCAAATTAGTCATATCAAGTGTAGATCGGCGTGCATACTCTATCACATCGGTCACTTTGTTTTATTCACGACATTCACCCCCTGAATGGAAACTAAGCTTAACACATGAGTTCCTGATGGTAATACAATGCGCATGATTCCCTGATAATTTTAATATTTCAGCTGACCCATTTATTTTTTCATTGGTTAAACAGGAATATCACCAACACCAACATTATCTATTAATAAAACTCTAAATGGAAGAGGTAATACGATTCGTGATTTTAGATATCATTTATCATCTGAAGTTATAATCCAAATTATAGTCTCACTCTCTCTGAGAAAACGTTAGAAAATACGTTTACAAAAAGTGTAAATTTTTACTTTTTAAAATTGCAATTGTATTATTTGGTGTGTGAGTTTTTTGTTGTTGATTGTAAAGTGCTGTAAATTTATTTTGATATTGCAAATAAATGTTTTCCTGCTTCATGTACACAAAATGTACAGGGTGTATCAAAAGTAGGGTAATCTAATTTCAAGTGTTCCTGTTCGGTAAAAACCAGCAGAACTAGTCCAAAGTTCGAGTAAAAAACACAATTCGAGAAGACGTCTTGGAAACCCATGCACGTACAAATAATCATTAGGTAATTTGTAGCCACGCAAGTGTCAGTAGATACTGGAAACTCAACGTTTCCTGCTAGGTTGTTTTTCGTTAAACAGACACCGCTTTGTCTCCCCCTCCCAAGCTATGTACAGGGTATGTACAGGGAACATAAAATTCATTTAAGTTTAAGAAATAATTTAACTTGGTTGTTTAGACGTTGAATTTTCATATGACACTATTTGTAAAACTGAATGGTATATTATTGTCGTAATATTGGTGTGTGGAATTATCATTGGAGTTCTTCTTTCCTACATTGTCTTGTGTTCTCATCGTCGTTGGTTTGGAAAGAGAAAACCTAAACGAAACCCTGATCATCAACCAACTGAGGTTGATTCAACTTATCAAGAGCTGGATGTGTCAAAGATGAATCAAGAAGATAATTATCAGTCGTTGAGAGGAAATGTTGCAAGAATGAATGACGTTACAAATGATGATGAGTCAACTTACACTGAGTTGAGTAAAACCAGAGATGTCGAGAACAACTATCAATCTTTAACTTAAAATTACATTTATAATGGCCTTACCATGTTTTGTGCGTGGTATTGTTGTGTTGTGTACGAGTAAGCTTTATTCAGTTGATATAGTTGGTATACATTTTAGTACAGTAATCAAGAGTAACTGCAAATTTTAATAATACATTGGCATTATGTTTCAGAAGGTTTCTTTTTGTAGAACAATATATACACAAATCTTGAAATTGTTTTAGAGAATAAAAAGACGCCGTAAGTATATGTGTGCGTGTACGTGTATGTGTACGTGTACGTGTACGTGTACGTGTACGTGTACGTGTACGTGTACGTGTACGTGTACGTGTACGTGTACGTGTACGTGTACGTGTACGTGTACGTGTACGTGTATGTACATGTATGCAGTTATAAATATTTTATTTCTACATTTTGTTACACATTTGACTTGGATACAAGACACTATTGGATAAGCGTGAGTGTTTATATTGTTTGTTTTTTCATTTACATGACAGACTAGTGATTATACATGCATAATTGTGCCAATATGTGTTGGTCTTCCTAGCGAGGTAATAAGCTCGTCCAACAAAATCCCCTGCCGTGTTTAGCCTATAATATTTTACGTCATGGAATTGTAACCAAAAGTCGAATCTTATCAAAGTTACTTTAAAGTTTCTGAGCCGGAAGTTCTGAGCCGGAACTATGTGTCTTATTTTACATAACATCTTCGTGTAGATGCGGAAGTCATTTGCACCATATAAACAACAAACCATTTAGCGTTTCGTTGTCTTTCATGCAGAAATTGCTCTTGTAACAAGTTTGTATAGTAAGTATGTATATCGTGTTCAGTTACAACCATAAACTAGTGCAGAGTACAGTCAACTCTCGTTACAGCGGACACCGTGGGGACGGTCATTTAGTGTCCGTAATAGCGAGAGTCCGCAGTAACGGGGTGCGAACAAATTTTCAAAATTTCAGTGTGTATAGAATGTCAGTACTAATTAACAGTGTTTTTTGGTTTAAAATGTCTAGTTTATTCTGACATATAGTTGAGGTTTACTGTAATGAACGAGTGCAAAGTACAAGTCAAAATTAAGTAAAAATTGTATGTGTTTAAAGAAAAATAATTCCAAGGTGTCCGTTGTAATGAGAGTAGAACAATAAAAAGGTTTGTTGGGGAATGAAGTGTCCGCAATGCCGTATTAGCGAGAGTCCGCAATAGCGAGAGCTGCTGCAATATAATTTCTAATAGGTTTCGCCGGGGTTTTACAAAGTGTCCCTAATAGCGGGGTGTCCGTAATAGCGAGGTGTCAGTAAGGCGAGAGTTGACTGTATGAAGATCCGAACTTACGGATCGAAAGCTTTGCGATAATAAACTTCCGTGGTGTTTTCACAAAATTATATTTTAATTTGATATTCACCATGCAAAAATACAAGGAAGCTATTATGAATATGATATTACATTATTAGACATATATGGTTTGTATACTCTGTGGATGTCTTTGTTTGTGCATGCTCAAGTGATGAAGGTTATCCCTCAATGAACAGTAACGAAGAACACATTGCACAACAAACGTCACTAGGGTAGGGTCTCAAAGTAAGCGGCCTGCTTACTTTCGTAACCTACTTTCTAGAGAGCACTTGCTTTCAAAATTCTCGAGCAATTGCTGGAAAAGGCGCTTACTTTCGAGGAGGGCGTTACGGTATGTTGATTCTCGCGTGTTGCATCCAGCAATTACCGACGCAAATGAAAGACATTGAACTTATCGAATAGTCAAATCATGAAAATCTAATAAAAATTCAGAGCAAAGCGGAAAAGTGAAATACAAGCGCGAAAGGCTTGCTGGGAATCGTTAAAAAATCCCATTAATTTATTGGCGATACCCAGCAAGCTTTCGCGTGTGTATTCGACTTTTCCGCATTGCTCTGTGACAACCTTAATTGAAATAGCGGCATGTCCTACTAACGACATCCTAGCTTGGCTAAAAATTACTGTACAAAATGGGAATGACTACCTCACGGGCGTTCTTTGCGGGTGACGTCAATATTTTTGGCATGCGGTTGTTCATACAAATTCGTTATTTCTTCGTAAATAATCGTAGCGTTTTCGTAATGATATTGCAAAACGGTGTTGGGTACCCTTCGTGTGTTGTGTATTCCATATTCATATCACTAGCAAAGTAGCAAATATGTCACAGTGGACTTAAACGTAAGCGTACTGTTTTGCTATATTAGACTTCTCTAGCAAACGTTATTACATTTAAGACTATTCTCACTCACTGGGACAATATCTACTTCACCAAATTTAGCAAAAGCGCGAGCCCGAAGGGCGAGCAATGATTGTCGCGCTACGCGCTCCCTCTTTAGCTAAATTTGGTGAAGTAGATACAGTCCCAGTGAGTGAGAATAGTTCCAAAACGAACACGTTACGATTATTTACGAAGAAATAACGAATTTGTATGAACAACCGCATGCCAAAAATATTGACGTCACCCACAAAGAACGCCCGTGAGGTAGTCAATCCCGTACAAAATAACGCTTCTGTACACATTTGAGTAAAGCCGAGCTTGAAACGGACATTTAGATATTCTGCCAGATTTGGAATTCAGATTTGGAATAGCCCACGTACGGATGTAAGACAATGTAAAAGTTTATCATCTTTTAAATTATCTGTTAAACATTTTTTAAATTACTAATTAGTGTATGGATGTCTAACAAGTGAAGTTATTGAACTTTTAGTTAATCTTACCTATTTAGTTTAATTTTAGCAAATATATAGTTCATGTAAATTTAGATTTATATCCTGGGCTCCAAGAGAACAGTTATTTTACTGATTGAATTACCCTGGTTAAATAAAGCTTCTTATCTTATCTTATCCTGTTTTCAAGCGGGAGGAAGTGATGTATTTAGCTTCCTTACATCTCAATATAGCAATCTGCGTGCCAAAGTTTCTTGACTCACCTTTTTTGAGGTGTATTGGAAGGGGAGATCACCCCTCTTGTTAAAGTTCCAGGTCGTGTTAGGTCTCAGCCCCACCCTTCATAATTCATTATTAAGGATGACATATAAAATTAAATGACTGTTCGTATCAAATGAGTAGAAATTTCGCATCAGCGCTCGTTTTCATATGCCAGAGTGAGAATTGTATACGGCAAATTGTAACGTGTAGATAGGCATTCAGAGTTTCAATTCACTATTCATTATTCAAATTTAAAAATTGGCCGTTCTGTCAAAGTTCGACTTTCTCATAACTTGAACATTTTTTGGCCAGCTGGTAATGTATATTACACAGAGCCCCTGGTTAAAATTTTGGCAATACGCCCAGAGATTTTTCCCTAAAAAAATTGTCTCGCGAGATGCTGCATGAAATCAAAATCAATTTGACATACAGGATCATAATTCTTAAATTAAGGATAAGATGGTATATCTACAGAATTGAGCCTGGTTCTCACTAGATACTCCAACCGACAACGAGTCCCGAAAAACGAAAGTGAAAAACACGTGTTTACCTACATACTTTTAATGGATTATAACGTAAAATTTGAAGGAAATTCCAAGACGTTTTTACAAGCTTAGAAATATTTCTTTGGGGTCCAAAATCGTTAAAAACAGCGACCTTTCAGGTCTTCAGTTTGCAATATTATTACGCTGTTATGTTTATTAATGTTATATTTCATCTTGTCTTTAATTGTATTTTGTTAAAAAAAGGTTTTTTGTTTTGGGTAATAATTTTTGCGCCAAATTCATGGAAAATTGACCTGACGTTAGGATAGCTACACCTTATTGTTATCAGTACACCAGTAACGTGTCTGTATAAAAATAATTGTATTTTCGTTTATTTAGCTTTAACTCTTTTGACATGGCTGGGACTGTTTTTCTCATTTTGTGTGTTTTATCTTTTTCAATGTCGTTTTCATGTGAAGGTAAAACTTTATGTTCTCATTTTGTATCGTTTTTTTTCTAAGGAGGCAAACAGACAAGAAAATAAAATAATTTTATTGAATATTTAGAAATTTAGCCTGAAATTTGTAAATGTCTAATTAATGTGTACAAACACTAGGTAAATTTTTACGCTTAAGAACGATTTTTCGTCATTGACACATAACAAAAAGGGATAAAACTAAATAAGGCTAACTAGCGTGCATGCATGGTCTTGTGACCACATAATTGACTTTAATAATACCAAAGAAATAAAAAATAAATCGTAGCATCTTTAGGAACTTGGAATTTAAAGAATTCTTTGCCCAGTGATATATACAGATGTCTCACGGCCACGTCTTCAAACGTTCAAATAGTTCCCTTAGCATGATGTTTTTCAATAGGTAAATTACACTGTTAATCACCGCACAAAGAATCCCATGACTCTGAAATAAAAAAATGTCGTGTCACATACACTTAAACAAATCATGAAACATTCATTATATCATACCAAATGTTGGCTTTAGACGACAAGCTTGCATGTGCCTTCACTTCAGTGAAATCATTGATTTGTCATTTGATTATGTTGAAAAACTTTTACTATTGTTCAGGACAAATCATACCACCAACTAATGGGACCAAGTTAACATTTCTTCCTGGAACAACTAGAAAAATAGATTGGTCAGTTGTTTCCACATCGCAAATACGACTCCGATCTTGGAGTTTCAAAAGTACAGATGGTTCAAGAAAAGGAGATCTCACAGGATTTAATGGTGTGACCTATGACCCAAAAAACCTCAGCTTAATACCCAGGTTTGAGATAGAAGAACCAGCGACGTTAATTTTACAGAATGTTGATGATAGATATGATGGGATGTACACCTTCCGCCTTATAAGAAGGAATGTTGTTGAAGAAAGGTCTAAAGTTACTGTTATTATTGCAGGTAAGATTTGATCAATTAAAACCTTCATAAATTCAGTTTAATATCTTTATTACATACTTTTACAGTTACGCTGCATCAGGGAATTATTTAAGACATTCGTTTGGAAGGTGTCAACGTTCCACTGCATTGGTATATATATATCTATGAGAGTATAGTACTATAAGTAGCTAAATATCTAGAAATCTGTAGTTACAATTGCCATAATGGGCTTCAATAATTGTTCAATTTACTGATTTACATTTTTGTTAGCCCAAAAATCTTCAAAATAATAGAGACACTATTACAATCATATATTAATCTTACATTCGTTAAAAACCTTTAACGCGCGTAAGCAAGCTAATATATTCGTAGCCATGAACTTTTTTAGACTGTTGTTTGCACCATCTGTATATGCGGAAAAATCAGACAATCAAAAATAAAATAGCTTAAGGTGGCTCCCTACTGTTTTAGTCCAAAAGTGCATTGTAGCCGTTAAGACCCTCGCATTTCTACATCTTTCATGATAAAAATATGAAATTCAGTACAAGTGTTATTGAAGTCTTACTGAAGATTTTATGGTTGTGATTGTGTGCTAGAAGGTTGTTGCCATGGCAACAAATGGATTAAAACATGGCTTACTTTTTGTCTTCTTCCCGCAATTTTCGGGATTTCCTTCGGTGAATTATTTTTTAATTGAACAAGCTGCATGGTATTGGCGTAATCGTTTCACTTACTCATTTTAAAAAATAATCGATACATTTTTTCATTATTCTCCAAAATGTTGAAAATCAATATTAAAAAAAATTAACCGAAGGAAACGGGCGAAATTTGTAGTCAAATTTGATTGAATTTGATTATATTTTTTTGCTCTAACGTCATAAAATTTTTGAAATCACGCGTGGAATCCGGTACAATTCGTGGACAACAACCAGAACTGCGAGAAATGCGTGTTTTAATAGCCGTAGTATTTTGTCGTTTGGAATTTTTGGTTTAACTTAAAGAGATTAAGGGATTAAAAGACATTCATATTGCCAAAAAGAAAAGACACCACATAATAAGGCCTCAAATCAAACCACTGTTTCTTAAATTTAGTCTTATCATTAAAAACCAATGCACAAAAATCTTTTCAAGACATTGAACTACCAATTTGACTTCACGGCCTAAATACATAAATCATGAAAATATTCACGATAATTATAAGATTTTGTTGTTAAAACACGACAGATATCGTAACCAATTGAACGAGAAAACTTAGATTAGTTTCATTAGCTTCGGTGACATTTCAGAAGAGCCATAAAGTCGATGAAGACAATATAAATTATTATATACTGAGAGTCAAAGTTCATTTATTCCTGTTTCTTATTGGGTAAGAACGCATCACGTGATAGTGGAGAATTCTACTGTCTCCCTGGCAACGTAGCTAAGCGGTGGACATTACTTTTATTCACCGGTAAATAACAAATCCACAGAGCCTCAAGGAGCCATGTCAGGTAAAAGGTAATCCTTTTTATGCATGTTTGATTGATTTGTGGTACTTTTCTTCTCTTTTGACACTCAGTATATAATAAAATACTTATTGACTGAGACCTCGGGAAAGCAGTATGTTTTGTGGACCCTCGACTGTCGATGTGTCGACATCGACAGTCTCTGGTCCACAAAACATACTGTTTCCCTCGGTCTCAGTCAATAAGTGTTAAATAGTTTAGTCGGAGGCCATACATTTTTCGTAAAATTTCGAGCATTAAAATTTACATTACTGGACATAAAAAGCGCCTAAAAATTGTTTTAAAACTGATTTAAAGCACGTACTACTTGAACTTGGAAACACAAACGATTGTAAGGTAGAACTGTCGTCTTTGTTGTGTGTAGAAACACAAAAACATCGGCAAAAACAATGTTTTCAACTTTGAATATGAAAAATTTTATTATAGCTGGCCACGACAACGTTGCCAACTGTAATTTTGTACAAATCCCAAGTAAGCTTCCGAAAAATCCCGAGATTTCCTTGAAAATCCCGAAATTCTTACTTTCATGCTCATGTTCCCAGTCTCTGCGGAATTTAGGCCTCAGTCCCCTCTTATTCTGTGTTCTTTGCGCTTGCCTTTTGCTTTTGGGAGCCTTCCAAAACGAAATTTTGTTAATTAAATATGCAGGTAAATAGGGCTTAAACACGAGCGCATGAACTGTCTATTTCAACGAAATCGTTTGTTAACTAGCTAATTTCACCAAAAACTTGATTACTAAATTTAGAACTTGCAGTTCTTAAAAATCTCAAAAAATCCCGAGATTGAGTTTCTTAAATTAAAATCCCAAAAACATCCCAACTGATTTAAAAAATCCCGAGATCTCGGGATAAAATCCCGGCCACATTCCACGCGTGATTCGCGCGGACAACGTCTGATCTCTATAAATCCGGTTGTAACTGAACAAAACCCTAGGGAGCCACCTTAAATATTGTACGTAGACTATAATAAAGCGTAGACCTAGTTTTTTATTTTGAGACCAGTATTTTCAAATCAAACATTAGGTCTTAGCAGCTGATTTTCCTTGACATCACTAACCTTGTATGATATATGTCCATGACAGTTTGAATAAATATAAACTATTTAGTAATAAAAAAAAACGATTAATAGTAAAACTGATATAATGATATATTTCAGCGAGACCAACTGTCGCAGTTACTCCAAGCCCAGTCACTGCAGACGAAGGTGAAAATGTCACGTTGTCGTGCACAAGTACAGGTGGACGCCCTCCCGCCAATGTAACGTGGAGAAAAGATGGCAAAAAAATTGGCAAAACTAAAGTGCAAAACAACACAGAGGTTTTAAGAAATGTTAGTGCAGAAGATACAGGAACTTACGTGTGTATAGCTGAAAGTTACCCTGATGACAAATATAGAGATGTGAAGTCAGTCGAATTAATAGTGAACTGTAAGTATCAGTGATCTGTAGTCTTGTTATTACAAAAATTATTAATAGCAAATACACAGCAATGCATGTGCATTTAATGTTTGGAGCTTACACAAACTGCCTTGGAATGAGAACACAATAATGTTATGAGGGCAACTCAGTTCCTGGTTGTGAACAGTATTGTTCGGCATTCTTAGTTCTTACACTGATTGTGGGTTGAGTCGACAATAGTGGTTCACTCAACCACATTGTTGCATACTGTTTTCAATATGATGTAACAAACTCATATTTTTTTCCTGTGATATTATGTGCATTGCATTCGCTCCTAAAAGAGAAGCGCTGTTTCAAGTATTTTTTTTAACGTAACACTTGATCGCTTATGTAATAAAGCTTTATTAAGATACCAGGAATCCAGGATTTACAGTTGGAGTACGTTTCGGAAATTACATACATACATACGTATTATCAGTCCTCCTGATTTCGTATGTGCATGGCTGAAATCTTAATTGTCTAGCCAGGAACTATTTATTGAGAAGTTACTTTGTAAGTAGAATCAAGAATGCACCAATTTACGAAGATCACAAACTTGTGTCATTTTGTCATTTGATGGCAACTCTCTTTTTACAATCAGATCTAGCTTTAGATCTAGCAATCAAAAGGGTGAAAGAAGAAGCGACCCTCCTATCTCAAATAAAGAAATCATCGACCTTCTTAGCCTTTGTCAAGAATCAACCTTTTTTCAATACGATGGAAACTTCTACCAACAACTTCACGGCACCGCCATGGGTCGAAAGAGAAGCACTATCCCAACCCACCATCTTTTTGGTATCGATATGTTGATGACACTTTGACAAGACAAGGAAAGCAAAAAGATCGATTTCTTTAACCACCTCAATTGACAGAACCCTAATATCCACTTTGCGATGCAACCAGAGAGAAAAGGACAATAACAGCGTTCTGCTTCCAGCGTAACACAAGTCATCGACCATTAAGACCTTGGTTAAAAGAGCGCATATGATTTCTAGTTCAAGTGACAACCTAAAATCTGAATTAGAGCACTTAAATGATGTATTTGACGTGAAAAACTACTCTAAACCTTTTGTGGAAAGCGTACCACATGTGCTTACTAAAGTTAAAGATCCATCACCTATCAATTCACGAGCAGGAGCAGTTTATAAAATACCATGCGCAGAATGCCCTGCCAGCTATGTCGGAGAAACTGGAAGAACACTGGAATGCAGAATTAAAAAATACAAGCGCAGCATAGCAAATGAATACACAAGGAATAACATAGCAGCCATCAAATGTCAACTAAACACCAAATGAATTGGGAGAAAGCTGCTTGTTTGGACTTTGCAGCCAACTATCACGAAAGAATGTTTCTTGAGAGCTGATATACTAAGAGTGACAATCACCGTATTAATATTTGCCGAGATATGCCAGGCGCGTATTATAGTTTAATAGTTAGTGAACGTGCACGCGCGGACTCGCGCGAGCAAACTCGCGAACTTTCAACTGGCGCAAGTCAGTAACGGTAAACTTTTAGTTTCATAGTCTTTGATGATGGTTCCCGCAGACAAACGTATTTAAACTTTTTTAAATCTGGAAACAAATAAATAATAAAAACTATGTATTATATTCACAACTTTTATCCAGTAACATATTTGTTGTGTTTCTTCATATAGATAAACCTGACAAGACAATTATTGATTTTTGCCCAAACTCTGCTGTTCTTGGAAAACGAGTTGTCATAACTTGTGTCTCCAATGGTCGTCCTAAACCACGTTATGCAATAACTCATAATGGAACTGCAATAACAAATGAGCCAGTTGAAAAAATTAATCCAGTGTTTTGGAATACTACAGGAATTTATCATTGTATTGCAAGAAATAAGCTGGGACAAAACTCAATTTCCAGTTATTTGAAAGTAGTCTCTGAAGGTGAGATATATATGACGTGTTGCCAAAGAGATTATCTGAAGTAAATATTGATCACGTGCTCTGTAATATCTGCGTCAACTTGCTCGGGCTTTAACTCCAGTGTTATTTGCATTCGAGATTATAGCGTTTTGGATGTTGACAACGCTGGAATAGATTACGTTACCATTTAACATATAATAGCACAGTAAATATGATTTCCTGATAATTTTACTATTTCAATTTTCCCATTTATTTTTTATTTTTAAACAGGATTATCACCAACACCAAGACTATTAACCAACAAAACCCTAAATGGAAGAGGTAACACGATTTAACAGCCTTACTTTCTCCAAACAAAATTAGTTTACAAAAACGTTAGTTTTTCTATATTATTTAAATTTCATGTATACAGGTATTTCAATTAAGGTTACCCCAGATCAAAGCGGAAAAGTCGAATGTGAACCCGAAAAGCTTGCTGGGAATCGCTAATGAATGCCATTAATTTATTAGCGATTCCCAGCAAGCATTTGGCGCTTGTATTCGACTTTTTCGCTTTGATCTGGGGCAATATTAATTGAAATAGTTGTGGACTTTGTCTAATGGTCTTTAGTATAAATTTTCATGTGTCTATTGGTTTTCCTGCATTCTGATTGGTCGAGATTCACTGTTCCTACAGTGATAGTCACTGACCAGTAACTATAGCTTTTTCATTTTGCTGCTTTTTATACAGTAATAAATTTGAAGTGAATTTTTGTAAAGTTGAGTTGATTATTATTTGTAACCACCTGGAAATTTATGCTAAAACAATTAGTCACTTCAGGCTCGGTGAATATAGGCTTGTAATCACCTCGACTTCGGCGGCTAATAATGTAATCACTCGTATGATTTTGGCATTAATTGCACGACTTGATTCGTTCTATTACTTATTAATTATATATCTTCTGTAATCAATTTGGTAAAAAAAATCCTCAAATTCATCCATTTCGAAAAATTTTACAGCAAAAAAGAAAACAAATTCATATTTTGTATCTGAAATGCTGATTGGCTAGTTGTAAATGCTAGAGTGATTTTCATTGGCTGTGGACAAGGGTGCGATTACAGCTCACAGAGGATGCGATAAATGCTCAAATCGCACTCCTGTAAACCAATGAAATTGCAGTATTTGCCACTGATTACAGAAGATATATAATTAATTGTTAAATATTCCTTGTGAGAAAATGTTAATTAGTGTTTGCGTGTTTTGTTATTGATTGTAAAGTGCTGTAAGTCCATTTCAATATTGCACCTAAATGTTTGCCTGCTTCATGCTTTTGTACACAAAATATGTATAGGATGTATCAAAAGTAAGGTAATCTAATTTAAGGTGCTCTTATGCAGCAAACCGTCGAACCGGCAGAACTAGTCAAATATTTGACGGAAAGAAACACAATCCCAAAAGACATCTTGGAAACAATGCACATACAAATAATCATTGGGTAATTTGTAGGCACGCAAGTGTTAGTAGATACAGGAAATTCAACGTTTCCTGCTTGGTTGTATTTCATTAAACAGACACCGCTTTGTATCCCCCTCCCAAGCCCAGGGTATGTACAGGGAACAGGAAATTCATTCAAGTTTAATAATTAATTTAACTTGTTTTTTTAGACGTTGAATTTTCAGATGAGACTAGTTGTAAAACAGAATGGTATATTATTGTTGTAACATTGGTGTGTGGAATTATCATTGGAGTTCTTCTTTCCTACATTGTCTGGTGTTCTCATCGTCGTTGGTTTAGAAAGAGAAAACCTAAACGAAACCCTGATGAACAACCAACTGAAGCTGATTCAACTTATCAAGAGCTGGATCTGTCAAAAATGAATCAAGAAGATAATTATCAGTGGTTGAGAGGAAATGTTGCAAGAATTAATGACGTTACAAATGATGATGAGTCAACTTACACTGAGTTGAGTAAAACCAGAGATGTCGAGGACAACTATCAATCTTTAACTTAAAATTACATTTTTAATCCATGTGCGTGGTATTATCGTGTTATGTACGAGTAAGCATTATTCAGTTGATATAGTTAGTATACATTTTAGTACAGTAATGAAGAGTAACTGCAAATTTTAATAATACATTAGCATTATGTTTCAGAAGGTTTCTTTTTGTATATTATAAATGTTATTTTATTTCTACATTTTGTTAGACATACATTTGACTTGGATACACGTAAGGTAACATTAGATATACGCAAGTATTTAAAGTGTTTGTTTTTTCTTTTACATGACAGACGTGCTTTACATGCATAATTGTGCATTCGTAATATTGAACAATTTAATGTAGTTTGCGTTAGTCTTCCTGGCGAGGTAATAAGCTCGTCCAATACAATCTCCTGCCCTGTTTAGCCATATTTTAGCCCATAATATTTTACGAATCCTGTCAGGGAATTGTAACCAAAAGTGGAATCTGATCAAAGTTACTTTGAAGTTTCTGAGCCGGAAGTTCATTTTACATAACATCTTCGTGTAAATGCGGAAGTCATTCGCACAATATAATCAACAAATCATTTAGCGTTTCGTTGTCTTTTATGCAGAAATTGTTCTTGTGACAAGTTTGTATAGTAAGTATGTCTATCGTGTTCAGTTACAACCATAAACTAGTGCAGAGTAATTGGTTAGATGTATTCTTGGTATGAAACTGTAATATCCACACGCATTAAATTGTCTTGCAACTATAAATATGATATTAGACACACTTTGTATACTCTGTTGATATCTTTGTTTGTGCATGCTCAATTGATGAAGGTTATCCCTCAATGAACAGCATATAGTGAAAAATACATTGCACAACAAACGTCACTAGCGTAGAGTCTCAAATACAAGCGGCCTGCTTATATTTGTAACTTTCTTTCAAAATTGTCGGGACGCTTGCTTTCAAAATTGTCGAGCAAGTGCTGAAAAAGGCGCTTTCTTTCGAGGAGGGTACTACGGCTTGTTGATTCTCGCGTGTTGCCTCTATCAATTACCGACGGTAATGAAAGACATTGAGTATATTTAATAGTCAAATCATGGATAGAATTTGTTCTGAGAATTTTTTAAAGCAGTAGCGAGGCATTAGTGCAGGTGCAATGTTATGTGTATTACCATGGAACATTCCGCGGAATGTAATAAAACCTGTGAAAATATATTGTTGTAAATCGATATACTGATCATATACAGCTATTAAAATTAAGGTTGTTTCAGGGCAAAGCGGAAAAGTGAAATACAAGCGCGAAAGGCTTGCTGGGAATCGTTAATAAATCCCCATTAATTTATTAGCGATTCCCAGCAAGCTTTTCGCGTGTGTATTTGACTTTTCTGCATTGCTTTGTAACAACCTTAGTTGAAATACCCGTATGTCCTACTTAGCGACATTTTAGCTGGGCTAAAAATTACTGAGCTATCTTGTTTTCAAGCGGGAGGAAGTGATGTGTTTAGCTTCCTTACAACCTAATATAGCAATGCGCGTGGCATAGTTTTCTAGCTCGCCGCTTAGTATGTTCAGGGTTGTAGATGTATTATGAAGGGGGGCTTAGATAACATAAAATCACACAAAATTAAATGACTATTAGTATCGAATAAGTAAAAATTTGGCATTAGCGCTCGTTTTCATATGCCAGAGTGAGAATCGTATACTCGACAAATTGCTTCGTCTAGATATGCCTTCAGAGTTTAAAAATTTAAAAATTGACCGTTCTGACAAAGTTTGACTTTTTCTTGAACATTTTTGACCTACTGGTAATGTATATTAGAGAGAACACCTTGTTAAATTTTGGCAATACCAAGAGTATTTTCCCTAAAAAATTGTCTCGCGAGATGCTGCATGAAATCATGCATGACATACAGGATCATAATTCTCAAATTAAGAATAACATGATATATCTTCGGAAATGAACCTGCCTCCTACTAGATACTCCAACCGACAACGCGTCCAGAAAAACGAAAGTGA
The DNA here is from genome assembly GCA_963855995.1 of Muricea muricata. Taxonomy (NCBI): domain Eukaryota; kingdom Metazoa; phylum Cnidaria; class Anthozoa; order Malacalcyonacea; family Plexauridae; genus Muricea; species Muricea muricata. The sequence goes on along the minus strand of OY979730.1, from coordinate 32,587 downwards.
AAAACACGTGTTTACCTACATACTTCTATTGGATTACAGTAACGAAATTCCAAAAAGTTTTTACAAGTTTGGGAATATTTTTGGGGTGAAAACGGGTCCAAAATCGTTGAAAACAGCGACTTTTGGGGTCTTCAGTTTGCAATATTATCACGCCGTTGTGTTTATTAATGTTATATTTCATCTTGTCTTCTTTAATTGTATTTTGTTAAAAAAATGTTTTTTTATTTTGGTGATAATTTTTGCGCCAATTCCATGGAAAATTGACCTGTCGTTAGGACAGCTATACCATATTACTATCAAGACTGTAACGTGTCTGTACAACAATAATTGTATTTTCGTTTTTCTAGCTTTAACTGTTCTAACATGGCTGGGACTGTTTGTCTCATTTTGTGTGTTTTATGTTCTTCAATGTTGTTTCCATGTAAAGGTAAGACTTTATGTTCTCATTTTGTACCGTTTTTTTTAAAGAAAGCAAACGGGCGAACTTCGTAACAAGAAAATAAAATAATGTTATTGATTACTTAGAAATTTTGTCTGAAATTGTTAAATGTCGAATTAATGTGTAGAAAAACACTGGCTAAATTTCTCACACCTGGGAACGATCTTTCTTCATTGAAACAAAAGGCATAATATAAGCTAAAAAATGTGCAGGCATAGTCTAGTGACCACACAATTCACTTTACTAATACTAAAGAAATAAAAAATAAAATCATGAAATCTTTAGGAACTTGGAATTTATAGAATTCTTTGCACAGTGATTATATACAGATGTCTCACTGCCACGTATTCAAACGTTCAAGCACGATGTTTTTCAAAAATAAATTACACTGTAATAATCACCGCACAAAGAATCCTATGATTCTGAAATAAAAAATGTCGTGTCCCATGCACTTTAAAAATCATGAAACATTCATTATATCCTACCAAATGTTGGCTTTAGACGACAAGCTTGCACTTGTCTTCATTTCAGTGGAATCATCGATTTGTCATTTGATTATGTTGAGAAACTTTACTATTGTTCAGGACAAATCATACAACCAACTAATGGGACCAAGTTAACATTTCTTCCTGGAACAACTGGAAAAATAGATTGGTCAGTTGTTTCCACATTGGATATACGAGTGCGAACTTGGAGTTTCAAAAGTACTGATGGTTCAAGAACAGGAGATCTTACAGGAATAATTGGTACGATCCAGGAACCAAAAAACCTCAGCTTAATACCCAGGTTTAAGATAGAAGAACCAGCGACGTTAATTTTAGAGAATGTTGATGATAGATATGATGGGATGTACACCTTCCGCCTTAGAAGAAGAAATGTTGCTGAAGAAATGTCTGAAGTTACTGTTATTATTGCAGGTAAGATTTGATCAATTAAAACCTTCATAAATTCAGTTTAATATCTTTATTGCATGCTTTCACAGTTATACTGTATCAGGGGATTTTTTAAGACGTTCGCTTGAAAGTCGACGTTCCACTGCATTGGTATATATGTCTATGAGAGTATAGTGATAGAAGTAAATATCGAGAAATTTTTAGTTACAATTGCCATAATGGGCTTAAATAATTGTTTAATTTACTGATTTATATTTTTATTAGCTCCAATTCTTCAATGTAATAGAGACTCTGTTACAATCATATATATTAATCTTACATTCGTTGAAAACTTTTAACGCGCGTAAGCAAAATAATATATTCGTGGCCATGAGCTTTTTTCAGACCGTTGTTTGCACCATCTGTTTATGCGAAAAAATCCGCGGCAATAAAAAATAAAATAGCTTAAATATTGTACGTAGACTATAATAAAACGTAGACCTATTTTTTTATTTTGTGACCAGTATTTTCAAATCAGACATTAGGTCTTAGTAACTGATTTTCTATGACATCACACACCTTGATATATGTCCACGACAGTTAATAACTAAATAGAAGTTACTTAACTAATAATAAGAAGCGATTAATAATAAAACTGATATAATGATATATTTCAGCGAGACCAACTGTCGCAGTTACTCCAAGCCCAGTCACTGCAGACGAAGGTGAAAATGTCACGTTGTCGTGCAGAAGTACAGGTGGACGCCCTCCCGCCAATGTAACGTGGAGAAAAGATGGCAAAAAAATTGGTAAAACTGAAGCGCAAAACAGCACAGTGGTTTTAAGAAATGTTAGTGCAGAAGATGCAGGAACTTACGTGTGTATAGCTGAAAGTTACCCTGATGACAAGTATAGAGATGTGAAGTCAGTCGAATTAATAGTGAACTGTAAGTATCAGTGATCTGTAGTCTTGTTATTACAAAAACTATTGATAGCAAATACACAGCAATGTATGTGCATTTAATGTTTGGAGCTTACACAAACTGCCTTGGAATCAGAATACAATAATGTTATGAGGGTAACACAGTTTGTGGTTGTCAACAGTATTATAGTTCGGCATTCTTAGTTCTTACACTGATTGTGGGTTGAGTCGACAATAGTGGTTGGCTCGACGACATTGTTGCATACTGTTTTCAATATGATGTAACTAACTCATATATTTTCCTGTGATATTATGTGCATTGCATTCGCTCCTAAAAGAGAAGCGCTGTTTCAAGTATTTTTTTAACGTAATACTTGATCGCTTATGTAATACAGCTTTATTAAGATACCAGGATTTACATTTGGGGTACGTTTCGGAAATTATAGTAAAAATATCGATAAAAGAAGGCATAAATTATTTTTTGTAAAAAACCTTGACCTGATCAGAATATCTAAGAACTAGTGGGATTTTTTTGTTGATTTAATATAAATTGTCGTCGTTGTCCGCTTTAGCTATAAACAGTGATTTGGTTCCCAAAAAGTCTGATAATAACGGCACATACATATAGACGTATTATCAGTCCTCCTGATTCCCTACGTGCATGGCTGAAATCTTAATTGTCTAGCCATGAACTATTTATTGAGAAGTTACTTTGTAAGTAGAATCAAGAGTGCACCAATTTACGAAGATCACAAACTTGTGTCATTTTGTCATTTGATAGCAACTCTCTTTTTACAATCAGACCTATAGCTTTAGATCTAGCAATCAAACCGTGAAAGATGAAGCGACCCTCCTACCTCAAATAAAGAAACCATCGACCTTCTTACCCTTTGTCAAGAATCAACCTTTTTTCAATACGATGGAAACTTCTACCAACAACTTCACGGCACCGCCATGGGTCGAAAGAGAAGCACTATCCCAACCCACCATCTTTTTGGTATCGATATATTGATGACACTCTGACAAGTTTAAAGGAAAGCGAAAAGATCGATTTCTTTAACCACCTCAATTGACAGAATCCTAATATCCACTTTACGATGCAACCAAGGAGAAAAGGACAATAACAGCGTTCTGCTTCCAGCTTAACACAAGTCATCGACCATTAAGACCTTGGTTAAAAGAGCGCATATGATTTCTAGTTCAAGTGACAACCTAAAATCTGAATTAGAGCACTTAAATGATGTATTTGACGTGAACAACTACTCTAAACATTTTGTGGAAAGCGTTATCGGGTAGACAGGGATGATGAAAATAAAATGATTGCTACTATTCCATACGTAAAAAGCACGTCAGAAAGAAATGCACGGATTCTGAGACACCACAACATTACTGTCGCCCATAAACCTTTAACCACTTTACCACAGGGGCTTACTAAAGTTAAAGATCCATCGACTGTCAATTCACGAGCAGGAGCAGTTTATAACATACCGTGCGCAGAATGCCCTGCCAGCTATGTCCGAGAAACTGGAAGAACATTGGAATGCAGAATTAAAGAACACAAGCGCAGCATGGCAAATGAAGACACAAGGAATAACATAGCAGCCATCAAAGAAAGCTGCTTCAATTTGGACTTTACAGCCAACTATCACGAAAGAATGTTTCTTGAAATCTGGTATACTAATAAGAGTGACAATAACAGTATTAGCATTTGCCGATATGTGCATGCCAGGCGCGTATTATAGTTTAATAGTTAGTAAGTGCACGTGCAGAATTTCAACACACGCGTAAGCAAACTCGCGAACTTTCAGGTGAGGCAAGTCAGTAGCTAAATTAGTTTCATAGTCTCCGATAATGGTTTCCGTAGATGAGACCGAAACGTTAGACAAAAGTATTTAAACTTTTTGTTAATCTGGAAAAACAAATAGATAATAAAAACTATGTATTATATTCACAACTTTTATCCAGTAACATATTTGTTTTGTTTCTTCATATAGATAAACCTGACAAGACAATAATAGATTTTTGCCCAAACTCTGCTGTTCTTGGAAAACGAGTTGTCATAACTTGTGTCTCCAATGGTCGTCCTAAACCACGTTATGTAATAACTCATAATGGAACTGCAATAACAAATGAGCCAGTTGAAAAAGAGTTTGTAATTACTCCAGTGTTTTGGAATACTACAGGAATTTGTCATTGTATTGCAAGGAATAAACTGGGACAAAACTCAATTTCCAGTTATTTGAAAGTAGTCTCTGAAGGTGAGATATATATGACGTGATTGCCAAAGAGATTATCTGGAGTAAATATTGATCACGTGCTCTGTAATATCTGCGTCAACGCGTCAACTTGCTCGGGCTTTAACTCCAGTGTTATTTGCATTCGAGATTATAGCATTTTGGATGTTGACAATGCTGAAATAGATTGCGTGACCATTTAACATATAATAGCACGGTAAGTAGCTAGCTATGATTTCCTGATAATTTTACTATTTCAATTTTCCCATTTATTTTCTATTTTTAAACAGGATTATCACCAACACCAAGACTATTAACCAACAAAACCCTAAATGGAAGAGGTAACACGATTTGACAGACTTTCTTTCTCGAAACAAAGTTACGTTTACAAAAAAGTTGGTTTTTCTATATTATTTAAATTTCATGTATACAGGTATTTCAATTAAGGTTGCCCCAGATCAAAGCGGAAAAGTCGAATGTAAACCCGAAAGGCTTGCTGGGAATCGCTAATGAATGCCATTAATTTATTAGCGATTCCCAGCAAGCATTTGGCGCTTGTATTCGACTTTTCCGCTTTGATCTGGGGCAATATTAATTGAAATGGTTGTAGACTTTGTCTAATGGTCTTTAGTATAAATTTTCGTGTGACTATTGGTTTTCCTGCATTCTGATTGGTCAAGATTCACTGTCTCTGAAGTGATAGTCACTGACCAGTGACTATAGCTTTTTCATTTTGCTGTTTTTTATACAGTAATAAATTTGAAGTGAATTTTTATAAAGTTGAGTTGATTATTATTTGTAACCACCTGGAAATTTATACTAAAACAGTTACTTCAAGCTCGGTGAATATAGGCTTGTAATCACCTCGACTTCGACGACTAATAATGGTAATAGAACGAATAGGAGTGCAATTAATGCCAAAATCATACGAGTGATTACAAAATCAACCGACCACGCAGCCGGAGGTTGATTTGCTAATCACGAGTATGATTTGGCATTAATTGCACGACTTGATTCGTTCTATTACTTATTAATTATATATCTTGTGTAATCAATTTGGTCAAAAAAATCCTCAAATTCATCCATTTCGAAAAATTTTACAGCAAAAAAGAAAACAAATTCATATTTTGTATCTTAAATGCTGATTGACTAGTTGTAAATACTAGAGTGATTTTCATTGGCTGTGGACATGGGTGCGATTACAGCTTACAGAGGATGCGATAAATGCTCAAATCGCACTCCTGTAAACCAATGAAATTGCAGTATTTACTACTGATTACAGAAGATATATAATTGATTGTTAAATATTCTTTGTGAGAAAATGTTGATTAGTGTTTGCGTGTTTTGTTATTGATTGTAAAGTGCTGTAAGTCCATTTCAATATTGCACCTAAATGTTTGCCTGCTTCATGCTTTTGTACACAAAATATGTACAGGATGTATCAAAAGTAAGATAATCTAATTTAAGGTGCTCTTATGCAGGAAACCGTCGAACCGGCAGAACTAGTCAAATATTTGACGGAAAGAAACACAATCCCAAAAGACATCTTGGAAACAATGCACATACAAATAATCATTGGGCAATTTGTAGGCACGCAAGTGTCAGTAGATACTGAAAATGCAACGTTTCCTGCTTGGTTGTTTTTCATTAAACAGACACCGCTTTGTCTCCCCCTCCCACGCCCAGGGTATGTACAGGGAACAGAAAATTCATTCACGTTTAAGAAATAACTTAACTTGGTTTTTTAGACGTTGAATTTTCAGAGAACACTATTTGTAAAACAAAATGGTATATTATTGTTGTGACATTGGTGTGTGGAATTATCATTGGAGTTCTTCTTTCCTACATTGCCTGGTGTTCTCATCGTCGTTGGTTTAGAAAGAGAAAGCCTAAACGAAACCCTGATGAACAACCAACTGAGGCTGATTCAACTTATCAAGAGCTGGATCTGTCGAAGATGAATCAAGAAGATAATTATCAGTCGTTAAGAGGAAATGTTGCAAGAATTAATGACGTTACAAATGATGATGAGTCAACTTACACTGAGTTGAGTAAAACCAGAGATGTCGAGGACAACTATCAATCTTAAACTTAAAACTGAATTTATAATGAGGCCCTTACTCTTATTATGTTTTGTCATATTATTACATTGTGTACGAGTTGTAAAGAAGAACATTGTCTGACTTTCTCTAATCTCACGCTATGATTCGTTCTTTAAAAACGCAATGTGTATAGTTGATTGTGATTCAACGCGTATCTGGTGTTTTCTTAGTTCATCTTAACTAATGTTAATAATAATTTAAATTTCACATTACATATTTGCACAATATCATGTCAATAGACATTATCCATAATGACATTACAAGCTTATTGCGAGCAAGGAAGGAATCTTGGTTTTACCGGAAAATGGGGGTAGGGGAGAAACCCAAGTCCAATTAAGAACAACTATTAATCTTTAACTTAACCTGGATTTATGATGGAACTTTGCTTTTTTGCATTATAATGTGTTGTGTACAAGTATAACCTTATATACATTTTATTACAGTAACCAAGCTTAGCAAACGAAACAAGTAATTTGTAATATACTCCAGAATACATAAACGTATAAGTGACATAGTAGTTTTTCAGAATCGTAAGAGCCATATATATGCAAGGTAAGAATATAGTGACTAGTGTTTGTTGTCCTGACTATCCATTACTTTCAAGAATAATGATACATTCATAATATTGAAGGTTATACTGTCCTGACTGCAAAATGAGCTCGTCCAATCAAATCGCGTTGCACTCCCAATAAGAACAAGAAATAAGAACAACCAATCAAATTCATCGTTCTTATAAGAACGATCAATCAACTATTTCGTGACCGTATTAGTTCGTGTCAGGTTCGTGTCATGGAAATACAACCTGAGTTCGTGTCATGGAAATACAACCTCAAACCCCCTGCCCTAACTTCTCAGCCAATTACATTACAGTGATGTGAATTGAGCCGGAAGTTAGTGTCTTATTTTACATAAAATCTTGTTATAGAATGCGGAAGACGTTTGAAACATATAAACAACAAACTATTTACCCGTCGGTTGTCTTTTATTCAGAAATAATTCTCGTAAGAGGTTTGTACGTACAATTTTTTCAGTTCCAATTATGTACTGATGCAGAGTAATTGGCTAGATGTATTCTCGATATAAAACTGTAATATACTAGTACATGCTTCATGTTGTCTTCCAACTTAATATGATATTTTTTGTATGCATGTGGATGTCTTTGGTTTGTGCATACTCAACTCGTAAATGTTATCCCTCAATACGTTAGAGTTAAATACCGAGAAGGAGGGATGATGTCATCTCAAAAATGAATTAAAGTGCTTATGAAACGAAATTTTCTCCAACAATTTTCTTATTGCATTGGAAAGATCAGTTAAAATCACTGTATAACTTCTTTCATAGAATTTTTGTAACTGCCTTACTTTTCAAGATATTCAATTTTATTTGATTTGAAAATTATCTAACCAGTGACGTCATACTGCATAATGCTTTTCAAAAAAGCTGAATTAATTTGAAAAGTACTCAAGATATAACACCTAAATACCCAGGTCTGGATGTTAAACATAGCCTACACACATGTAAGTGTAGTTTTAGTTATTTTCCACTATTACATGCTACAAAATAAGCAATCTAACAGTCGCTCATTATGCAGTATGACGTCACTGGTTAGGTAATTTTCAAATCAAATAAAATTGAATATCTCGAAAAGTAAGGCAGTTACAAAAATGCTATCAAAGAAGTTATACAGTGATTTTAACTGATCTTTCCAATGCAATAAGAAAATTGTCGCAGAAAATTTCGTTTCATAAGCACTTTAAACAGTAGTAAAGAACACATTACAACATACGACGTTACCGTAGATTCTGAATGTAAGCGCCCTGCTTACCTTCGCATCTTATTTTCGAGGTGTGCTTACTTTAGAGTTGTTATTTTTAGCATCGGCCAAGTTCATCCATGTTAGAGTATATTTGGTATAAATGTGGTTTAAAGAGTTTCACATTACATTAGAAGGGGAAGAGGGGGGGGGGGGGGGACGCTTACTTTCGAGGGTGTGCTTTCTTTCCTGACTCTATACGGTATTTTGATTCTCATGTGATGCGTCCATGTATCGCCGACGCAAATGAAAGACATTGAATATATTAAATAGTCGTTTATTAAAGCAGTAGCGAGGTATTAGTACCGGCGTAGTGTTATCTGTACTACAATGGAACATTCCGCGGAATGTAATAAAAACCGTGAAAATATATTGTTGTAAATCGATATACTTCATGTCTGATTATATACAGTTATTAAAATATTAAGTTCAGATCAACGCGGAAAAGTGAAATACAAGTGCGAAAGGCTTGCTTTGATTCGTTATTCGCATTTGTGCTCGACTTTTCCTCTTTCCTCTGTGACAACTATAATTGAAATAGCCATATGTCCTACTGAACGTCATTCTGGCCTGGCTAAAAGTTACTGTACAAAATAAAGCTGCCGTACATGTTTGAGTAAAGCCGAGCTATCTCGTTTTCACGTGAGAGGAAGTGATGTATTTAGCTTCCTTACTACCCAATATAGCAATCCGCGTGGCAAAGTTTCCTAACTCGCCTTAGTGTTTTCACTAGTGAAAAAAATTACCCAGCGAGATGCTGCATGAAATCAAAATCAATTTGACAAACAGGATCATAATTAGAGATAACATGATATATCAGTGAGAAATGAACCTGGTTCTCGCTAGAAACGCCAATCACAACGAGATCAGAAAAACGAAAATAAAAAACATGTGCTGCCCGTATACTCTTCATGGATTAATGTAATGTGAAGTCAAAAGGAAATTCCAACATTTTTTATAAGTCTAGGAATATTTCTTGGGGAAGAAAACGGGTCCAAAATTGTTGAAAACAGCGACCTTTGAGAACTTCAGTTTGCAATATTATTACGCTGTCATGCATGTTTGTCAATTTTATGTTTCATCTTGTCTTAAATTGTATTTTGTTCAAACGATTTTTTTTATATAAGTGATCATTAATCTGGCTTACAAGGAGAGATTGCTGGCTCTGAATCTTTTACCACTGGCGTTTGACAGGGAAATTAAGGATCTGACATTTATGTTTAAAACTTTGCATGGTTTTTATAATTTGGATACTTTCAATTTTGTGTCATTTGTCAATCACAGTCGTACCCGTAATTGTAATAATCCTTCTCTACTGCTTAAAGTTCCGTCATGTAAAAGTAGCACTTTTCAGACATCGTTCTTTAACCGCATTGTTCCACTCTGGAATCATACTTGCAAAATTGCCTCTCCTGGAGATCTTCGCAGTTTGGCAACGTTTAAATCCTTCTTATCAAGAACATACTTCAATTTATTAAGTAGTAGTTTTGATGTTGACATGTGCTGCACGTGGTCCTTGTATCGTATCTGTTCATGCCATAGAAATAGTTAATTCTGATGTAAACAAATACCAGCTACTCGTGTCAGGTTTTGTTTTATCCTGATCCAGCTTTCAATTTTTAACATGTTTATGCAATCTGTATTATGTATGATAACTTAAATGTGGTGCAATATCTTCCTAAGTGATATCAATCAGCTGGTATATGTTTACAAATTTATAATTTTGTTGTAAATAATGATATCAGAAGTAAACAAGTTCAAGAGGGAGAGTGCCTCGCATGGGTCTCGAGTCCCGTTCGCACTCTTGCCGTTTGAACATCGTTCAATAAAGCTGTTAAAACAAAACAATAATTTTTGCGCTAAGTTGCGACGTTCATCAGCCAGTTGTTTCACAAGATTTCATGGAAAATTGACCTGTCGTATGGATAGCTGTACATTATTACTGTCAAGGCAGTAACGTGTCTGTCCAAAAGTAATTGTATTTTTGTTTTTCTAGCTTTAACTGTTCTGACATGGCTGTGACGGTTTTTCTCATTTTGTGTGTTTTATCTTTTTCAATGTCGTTTTCATGTGAAGGTAAGACTTTATGTTCTCATTTTGTATCGTTTTTTTCTAAGAAAGCAAACGGGCGAATTGCGTAACAAGAAAATGAAATAATTTTATTGATTACTTAGAAATTTAGTCTGAAATTGTTAAATGTCTAATTAATGTGTAGAAGCACTGGGTAAATTTCCCACACCTAGGAACAATCTTTCTTCATTGACACATAACAAAAAGGGATAATATAAGGCTAAATAGTGTGCATGCATGGTCTCGTGACCACACAATTGACTTTACTTATATCAAAGAAATAAAAAATAAAATCATGAAATCTTTAGGAATTTAGAATTTGTGTGTTCAAACGTTGAAGCATGATGTTTTTCAAAAATAAATTACACTGTGATAATCCCCGCACAAAAAATCCTATGATTCTGAAATAAAAAAATGTTGTGTCACATGCACTTTAAAAAATCATCTCCAACTCATTAATAATTCATGAGCAAATTAGCGAAAGAACTCGCCCTAATTCGTCACATGATTGACGTTGGATACCCAAGGAAACACGCTAAAAATCATATACCATCACTGTTGTTAGATCAAAAACCGTTTTCATCTAATAACTGAAATCATAATTACAAATTTATCCTAATTACTCCCTCTTCGCTCATGTTCAAATGATCAAGGTCTGTAATAAATTCTACACGCCCTACACATTTTTGTCTTACAATGGACTATAGAAATTAACTTACAAAACCAGGAAGTAGAATACTTATCTCCATTGTTCACAAAGACAAAAACAAATTACTTTCATAGGTCCCCCGTTAGCGCTTAATAAATTGAACAGCCAATGAAATGTTTTCGTTTGAGATGTTATGTAAACAACTCGTTTCTCGTGTGTCATCAGGGGAACCAAACACTCGAAAACAATAAAACACTCGCGCTTCGCGCTCGTGTTTCATATCGTTTTCTCGTGTTTGGATCCCCTGATGAATCACTCAAACTCTTTGTTTACATATAACATGAAACATTCATTATATCATACCAAATGTTGGCTTTAGACGACAAGCTTGCACTTGTCTTCATTTCAGTGGAATCATTGATTTGTCATTTGATTATGTTGAAAAACTTTTACTATTGTTCAGGACAAATCATACGACCTACTAATGGGACCAAGTTAACATTTCTTCCTGGAACAACTAGAAAAATAGATTGGTCAATTGTTCCCACATCGCAAATACAACTCCGAACTTGGACTTTCAAAAGTACTGATGGTTCAAGAACAGGAGAACTTACAGCAATAATTGGTATGACCCCTGACCCAAAAAACTTCAGCTTAATACCCAAGTTTGAGATAGAAGTACCAGCGACGTTAATTTTACAGAATGTTAATGATAGATATGATGGGATGTACACCTTCCACCTTAGAAGAAGGAATGTTCCTGAAGAAATGTCTGCAGTAACTGTTATTATTGCAGGTAAGATTTGATCAATTAAAACCTTCATAAATTCAGTTTAATATCTTTATTACAAACTTTCACAGTTACGCTGCATCAGGGGATTATTTAAGACATTCCCTTGGAAGGTGTCAACGTTCCACTGCATTGGTATATATATCTATGAGAGTATAGTGCTATAAGTAAATATCTTGAAATTTATAATTACAATTGTCATAATGGGCTACAATAATTGTTTGATTTACTGATTTATATTTTTGTTTGCTCCCAATTTTTGATATAAGGGAAACTTTATTACAATCATATATATTAATCTTACATTCGTAAAAAACCTTTAACACGCGTAAGCAAACTAATATATTCATAGCAATGAACTTTTTTTCAGACTGTTGTTTGCACCACTTATATATGTGGAAAAATCCGCGGCAATCAAAAATAAAATAGCTTAAATATTGTACGTAGACTGTCTACGTACTAGACTATAATAAAGGGTTAGGGTTAGGGTTAGGTAGACCTATTTTTTTATTTTGTGACCAGTATTTTCAAATCAGACATTAGATCTTTGCAACTGATTTTTTATGACATCACACACCTTGATTTATGTCCACGACAGTTTGACTAAATAGAAACTATTTAATAATAAAAAACGGTGTATAATCGTACTAGACTATAATAAAGGGTTAGGGTTAGGTAGACCTATTTTTTTATTTTGTGACCAGTATTTTCAAATCAGACATTAGATCTTTGCAACTGATTTTTTATGACATCACACACCTTGATTTATGTCCACGACAGTTTGACTAAATAGAAACTATTTAATAATAAAAAACAGTTTATAATAAAACTGGTATAATGATATATTTCAGCGAGACCAACTGTCACAGTTACTGCGAGCACAGTCACTGCAGACGAAGGTGAAAATGTCACGTTGTCGTGCAGAAGTACAGGTGGACGCCCTCCTGCCAATGTAACGTGGCGAAAAGAGGGAGAAAAGATTAGTGAAACAAAAGTACGGAGCGACACAGTGGTTTTAAGAAATGTTAGTAAAAAAGATCGAGGAATTTACGTGTGCACAGCTGAAAGTTACCCTGATGACAAGTATAGAGATGTGAAGTCAGTCGAATTAACTGTGAGACCCAACTGTAAGTATCAGTGATCTGTATGTAGCCTTGTTATTACTCAGATAATTAATAGCAAATACTGATACATCCAAGCAAGCGAATTACGGTTACCATAGAGTATTTTTGTACAATAGAAAACAATAGAAAGCCGTTGTCACTATTGAGTAACCTGCGTGCAGATACCAAGTAGCGTCAAGTAATCAAATTTTGAAACTCATCCCTGCCATCTTGGTACTTCATGCGAAAACATGGGTATATGCACTCCAGCATGATGTATGCATTGCTGGGGTACTTATGGTTTAAATGTTCTTTGTGGGCGTAAGAGTAATCTTTTACAATAAGCTTTCAAGGCGAGTTTTCAATTTTTGCAAATTTCCTTAAAATAGGAAGTTTATTGGCACCCTCTTGGGTCTTGGCACGAGTTTTTATCTAAGGATTTGACATGACGTCATTCCGTTCAACTGAACATCATCTGTAACCTGTTGCTACTTAAAAAGTTTTTTAACCGCAAACTTTCATCTGGCCTTCACAGCAAGAGTCTAGGATGCTATATTACGTTTTCCGGATTCGAGAACCGAGTGTCATCACATTATTTGTGTAGGTTTTATTTTTTCAATGTTGTTTTTGTTTCAAAGCTTTTTTCTCTTTGTAACCTATTCCCCTTTCTTTAAGCTATCTGTAAAAAATTCGAATAACAACATATTATGCCTTTCTTATCCTCCACCGATTACCGATGATATTAGTGGAATAGAATGACGTCACGTCAATTTCGTAAATAATTTGCAACTAGTGCTGACCACCATCTTGGTACTCCAAATTCGTCATTGCCTGTGGCTTCAATCGGTTTCGCTTGATGCGTGATCCAGGTTTAATAATAATAATAAGTGCTCAGTGGTCTTCTTTCTTTGGGAAACTATTGTTTTTAAGTAGAGTCATGCTCGTATACTATTGCAATGATTTGATTGGCTACTCCGCTCGTTGTCTATCCCTCGATAGATAGCGAGTATAGCGAAACAATTATCTTTGTAGAGATTTATTCTCAGAAACTTGCTTCAAAATATCAATTGTTTTGTTAAATTACTTACTCTCGATTTTTGTTAGATGGTACCACTTCGTAGAAATCGGGAGCGAGTAATCTTAATTGTTAAGCAGTCGATGATAAAAGTGAACTGTATACTGTATACACAAATAGTCAAATGACATGTGATAGCCTAATTAAAAATTACAAGCTTTTTAGAAACTCCATGAATAAGTCGACTCGGATCTTGACGAAAAATATATACTCTATGTCAGTGACGGATCTAGCCTAGGTCAAAATAAATTACTACAGCTCATTCTTGGATATATTTACATTTTAAAACACCTTCAAAGCAATTTCATTGGCAAGATTTTATTCTTTGGAAATTCATAACCAATGACATTGTTATAAAGTTATTTTGAATTTAAAATTGGGCTGCTATAATTTATTTTGACCTACGCTGGATCCGCCACTGCTCTATGTGAAAAAGATAATAGTAATCAGTCTAACATAGTACAGTTGTAGGTTCTTTGTAGGTTTTCATCAGGAAGAACAAAAAATTTAGGTGCGAAACTGCCAAGGGGTAAATTTATAGAACTAAAATGTTCACTGCATTGTTTAGAACCCCTGCATTAATTTAGTTTTCACTAAAACCTCGTCTGAGAACTATTCAGTTATCGTATCAATAAATATAACGAGTTGGTGTTGTTTCTTCACAGCTTCACCTGGCAATACGACTATAGAAAAACCTTCGGACGATGCTGTTCTTGGCGACAGATATGTCTTAACTTGCCTCTCAGATGGTCAACCTGCATGGCGGTATATATTTATTCACAATGGAACAAAAATAACCGAGGAGCGTCGTGAAAAAGCCTTTGTAATTTTTCCTGTCTTGTGGAATACCGCAGGAACGTATGAATGCCTTGCAAGAAATAAACCTGGTGAAAAAAAATCAAATCGTATCTTTGTGAATGTAGTCGCTAAAAGTAAGATGTATTGTCACAAAAAATACATGGAGCGAAAAAAAAACTCCTATGACTTGGTTTGAAATATATATTACTGAAGTGTTTGCCTGCCTCAGTGCTTGTTATATTTTGTCTTATATTTAAGAAATATAAAACATTTTCTGACTTGATATACAGTTATATCAACACGAGTGGAAATTGGAAAAACGAGAAATTGTGTTTTCGCACAATTATGAGTTTTTCCAATTTTCACGAGTGTTGATATAACTGTATATCAATACGGAAAAAATTTACAAATGCTATATTATAAAAAGTATTGTAGCGCGTGAACTAATAAGTCGAAAGGGGATGATTTATAGGGAAGATGTATTTGAGATACGCGACATCTTCGCACAAACCCTTTGGCGCTTACCTAACTACTACTACAGTTTTAGTAATGCATAACTATGTCTTGCTTATCGCTCTTATCCTGCTATTTATATTGGAGACACTGGGTAGTGGAGCGGATAAGAGCAAAAATTATTTATTTTCGGGTACAAGCTGAAGCTTTGTACAATTTCCCTCAATGAGTACAATTTGAATTACAGTTGGTTAGCACTTCCCAGTTTTTTCTACTTTTTTTATTACATCATTTTTCAACATGGTTGCCACGGTTGAACTAATTTTTAGTTATGTTAACTATTTTGTGTAAAAAGAATTATTAATTGTGTATGTGTTATGTGTGGTACATTGGGTACTAGAAACCCGCAGTGTAGCCGTAGAAAATACAAATGAACGTGAAACTGTGAAAAAGTTATCTTTGAAAATACAAAGTAGATTTAATACAGGAATACATTCTCAACCAAACACAATATTTAAACTGCTTGTAGCCTATAATTACAGCGACGGAATTTGAGGATAAAATAGATTTATAAGCAGCAGCATACCACGATTTTTTTACAAACCTTTCGTTATCTCAGTTTGCCAGGCAGTTCCAGTTTGCCATAGAAATTTATTTAATGTAGACACTTTTTGAATGTTAACAATATGACAGAGTGGCGACCTACCTGATATTTAATTTTCTGATATTTTCAGTACTTCCTCAATTTAAATTTAATTTTTTTTATATAGAAATCCCACTATCACCAACACCATTAACCAACAAAACCCCAAATGGATCAGGTAACATTTAATTTCATTTACACCTTAAGCAGGCAAGTTATTACAAAAAGTATAGATTTTTATTATTTGAATTTTTTACTATTTGCTGTAGGAGTGTTTTGTTACTAATTATAAAATGCTGTAATTATAAAGTGTTCAATATTGGAAATGAATATGTACCTGCTTCATATATACACAAAATATACAGGGTGCAATCTAATTTGAAATGCTCTTGTTAGGTTAAAACCAGCAGAACTGGTGAAAAGTTTGAGAAAAAATCCAAAAAGACATCGCATAAAACAACACATCTTTGTCTCCCCCCCCAACCTTGGGAACAGGGAAACGATTCAAGTTTAAGAGACATTTAATTTGTACCGGTTTTGTAGACGAGGCATGTTCAAATAACACGAGTCGTAGAATAGAATGGCATATTACTGCCGTGGCATTAGTGTTTGCATTTACCAGCCATAACTAGGATTAGGCAATTTATCACAATACGTGTCTATGTTCCTTTTGCACAACCAAATTTTCTGACAAATTTCATGCGTCAAAAGTTTTTCACCGTGCAAATGACGAATTTTTGATAAATTTGTCGACAATTCCTAATTTAGATGCTTGAAAAACATTTAACACATGAAATTTGTCAAAGAAAATTTGGTCGTGAAAACTGGGGCTACGTCAAACAAAGACGGCATACGCGTTGGTAAAGAGCCTGGGTACGAGGTTGACCCACTGGGTTGACCTGACATAATTAAAAAGCCAAATGTTAAAATACAAGAACAGTTCAGTACGAACTTATTTAGACCTAAGAGTAAAAATTAAAGATCCTCAGCAAACTACAACTGAATTTTTTGAAAACTGTATCGAGCAACGTTAAAAGAGATTTATTTTTTAATCGTAGACAAGGCATGCCCAGATAACACGAAATCTGGTACAGAATGGTATATTATTGTTGTAACATTGGTGTCTGGGTTTATTGCTGGGGTTCTCTTTTCCTACATTGTCTGGTGTTCTCATCGACGTTGGTTTAGAAAGAGAAAACCTAAACGAAACCCTGATGAACAACCAACTGAGGTTAATTCAACTTATCAAGAACTGGATCTGTCAAAGATGAATCAAGAAGATAATTATCAGTCGTTGAAAGGAAATGTTGCAAGAATTAATGACGTTACAAATGATGATGAGTCAACTTACACTGAGTTGAGTAAAACCAGAGATGTCGAGGACAACTATCAATCTTTAACATAAAACTGAATTTAGCTTGAGGCCCTTACCCTTATTATGTTTTGTCATAATATTACATTGTGTGCGAGTTGATGACGAAGAACATTGTCTGACATTCTCCAATCTCACGCTGTGATTCGTTCTTTAAAAACGAAAGGTGTATAGGTAATTGTGTCTGGTGTTTCCTTGGCTTATGTTAATTAATATCACTAATAATTAATAATAATTGACATTTGAATATTATCAGTAATAACATGGCTTTGAGGTTGATTAGTGATTAAATGTACCTGAAGCTTAGATAGGAGTGTAGATAGAGGCCCAGATACTATGTTGCAACGTCATAAGCATCTACGCTGTCATATGAAACCAAAGAATCAACTTCTGACGAATCTTTCTTGATCTCTACTATATCATCTACAAATAAAGTTGATTGGGCAAACAGTAGTTTTACCTAAGGTTTTTACCTTACGTGGCATGTCGCGAAGATAGAAACATTTTCCAAATTTTGCATCTTTCGAACTTTTTCTGAATCTAAAGGGGCAGGGTCATGAAAACTCGTTTTTCTATTCTTGATTTCAATCAAACATAATGTGTAAGTAAACTAACAAGACGTTTTTAGTTTTTGAATAAATTGTTTCGCTCTCCAGCTATTCGGCCCAGTTTTAAAACACGCTAATAGCTTGTGATGTCACGCATACTAATTAACAATTAAACAAACAAGAAATATTTTCGAAACAAAAAAGTAGAATGTCTTCAAACTTTATAAAAGGATGGTAATGTTTGTTGTAGGTGCATAATCGGCCAAAAGTTTCATAAATTCTGCCTGTTTTTGTTGGAGAAATTCATTTTTTAGTAAACCTCGTTTTGAATGCGTGAGTAGATGACAAATTAGCTTGAGTTTGCTATTTTAAAAGATGAATATCTTGCAAGATGACATATTGAGAAACTGAAAGCGGATTCATGGTTTATTTTCAAATTATCGTTGATAGAGATTAAATGTAGACAAACAATCTTTCTGTGACACTACTACCCCTTTAAACTCTGGTTTTAATCTATTTTTTCCTTTGGAATTGAGCTCAGCCAACCACAAAATAGTGCAGCAATGCAATATGACAATGTTTAAAATATGAAATAATAATAATATAAAAAAGGTTTTGAAAGGTTTTGTAATATGAAAAAATAGAGTTGGTTGGTTTCAATTTTTTTCATGGTTAAACTGATGACATAAGTTCGAACGGTAAACTTAGAGTTTGTTTACATCAAATTTTCTGTTATGGATAGGTTGTTCAATTTCAAAGTTTGGGAAATTAGGTGGGCCATCCCTAGGTACTTCTAAGTAACATCGAGCGGAAGTTCGATCCTTAAGACTGAGATTAGGTCAAAGAGGAAATTCAAATAGCTTAGGGACAATGAGAACGCTATGGACTAAAACCAGAAATGCTAACACGAAACCATCGTAACGAAAAGACGTAACCGAAACGGCCGAAACAGAATATGATACCACTGAAGCGAGTCACTATTCACGTATTTACATCAATTAATTTATAGTATTATGCATGTATACATCGAGGAGATGCATACCGGTAAGGTGAATGGTGATACTATAGTACTTTATAGTTTATACATCGTTCTTCTCTTACGTTATACGTCGGTTTTCGCCGTTTTTGTCACGCTCGTTTCGTTTCGATGCAAATGGTTCGTTCCGTCAAAGTTCCGTTTCGATACAGAGGAGGTTGGACAGCTACTCGCAAAGCATCATGGGAAATTTGCATGTGCTTTTCCGATTGGCTTCATTCGTCGACTTCAGCGAAGGAAATATCTTTGTGGTAAAGAATATGGAAGCTTTCGAAAGACAAGATTGTCAAGCTGCGATTCTCCTAGAAAATAGCACAATATATCTTTATTGTTGCGATCCTTTTTATGATGCGTCTTTTACTATTCCGAGTTTGCCGTTTTTGCGGTTGCATGGGGTTTTTTGTCATTTTAGTTTTATTAATTCTCCATCGGAAAGGCGAAATTGTTTTATGCCAAACAGCGAAGCTCTAATCTCGAAACTGGACGGACTCAAATCTCCTTGTATTATTAATGTAAAAACAAGTGCGATATTCCTGGTGTGTATTTATATAATTCACAGTTTGCTCGTAGTTTTGCTCCGCTTTGAGCTGTACTTACAGTATCTGTCAAACGTCAGAGGTCAAACGCGATGTTTTTATGCACATCTTTGACTTTGTTTGTTTACTGATTGTAATGTAGCTACACATATAGTGTCACCCTGATGATGTTGTTGACGAAGAGGAAGAAGATCAGCGAATACTATTGTTGTGGGATTTCGATATTGATCAGATTTTGTCAGCGAATACAAGTGGAGTGGCTGCAGTTATTCCAGATACGGATGATGTTCGCGTTACACCCTTGCTCGACATAAATGAGGTGAGTTGTAATTGCAGTAATTTTCCAGCCACTGATAAAGTTTTACTACCACCTTTAGACAGGACACCAGAAAGGGAAAAATCTCCACAACCCACAGTAAGAAATAAGGATGAACATGATGCTGGATCAAATGAAAGGTCGGATGATGAACATTGGTTCTAGATGAATCAGAAGGTGGGTTCTATTAATGTTTTGTAAAATTTCTTGTTGAAATGTGACTGTGTAATCACATTATAAGTATGTATTCTAAACGATAATTAGCTAAATCATATAGATTTATTGTATTGAATTCATTCTTTATTGTGTATAAGTCAATACTAATTTTAGGTGTTTTGAAGGTTCTTAATTTAGATGTTATGATATCATTTTAACAGCATTCTTTAATTCTAATTTTAGACATTAAAGTTATAAACTAAAATTTTTCTATATGTATTCATAGAAAGGGATCTACTGGCTTGGTTGTCTAATAATGGAGATATAAAGAGTGGTAATGAAAGTGATGATGAGAGTGATGATGAAAGTGATAAAGATAAAGAGATCACACATTCTGTACCATTTAAGTGCATTGGTGCTGCTCATGAAAACAACTACCAAGATAACTTGGAACAAGCATACATTGCTCTTCAACATGACAATAGACCAGTGAAAGTTCAGTTGCTGCCAGAACCATTGAATCCCTTGGACAAGCAGGCAATTGCCATTGATTTGGATTTCGGAAATGGATGGGCTCATGTTGGTTATATTGCTTCAGAACTATGCAAGTATCTGCATCCTCTTATGAATACAGGAGATATCATTGATGTTTATATTGAACATATTAAGTACAGAGTGGACTTCTTCAGGATTGGGTTTTATCCAAAAATTTGGATAAAAAGGCATGGTGAATGGGAACCAGAAGTAGTTAGGAACAGCAAGAGTGTGCGTTAGGCTTTGCATGCTTTTTATGGGCTGAGGAAGTAGGGGTGCATTTGACCTGTGTCTCTTACAGCAGTTATATAGGATATGGTTTCAAATCTGTTATAATTTTCTATTTTTTTTCCTAAATGACTAACTTTCTAGATTTTTTTCAGAATTATTTTTTAGTTTCAAAAAAAGATGTTTCCAATTAAAAAAAAGGTCCACACAATATAAACCAAAGACATAAGTCACATGCACTTTTATAACTCCATAAAAACCATCAGATTATACCACATGTGTACAGAAATGTATTTTATTGAAATTATAAACTTTTGTTTGTTGTACATTGTGTCTGGTAGTGCAAAAAGCTGCAGTTTGTCAATGTTTTCTGTTGCAAAAACATCACATATCAGTTTAATTTTTACACACCATAACAGTAAAGTGTTTTTTAAAAACCCATATGTTCTGTATAATTGTACAATCTGACTATAATAAAATATGTATTCTCACAGAATGGGTGAATCTGTAAATTTTTAGGACCTAATGCATGAAAGTCCAGACAGAAATGATCAAATTTATTAAACATACATTAAGAAATGGTTCTTGCATGTGGCAAGTAACAAATGAAGGCATTTTGAGTGACTATGCACTATATGAAGCTCTGGTCTTCAAATCTGTGAGAAACTGATATGTGTTGCTTACAAACAGCAAATGGTTAGTAAACTTAATTTTTAGTATACTAGAAAATTTCAATGACTATATACAAATCAATTGTCCAGCAGTTATTCTTTGTATTTAATGTTGTGGTGGTGGTGGTGGTGGTGGTGGTGGTGGTGATGGCGGCGGCAAACCCTCTGCAGACTTGAAACGTGCTGAACGCACACTCAGTTGACCACGTTGTGGAATAGCAGCTCGATTTGCTACAAAAACTCCAGGATCAGCTCTTCTTGATACTTTAACACGATCCAGGCGTGGTGTTCACATTATAACAGTTTACAGCATCTGCACATTTCTCCCAGAACTTCTCATCCTTTGTGGTAGGCCAAACATTTGTGGAGTTGTCATCACAGGAATAATAAAGAGCAATATATTCAACCAATGCTGCCAATTCCTCATCACACCACTACAAAGCATAATAAATGAGCACATTCATTCAACATAGAGTTTCTATATTTATGGTATGACATTTATATCTGTACAGTTTGTCAATTTCTATTTATAACTATGATAAATTGAACCAAGGTCGTTTTATCTACAATGAATACATGACAGGCAATTGTACTATGGAACATTTCATTTACAAAGCAGACTGACTTTTTCTATCTTTGTCAATTTAAAATATATCTTTCTTTCTTTACATGTAATGTTACGTACCGCGTCATACTTTCTTTCCACATTCGCTGCTGGCTCAGTATCAGACTGGAACAGTGACTTCTTCGCGTCTTTTACGAACCTTCCAGATTTTTTGGATCTTCTTTTTTCTGGTTTCTTGCCAGGCGTGTCACCAGTTGAAGGATCATGGCTTCTTTTGGCGGCCTCAGCCATCTTATCCTATCAGAAAATGAAACTATTTTACTTTTGATGCCAAAAACTGTAGTATGACTTACCTCAGATACAGTCGTCAACCAAGAACAAATATTTATAACACCGTCTTGTAAAATCTATAAAAGACACGAAAAACTTCTCCTAAATGCGTCGCTCAAAAATCATTCACAAGTGTAATTTAACGCTTACTGTAAAGAAGATACACTAAACACTAAAAAAGTTGAAAAAGTTAAAATGACTTCCTGGCGGCGCAACTTCTTCCTGATTTAACAAACATTCACTTTCCGATTTTCTCCAACCTTGAAGTGACCAAGGTCACTTCAATGCCGAATTTCTTGAAAATTTTAAGGGGATCCCGGGGATCCGTCTGGTAAACCTTTTTTTATGACATTTTTCTTTGTGCTTCTAAAAAATTAGAAAAATCGAACCACGGCAACTTCAGATATTTTTGTTTGAAAATTGTAAACAGTCGCAGACTTAGCTCGCTATCATGCAACGACATGTGCAACTTCACTCGTCTAAATAAGGTTAAAAAGTATCGTTTACCTCGGATATTTTTTCTGATATCACCACTCCCTTTGTAAATCTACGTCCACAATTCTTATTTTAAGCAAAACATGAATATTTATAATGTTTTTCGAGGGTTTTTCCGTCTGATGTAAATTTTGATGCCAAGAAAGCTCAGCAAAAATGCTTCGAAAATTACGCGATTTGATTGGTCAAAAAAATCACGTGATAGCTGTCCAACCTCCTCTGGTTTCGATGGTTCGTTCCGTTTCCGCGTTTCAGTTTTAAAACATCCAGTCATTCCAGTGTGCTTTCAACGAAAACACACCTTAATTTAACGACGTAAATGTTTTTGGCAACCATTTCATAACAGCAAAGATTCGTGGTAAGTAACATTATATAACTATTATTGTTAATTTTGTTAGTATTATTTCAGTACAGACTATAGTTCCTGGAATATGAAAACCCTTAATATTATGCTGTCGACTATTCGTTCACTCGGCCATTCGTCAGCTCCTTGCAACATGACACAAGAAATCGCCTGAAATTTCGTTTAAAGCAAGCAATTACATACCTTCTACAGCGAATACTGTCATATACAGTAGAAACGTTACCTTTTAATGGGAATTTCGTGAAGTCTAGTTTGTTACTTGACAAAATTCCTTAATACAGCATCTACGGTAAAAACAATGGCGAAGTGATGATAATTCAACAAACAGTGGACACGAAGTCTAAACAAAACTAAGGACCGCACTTCCTAGAATATATGAAATATTGGTTTTGAAAAATTACAAGTGTTAAAACCTTAGAAAAATACGAATTATTTTATGTATTGCCCTGCATATATAGCTATAACGAAAGTGAAATAGACCTTAGTTGTATGATGTTGACCTGTGTTTTAACTTCAAGCATACTTAATTCTAGAATGCCTTGATATTTCTATAATTTATGGGCCGAGTTAACGTAAAATCCAAAATAAATTTTTCAGATCAGCTTGTTTAAAAGCTTTTTTTTTAGAAACCTTGTTTGGTTCAATACTAAGGTTGTAGTTATGGTTTCTGAAGTTTTGAGGAAATAGCTGTACGTGATCCGCATAGAAGGAACAGGGAAAATAAAGCAGTTTTAAACTTTTACAGCTTAAAAACTTTTACAGTAAATGAGTGTGGAACTGCTTTAAACCACTGGGCCCAGAAAGTTTAAGAAGGAGTCGTAGTTTATACGAAATGTCATGTTTACAACACTACTGCCATTTAGATGATAAGCACTGTGTGCAAGCTATGACAACTGCATAGAAAACACAAAACATCTTTGAAAGGCTGTAGTTGAGATGTAGTAAAGTTTAGTGAATGTTTCACACAAGTAGTCAGTTGATAAATTAGATATTTTGGATTTATTTAGATTTATTTTATCGACATCTATTTCTTGGAAATTTTAAAATTTTTTTAGTATGTATATATATTAGATGAAGTGCAGCAATGCAATATGACAATGTTTTTATTGAGAGCTAGTAGAACTTTGAGGGTGTGCAAGCAGTGCTACTGAATGAGCTTTGAAAATGATATAAAATAATATGAAAGGTTTCATAATATCAAAAAATAGAGTTGGTAGCTCAGAAATTTTTAGCACCAAGTGCTAAACATAGCATGCGACTAAAACCCAGCTGTTGGATTGTTTTTGAAATGGTATAGAATTCACTCAATCACATCAGCCAGAAGTCATCATCATTGACGATCTTGTAGAGCCGAATTTGGCGAATACTTATGCTCAATAGATAGGCCTTCAATTATTTCTGATCAGAACAGCAACCAAGAAATGTGGAACCTTTTTCAGGATTTTTCACTTTTGTTGGCCTTGATCTTCTCATGTCATGCAAAAGAAATTAAGATTTCCCCGTCAGACACACCATGAATGAATTATATTAAGTTTAAAACACAATTTGGATTTTAAACAATCTGACGACTCATACAAATGGGGTATAAAACTTCTTTATGGGCTACGTGTAATAAGGCTAATTCTAGTTTTAGGTAGGTTTACCTACCCTGACTATTTTAAGTCAGTGGCACTATTTTAAGGTTAAATAATATTGTAAGTACAGACTATATGTATAAATACACAACTTGATCAACTTTTGGCTGCAAGGTAAATATTAAATACATAGATACATACATATATTTTCTAGCATTAGATAAGTAAAAAATGTGTAAGGTACACTGGAGCACATCTTGGCACATGCATTGAAGCTCAGTTGGTTAAATATGTTTGAATGACTGTTGGAGTTAGCTATACCATCATCCATTTTTGTAAAATGTTTGTGATTTTTATTCCATGTAAAATTTATCAGATGTGTTTAGAAGCTGTATGGGAACAACATTTTATTAAAAGAATAAGTAGAGTGCCAAACTTATTCCAATCGTTGCTGTGACTATACATACCTTCAAGGATTATGTTATAAATGTAAGATAATTACATCTCTTGTAGGGTATTAATTGTATTTTTTGTTTATATAGCTTAAACTGTTATAACATGACTGGCACAGTTTTTCTCATTTTGTGTGTTCTCTCTTCCATGTTGGTTCCATGTGAAGGTAGAACTTTATATTTTCCTTTTGTAAGATTTTCTATGTACCACAAGAACATAAATTTCAAATATCCAAAATTTAGAAATTTGTATTAATAGTAAATGTATAGAGGTAACCATTTATTTATGCTCAAAAGTACCTTCTTGTATTCATTGTTCAGGACAAATTATACCACCTACAAATGGGACCAAGTTAACATTTCTTCCTGGAACAACTAGAAAAATAGATTGGTCAGTTGTTCCCACATCTAAAATACGACTGCGAACTTGGAATTTCAAAAGTAGTGATGGTTCAAGAACAGGAGATCTTACAGGAATACTTGGTACGACCCCTGAACCAAAAAAGCTCGGCTTAATACCCAGGTTTGAAATAGAAAAGCCAGCGACATTAATTTTACAGAATGTTAGTGATAGTTATGATGGGGTGTACACCTTCCGCCTTACAAGAGAGAATGTTCCTGAAGAAATGTCTGAAGTTACTGTTATTATTGCAGGTAAGATTTGATCAATTAAAGCATCACCTAATTCAGTTTAATATCTTTATTGGTTTCACAGGTGTCAAGTTTTTTACTTTTTCTGTTTCCATTATAGAAATAAAATGTGGCTGTTACGAATTATTTTTAGAAAGTTTGAAGTATAAAAAATATTTTTTACCCAATTGAAAAATTTTATGAAACCAGTTGTCATGCTGCCATGAACAAGATAGACTTGCTACAAATCGACTCCTAAAACCTTTAAACAAAACACAACGCGAGCGAGCGCACAATAGCAATATTGATAAGTTTTCGTATCTTAGATATTATAACAATTCTTTGACCAAGTTAATAAATAATAATTATTTTGAGTTCTCTTGACCATTGATTGGTCGTGACTTGACAAATTATTGTGAAGGGAAATAGCCTTTTACCACAAAATTGCATCTGTTATTCTAACTTAATTTGAATATATCTCAGTTAAAAACAGTACTATCCATAATATTGCGCCTCCCCCAGATGTGTAATTATCTTAATTTTTCAATGGAGAAAATCGCTAACGTTTGTTTATTAAAACCGTTACCAAGTAACCAGGCACACGAATTATGAAGACGAGTTATTCACTCATGTCCATACTTCTAAATGCGTAGTTACTTTTGTTCTCCGTTACCATGCCGCAAGCCAATATGATAGTAACTAGGCATGCGAATTGGGTTTAAGCAAACGTTAGCCGTTTTTGCCTATTATTGATCGGAAACAAGCCCTATACATTCTGAGTATGGTACCGCAGATGAGATATTACGGCGATGTGGAGACCATGCACATGACAATAATTTAAGAAGTGCAGGTGTTCCTACCAGTATAGTAAGATTGTAAGAACCTCGTGTTGATACATGGACATCTTAAGCTCGTAAGAACTTGACCTATAAAAGTAAAAGCCTATGAAAATGAAACCTCTGTCCTACTTCGTCAGCTCGAAAACTTCCTCATGTCGCTAAAGAATTGTTATTGGTAAGCACTTGAAAGCTACCGTACATGTTAATATGGTCTCCTTCCTAGATCTTCTACAAGCATGGCTATTAATAAAATCTTTCATAGATGCACGAAGAGTATACAAGTAGGGCTGCATGGGGCCTCATGTAGAACTGTTTTAATAGATCATCAAAAGGTGCTCGATTATACCGCTGTTGTTTCTAAACTAAAAACTGGTTCTACGCACTGGTTCTTGCCATTTACGCGAATCACGGAGCTTGCAGGATACAAATGCACAAACGAACTCGACGTGCACATGCTCACTACGCAAAAACTATAAAAAACATATATTACGACCCAAAATTATGTTGTTCCATGTTTATGGAAACAGGATGCAACAATGTTGTAAGGACGTTGCCCTGGCCTGATGACATATCAACGTTTTGCTGCGGGTGCAAAACGTAGGTGTGAGGAGAATCGTGTCAAATCCGACTGTCTGCATCCCACCGTCAGGTGGTTGGCAAAGCGGATTGGTTATTTCAGATACTGAAGAGCTCTCATTGGCTTTTCGCTTACATCGTCGATGACGACGAACCAACGTCTGACCACCAAGCTACGGAACTCCGTAACTAACTAGTCAACGCGATGCATCGCAAAGGCGTAGGTTTAATTCCGGCAGGAGGGCCTATAGTTGATCATAAATTTTTTGAATTGTTCCCGGGTTGAATTATATGATGTCTATACTTGAACTAAAGCATACTCTAGTGCAAAAACACTTTGATAACGACATAATGTATGTATTTCTTTGATGGTCAAATTCATGCTTGTAGACATATGAAATTCCACATTTCTCAGGGATATACTGCTCAAATATATACCGCTAAATAAATATTTCATTTCTATTTTTATACTTTCACTTCACACGGTGAGCTAGAATTTGACAATTTGCATGTTATTATACAGCTAACTCAAAAAAGGACGTCCTTCAAAAATCTAAATTGCAAAATTCAAGACATGAGACCAAAATGCATCGTCGCCTAACTTAATGACTTAACGTTACGGACGTTCAAATAATAAATGTTTCAAATCAGAGAACGTCCCAAAAGTCATTATGAAAAATCCTGGTTTCGCCTTCAACATTTTTAAATCCATTCGCCAAGTTGACTTAACGTTATATGGCTTACGAGAAGCGACGTTTTAAATGACAATATAGCTGCGGTAGTTCTGCCTTTTCGATTTAACCTTGTTTTATTATTAGAAAGTATTTTGTATTTTGGATTTTTGAAGGGCAACCTTTTTGAATTAGCTGTATAATGTGTTGCATGTGTCAATCCGTGTGAATCAAGCAGCTAATTAAAGAGAAGTCACAAAGTCAGCGAAATCGCGTTTTGGTATAATCTCTTCTGGTTCGTGAGCAGTCTAATAAATTTCCTCAGTTTTGCACTATGGTTTTGCCAACTCCCACTCAAATTTCAGCACAGCAAAACGCAGGTCTGTGATCAGGCTACATTGTTCCTCGTTGTCAATGCAGTATTGTTGAGCCTGAATCAATGCTCTAGATATCACCAAAGAAAATAAGTCAGATGAAATCCCTGCTCGTCTCCTGAAAGCTTGTATAGCAATCAATTTGTGCCCAGATTTTGCTCTCTTGTCTTCAGTCGCAATGGAAAATGCCCAACATTACTGCACTGCACAAAAAAGATTCCCTCGAATAAGTCCCTAACAACAAACCTATCTCTCTCTCACTCTCTCTCTCTCTCTCTCTGCACAATAAACAAACTTCTAGAGCGTCTTGTTGCATGCTAATGGTATGCGAGCTCAGGTAAAACATCTCATCACAATCTTGCAACATGGTTTTTTAACGCAACTGCTCGTGTGCCACCTAACTCCTTACTTAGTCTTAGAGTAAATGAACAGAACTATGATCTCGGGGATATCATCACCGAGAAGTTCTAGGGAGTCGCATATTACCTTAAAGCGAACATGTGTCACCATCGCTAACGGGAGTGTACGAAAGACTTGCTATATTTGTCGTTGGTTACAAATCTAAGTTAAGTTACGCAACTGATATTTGGTCTCCAGCAATTGAAAGCTAAACCCGGTGAAGTACTTCAGCAACTGAATATGCTCCATTGCTCTCCCCCAATGTGTAAGATCGTGTGATCAAGGACCTGGTCTTTTCTACAAAGCAATTAACGGACATGCACATCGACATGAACATCTCAAGTTTTGTTCATTTCGTCAATCATAGACGGACACGTAGAGCATTAAGTGACAAATACTTAACAAATAGTGTACGTATAGTTTATCGTATTTTAATCGTGTGACCAGATTTTGGAACAGTATTTGTAATTTAATTGAGCCTACCAGTTTCACATCCCCATCGTATTGTGTATCGCGCAGATATGCAAGTATACTTTGAATGTAATGGAAGAACAACAGTACGCTCCGGTGTGTTTTCAAGATATATTCAATAGCCTAAAATGCATGTGATGATTAGTTAAGTTATTACTACGTAGATTGACGTCACATTTTAATAAGGAGTGGATACTACACATCGTCGTTCAGAATGCACGGGAGAGAACATATAAAAATATTCTGGAGACTATTAGATACGGACATGGCTTGCACCTGGTGGTCATTTAATCGTGATTGTTTGGTTAGCCTGCCGTACGATATTGTTGACAATATTCCCCCATATCATTGTTCCATCCTATTTTCTGTTTAGGTATATAGTCTAACAATATATAGAAAGTATTGAATGCATGTATAATACAATTAATAATGTTAAACTTACATATATAGGTCTATTTCTTGACCGTTAATTTGTTTCTAAATTGTATATGAACCTTTTTCTATCTTTAACAATTCTTGTATGACAATAATGCCGGCGCACACGAGGTGATGTTTGTCAACCCACAAAATTTTTACATCGGCAGGTACAAGGGAAGTTAAACCGATTAAAATTGACTGACTAAACTCGCCTCCGATTACCATTGTAATTCAAACTAACAAATCAAACAAAATACTGTATATGCATTATATATTTCAGCGAAACCAACTGTCGCAGTTACTGCGAGCAAAACCACAATAGAGGAAGGTGAAAATGTCATGTTGTCGTGCAAAAGTACAGGTGGACGCCCTACTGCCAGTGTAACGTGGAGAAAAAACGGCGAAAAAATTGGTAAAACAGAAGTGCAGAACAACACACTGGTTTTAAGTGGTAGTTCAGAAGATAAAGCAATTTACGAGTGCACAGCTGAAAGCTACCCTGATGTCAATTATAGAGATGTGAAGTCAGTCGAGTTAATAGTGAACTGTAAGTATCAGTGATCTCTGGAGACTGTATTAAGACTACAGACCATACGAATGATATTTAGAAATACGTGCCTTTTATATAGACCACTTGAACTGACGTCATCGTAATCCCCCAGTTGCCTTCAGCAACAATGATAAGCAAGCGTCTATTGGCGTATATTGCTACAAGGCGTATATTGCTTGAAATCAACATTTTGTCAAAATTTAAATTGTTTAAAAATTTCTTAAAGATTTATACAATATATGTGACGTCATGTTCAAAGTGTCTACACTCTAACGATCCTAATACCCGCCCAAGAGTTGTAGAAATTCTCTCCTGAAGGATGTGAACGAGTGGATTACGAGCAAATCTTTAAGTTTTAGCTTGTGGAGAGCCAGTCAATTTTAGTGGGAGGAGAGTTCAGGCATGGTGGGTTAAGATTCCCTACCTGATGATTTCTAACTAGTCCACTGTTGACTTACATCAAAAGGAGAAGATCCCACTGGAACTAGGAGCAAAAATTCTAAGTGTAAACAGACCATTATACTTCTGAGACTACACAGGAGCCTCCATGCTCGAACAGTATCAATAAACATAGCTTGTCCGACAATTTAGTTATACTATGTATATTTCAAATTATTATCATCCATGTCTTTGAAATTAAATGACTTTTGCATTCACCAAACACAATTTTTACTACGAAAGATCAACAAAAATTATATATGAACTCCAGATAGCCACTTTGAATACAGATTGTGAACATATCAAGTATTTAAAAACCTATCTCAATCTAACCGATCGATTACTGTACCATAACTTTGACTCTACTCGTTCAATTTTATAGACAACCTATCCAAAGAAAGCTATTAACTAGTTTTATTACGTA
The DNA here is from genome assembly GCA_963855995.1 of Muricea muricata. Classification (NCBI taxonomy): domain Eukaryota; kingdom Metazoa; phylum Cnidaria; class Anthozoa; order Malacalcyonacea; family Plexauridae; genus Muricea; species Muricea muricata. The sequence continues at coordinate 1,658 of OY979730.1, read as the reverse complement.
ATTCTTTTCAAAGTATTCAATTTTATATTCAGGGGACACCCTGAATATAATCATCGTATACTTCTCTATTTCACTACTAACATTTGTTTTGTCTCATCATAGTTGGACCTCGTGATACAAAGATTAGCTTTTCAGAAAAACAAGCTACAGTTGGTAAACAATTTAATATAACATGCGAAGCTGAAGGTCATCCTAAGCCAACTTATGCCATCACCCATAATGGTACCGTAGTCAGCAACACGAATGAATTGATCATAAATAAAGTGGATTACACTGACGCTGGAACCTATAAATGTGTTGCAACCCGTCCACAAACAAACAAAACTGATTCATATACCGAAATTTTATCAGTGGGTAAGATATCATTTTTACACTTATAAATTGTTCTTTTTTTTCGACTCTGTTACGAGATAAAAACGCTCGGTTAAAAATAGGTGGGAGAAAACTTGTACTGTATATTTAGATGGGCCAAGCTGTAATATATTGTTAATGTCTAGGTTTATTTCATGCAATTTTTGGGTTTCCAAACCTAATGCTAGGTGAATTTATCATATAGCATTTGTAAATTTGCAACGTTCATTGACTAAGAGCTGTGTTGACGTAACTGACGGAGAAATTAAACATCGATTTGGTGTCAGAGGACTGCAAAGTTATTGTTGCGTGTTAATATAGTGTTCACTTGAGTACTAAGAATCAAGGTCCAGGTTTATAATAAATGTCGATAATAAATTTACGTAGCGTACTGAAAAATTGAAGTGATATATGCAGTATGTTTTGTCATCCCTAAATCGTCGATTTTACCCGACGCGCAACCGAAGAATACATAGAATGTCGAGTGATTACAAAACATACTGATTTGCTTGAAGTGCTTTGTTATACACGAAATGTAAAATAAATAATGAACAAGATAAATCACAGTTTTTTGTCCTTAAAAATATTTTTACTTAAAACACTTGGTCATTAAAACTGATGTATCAATGTTACTCTCGCAACCATAGCAACACAGCTAGTGGAAATGCTATTTTGTGGACCACCACGTGATAGAACTTGGTGCAGTTGAAAAGCATAAAAAATGAACTTTGACACTTCGTTTTTAACAATCTTGTTTGTTATATGAATTTTTAATTAATAATCCCGTTGATTTCATAATAGTTGATATAGCGTCTTGTAGAAAGCGGTACATAAAATTGGGTTTAGTATATAATTTCTCAATGGCAGGATTATGTTTATTTCCATGCAAAATGTTGTTTGATGTGTACAAATTTGAAATTAATATTTTACGATCAGTCCAACAATGATTTACAAAATGAACTCAACTCAAATCACGATACAATAAATATTTTGGCGCCGAGATTGATTTTGGCATAACTCCTGTTTAATTTTTCAAAAAGAATTTGTTCGATTGTAATACTTTTGTTTTCAATTGGTAAAATAGGGCCCGAGACAACACCAACACCAGCACCAAATTCAACACAAACAAGCACTACGTCTACGGAAACAACAGGTAACACAGCAAGTCGATAATATTATTTATTTCACACGTGAAGCAGCCAGAGTACTGGTTTAGTTTTCTTTGTTTCAAAAATACTTCAAAAAAAAAAGGTCTGTATAGTTTGTTTGAAAAATACTTCCAAAGGTCTGTATAGTTTTTAACAAGC